>JBBBDQ010000536.1:6105000-6277500 GCA_037127315.1 Ascarosepion bandense | reverse complement strand
ATGTATGTGTGTGTATGTGTATGTATATATGTATTCTTATTCGTTAAATGGTGTGTGTGTGTATATATATATATATATATATATATATGTGTGTGTACTTCTATTGATATGTATATATAATAATTGTAATTTTTTTTTTACCTAGTATTGTCTTTATTTAGTTTAATTTCAAATGACCTAATTTTTTTAAAAAAATAATTTTATTTCAAATCCTATATCTTTTTATTCCCTTTTATCAATAATTTATGCCTTTTTAAGTAAAGGCTTTTTTTAATACTTCAACGTTTTGGGGAAATTAGATTTTTGAATTTGTCCAGCGTCTGTAATAATTAAAAAAAAAATTTTTTTCTTTAGTTTCTTTCTTTTTCCCTCCCTTCCTTCTTTTATCTCTCTTACCAACTTTTTTCCGTGTTGCTTTAAATGATTCAACACGGGGTCTGTTAATTTTTAGTTACATTCTCCCCTTTTTTTTTTGCAAACCCAGACGATGTCAATTTTTTTTCTTTTCTTATTTATTTGATTTTATTCTATCCTTTTCTTTTTCTTTTTCCTTTTCTTTTTCTTTCCCTTTATTTTTATTTTTATTTTATTTTATTTTATTTTATTTTATTATTATTTATTTTTAATTTCTTTGCAATCTATTTAAAAAGGAAAAGTAGACTAATTTTTCTCCAGTTTCTGAAAGGTTTTTTTCTGTTGCTGAGGTGATGTGTCGCTCCCCGTGGGGATCGTCATATCGAAATGGCCATTCAACATCTTTGAATTAATCCTTTTTTAATATATATATATATATATATATATATATATATATATACATACATATATTCTTAGTGAAGAAGATATATATATATATTCTTCAATAATCGACAGCATAATTATTGCAAAAAAAATAAATAAAGCACTGTTAAAGAGCAAACACGTGGAAAGAACTTTCATAATTCGTAGTAAATTTTGATAACTAGTAGTAACGAGAATGAAATGAGTTGACTCTACCTCACTATTGTCTCTCTAATGAATGTGGCCGACGCTGCCTTTTCATGACATATATATATATATATATATATATATATATATATATATATATATATATATATATCGTTCGTCCGCGAACTGCTCGTTACAACCAACACTATTTTCATCTTTGATAATGGCTGATGTAAGCCAAAAGCTTAGAAAGGATTAAATAAAAACATGTATCAATTTTGTGATTTTCTTTCCTCTTTCAATGATAATGCTATTAAGCTTATCAGACGATATGAAAAAAAATTACACAAAATAAATCGACAAAACTCCTCTATATTATTTAATGAAACATCAATATATATATATATATATAACGCTCTAAGAGATAGGATGGAAAGCACTTTAAGCTGTTTACAAATTTTCTATTTCAGTTATAATGCCATTGATTTTACTCGAGAAATTAACACATCAAAATTAGTCAATGTCTAATAAGCATTTTTTCAAATAGCTAAACAAAAATTGCTGTTATCTTTTACCTTCGTATATAAAGAGTTTGCTTGTTTGTTTGTTTTCTGTTTCTTTTTTTTTTTTTGTCTACAAATGAAACATTGTTTGAATTAGATAACAGACTTTCTGGAATTTCAACTACATTCAACTCATCTGATTACGACTACAAACGTCTTTTGATCTGCTAAGTTTATTGTTAGTAACTCCAAAATCCATAGTTGATTTGAAACTTAATCTTTTGTTAGTACCGAATGGTTTTCAAACATTTAAAATATTATAGGTATATCATTTAGTTCTTAATCTTCTTGTTATATATTGTCTTAATTATTCTTTCTGATTTTGTATAAATAAAAATGAAAAATATTTCATATTTAAAAATAGAATTAAAAGTCCTATATTAAAAAAATTATAAAGTTAAAAAGTTCAAATATGCAAAAATAGTTTTCATTTTATATTCTGTAAACAATTTTATTTGTTTACTGAAAATAGAATGAAAACTATTTTTGTATTTTCAACAAAAATTAGAAAATAGATGGAGTTTCTTGAGAGAAGTTTTCAGAAAACTACTTGACTAATCCTGAACATTTGATTGTCAAAATATTAAGAAAAAGCAAAAGTGGGTGCTCAAACATTCCGTGATACTATCGGGATGACAAAGAAATATTAACGACATATTCTTTTTAGAAAACCTCAGGTAAATGCATAAACAAAAGCACCAATGAATGTGTCTCATCGCAGTCACTTTTTTCGCGATAAATATTTTATAAAGTATAACTTTAATACAATTATTTATAGTTGTTTGTTTAATTTAAATCTAAAATTTACATGCAGCCAATAAGCAAAGAAAATCAACATGAAACCGGAAATATATACTCGATTACTTGGTTGAAATGTCAATGTAAACCTGAAAATTAAATCGAACGATTGCCTATCAGGTACAGAGTGATATACTTCTTGTGTAAATATGTGACTATTCTATAATATAAAATGAAGAGGGTAGAGTGAAAGAAATTACTGTCAACGCTTTTTCCTTTCCGTTTGGCACAAATTTATGCAGTTGCCGTTTGTCCTACTAAATGTATCTAATCAGAACTTCCACTTAATGTACCAACCCTGAACGCGATCCCACTGGTATTCATACACACCAGGACAGGGACAATCGCAGCCACGATTGTCGCGCTATATGGGTGCCGTTAGCAGAAAAAAATAGAAACCTGTCTTTAACTCTCATTAATTGCAAGATAAATTCGTTGCTTGGCTACAGGCTCGAAAAACTACTAATATTGGACCGATAGCTGCTTCCAGGTCCTAAGTGCACGTTAGCAAGCTATTATAAATCATTGAAAATAACTAACCAAATAAATAAGAGCAGCACTTAATACATTTTCTGTTCACAAACTAGCATTAAATTGAAGTTTCTTAGCCCCCACCAAATCATCAAACTTGTGTGTGTGTGTGTGTGTGTGTGTGTGTGTGTGTGTGTGTGTGTGTGTGTGTGTGTGTGTGTGTGTGTGTTATTCATATATTAAAATATATGTATGTATTATGGAATAACAACAATATGTTGAAATTAGATAAGGCAAGGTAACTTTGAAAGCAGCCATTCAAAATAGTACCTTTGGCAGATTTCGAAAGTCATCTTTTTGTAAACTCAATGACAACTATTTTACGGAGGTCAGCGCACACGCACAACATCACCGACTAACTTGTACTTAGCGTTATTGTGTCCTTCTGTTTGTGTGAATTATTTCATGATTATTTAAACAGAAAGTATTTGTGCATATCTATCTGTTTCAGAACAGAGAAAGGTTGGTTGGTTGGTTGGTTGGTTGGTTGATTAAACGAAAAAACATTTGTAAATTGCTGACTCCTGTAATTAAAATGTCTATTACTAAAAATGCATAGTCGAAATTTCTAAATAATAATTCAATCAAATATTGATTTTGGTTGATATGAATACCCAAAACCAGTTTGAGTAGTTACTCTTCTATTTTTTTTTGTTATTGTTTTGTTTCTTTTTTCTTTTTTTTTTTCTTTTTTTCAAATTGATATTTGAACAAAAACCTTTCGCTAAATTGATCAGAAAGTGATTATCATGTGAAAGAAATTGAAACGTTAAATCTTCACTCAAGTTCAAACTGTCATGATGAGACTGAAATTAAGATAGGAATTAAAACATACTTCAAAATTTTGTTATATACACGATAAATCAACAAGAGGTATGTGATAAATAATTGCTAAATTTGCATTAATTAATTATTTGGTATTCAGCCTCGTGTCATGATAACTTCGGCATACTATGACGGACAATAACTCAACGCTACTGTTATTCTTTAATGGAACCATGCTATGCCAGTCTCTTTTCTTTTTAATCTGTCGGTTGAGGGCAACTGCTTAAGTTTTCACGAAACAAAGATGTCGACTGTTTATTACTTTCATAAATGCGATAACGTGACGTGGCCGAGTCATGTGACCCTCAGCATACATGAACGCTTGCCTTAGCTTTTATTTGTGGCCGTAGTTTGCTCATGCGCTTCCGCTGGCACGACCTCCAGCTGCCGTCACAACTGGAATTTCATGATCTACTGTGTCGGCTATCGGCGTTAGTCGTGTACTGGATAATATATCTTTTCTCTGTTTTATTCTCCTTTTTCCACTACCTTCTCTCTCTCTCTCTCTCTCTCTCTCTCTCTCTCTCTCTCTCTCTCTCTCTCTCTCTCGCTGCCAGGACATTCCCTTCCTGAACCACGATTCTTCTGTGGAGTATTTAAAGTTGTCATATGCTAGTGTTTCAGGCAAACTGATACAAAACGTGTGTGTGTGTGTGTGTGTGCGTAAGAGAATGCGTATATGCGTCTGTGGGTGTAAGTGTCACTCTGTTACTAACCTAAGTAATAAACGCAGTGCGTGGCGTGTAGTGTCGCTAGTAAGGTGCTGTTAACGGCGGAAGATAACCACCGGAAATCACTCTGCATGACTTCCGCTTGCATAAGGCAGCATAAAGACTGTTTGATCACTACCGCCATACCATTTTCGCCTTACGCCTTGAAGATCCTTCTTTTTGCAACATTATAATATGCATATAAAAGTTAGAAAGAAAAGAATGATGACATTTACTTCTCACACCCATGTTTTTTCTTCTATTACAAAAAGGCATGGGCGAAGAAAAAAATGCATAAAGAGAAAGATTTCAAAAGAAAAGTCCCTAAACTGCATTTTTATATTTATTCGATCGAAGATCACGATATCTAAATAAAAAGACTTGCTCTACTCAAATTATTGTCTATTTTTCAATTGGCCACTGAAAGATTTTACTCAAATATTTTACCAAGTTTTGAAACCAAAGAAAAAGTTTCTATTTACAAAATTTTATCTGCTTTTGCATAACTTGTAAATGTTTCGTTAATTTTTTTAAAAAACTCTGCATTCATAAAAAGCCAATTAATGGATTTGTTTGTCAAGGAAATTTATCTGTTATATTCTTATATTCTCCAAATTTAAAATAAAAATGAAAGCCTATAAATTAGTTTTATGGGAAGTTGGTGAGCATAATCTATTTTTGAAGGTCACTCAATTAAACATTGTAACATGGAAATTTAACATTAACATTTAGTTATCATTTATTTATTTATATATTTATATAACTATATAAGTGTTAATTATTTTCACTATATTTATAATGTATATAATATTGTATATTGCATATTGTATTTATAACTAAATTTTAATATTATATTTCCATGTCATGTTTTCTAAGAAAGCAGATGAATTGTAATAGACGCTGGTGTCGATCTAAGACGGTAACTTTAACTACCTTTCTATCTATGCTGTTCGTTCTCCTTCCCTTTCTTTTCTTTTTCTTTGTCTTCTTTCCGTTTAACAATTTTCTATATTTTATAATTTTCTTTTATAAGTTTTAACTATTTTAACTATATTTATGATATAATACTACTAGTGGTTATATTTTAATTCGTATTAAAAAGTATGATTTACAATTTATTTTTTACCGTAAATATATCCCATTATATTTAAAACTAAATTTTATAGTTAAATTTTCATGTCATGTTTTTCTAAGAAAGCAGATGAATTGCAATAGACGCTGTTGTCGATCTAAGACGTTAACTTTAATTTCTCTTTATACTATTCCTTCTCCTTCTCCTTCTTTTCTTTTTCTTTCTCTTCTTTTCATTTATCAATTATGTATATTTTTCTTTTTCTTTGTCTCTTTGGCTTTTTTTTTTGTTTTTTTTTAAATAAGCGAGGAATTGTTTTGTAGATTACCGTTACAAATGTCTATTCTCGATATGGACATATGAGCGTCTGTGTGTAATTATTTTCTGGATTATTTTGAATATTAAATGTTGTATCATTTGGGTCTGATCCGTTTTCAAGCTCAAATGTCGGCAATGACACTTTATTCATATATTACACCTCTCATTTGAGATGACTTATATTTCTTCACCTTCGGTTCAATATTTTAAAATTCTGTTGCTGTTCTTTTTCTCCTACCGTAAAACCTTGGTCCAACAATTTCTAATGGCGTGGGTACGTGAAATGTATCATACAATATTGCCATAGGTACCTGTTTTCAAAGACTTTCTAAATCAGTGAATCTTTGTTTTAACTGATTAAGGTGCCGCTTATGTTTCCACCTTTGTTCTTGTGCCATGTATGTCATTCTGCTGATCTGTTTTTTTCGAACGACATCCTCCTAGAGTTCTTATTCATGTTGATACATTTTAAGATGCACCTTGGCGGACCTGAAGCAGACTAACACCACATTTAATTGCGTCGTTTTTATTTTTTTTTTTACTTTTTTTCAGCGCAGTCCTATCGATTGTTACTTAAACTTTCCGATTATCAAAATAATTTTGAAAAATTACAATATTTAAACAAATTTTTGGAGTGGGGGTCAGTTTCTCATAAAACGTTAAAGTAAATCGATCCTCCATTTTCAATCTACTATAAGGTTGTATGAGAAACTGGTCCCACCCCCAAAATTGTTTAAATATTGAAATTTTCGCAAATATTTTTTTGTCATTCCTAAAGTTTAAGGTGCAAAAGATAATATTGCGCTGAAAAAAGTCAAAAAGATTGATAATTAACACATTTACAGGTGGCGGTAATGTCGTACCGGCGACTGGTTTCAAAATGTAGGCTCGATTTACTATAACGTTGTATGAGAAACTGATCCCCCACAAAAAAATAAAATGTTTAAATATCGAAATTTTTCATAATTTTTTTATCAATCATAAAGCTAAGGGGATAATCGATAGAACTGCGCTGAAAAAAAGTAAAAAAAAAAAAAAACAACGAAATTAAATGTAGTGGTAGTCTGCTTCAGGTCCGCCTACACCTTATCTCTAGATTTAAAATATTTAAAGTAGTTATATTGTTATTTCTTGAAGCTCTCGTCTTACGTTTCTGGTAGTAATTTATTAAATACAGACTTAATCTTCCAGGCAAACACCAACTCTGCAGACGACATTCCAGACATGGTGTTTGGGTTTGGTGTTATTCTGAAAATACTCAGAAATTGCTATAGCACCACTTTATCTGACTCCTCTCCCGCCAACATTTTTAGTGCTCTTTTAAACGTGGCGACAAACCGATCGGCTTGTCCGTTTGATCTTACGTGATAAAGGGGAGTTGTCATGTGTTCTATTGCTAAACTTTTACAGAAAACTTTAAATTCACTAGCCATAAATTGTGTTCTGAAAATTGTATCTGAAAGAATAGATTCAGGTAGCTCCAATTTTCTTAGCCCTCAGACCCATCTAACTATAGCGCTATTAGTGTCTTAACTCTTTCTGGCAAGGTATTTGAGACTACTATCAATGTTGAAATAGTTAAGCTTCTCACATCTCAAAACCTTCTCACTGACGAACAATATGGCATCCGTTTCGCCAGGTCTACCGCTGATGTACTAATGACCATCACTGAATATATATACCAGGCTCTTGATAAGAACAGGGAAGCTCGAGCTGTTGCTTTTGATATCTCGAAAGCATATGATACGGTTTGGCATGCTGACCTTCTGTGCAAGCTCGAGAGCCACGTTATTTCTGGACAGTTGTTTGATTAAATCAAATCATTCTTATCAAATCGTGAAATGAAGGTTGTTTTGAATGGGCATGCTTCTAGGTCCTTTCACAGAAACGTGGGCGTCCCACAAAACTCTATCCTAGGTTCTACGCTTTTTCTATTCAATAATCTTCCTGATGTAATCAGTTCCCAAGTAGACATCTATGCAAATGACACCACCATTTACTCCCGTCTGAATAAGAAATCTGCCTAGGCTGACAATGTAAACCTGACTACTGCAATTGGAAAGGGCCTCCAGTCTGTGATTGAAGGTAGTAGGAAATGGCTTGTAAATTTTAATGTTTCCAAAACGAAGCTACTTTCTTTTAACCACCATAGAGAAATATTCCTGCTTGCTATCAGAATAGATAACGCTAGTCTCCTAGAGAGCAACGCACTGCGCCTTCTTGGTCTCACTCTCTCAAATGAACTCAAGTGGAATGATCACATTGAATCCATAGCTGCATCTATTACTAGGCAGGTTGGTTCACTGTGTCAGGCCAAGAATTTTTTTTCTTTTCGCCATAATCCATTTTGCACACTTATAAATCTACAATTCGTCCGTGTATTGAATACTGTTGCCATATCTGGTCGGGTGATCCTGCTATTCACCTCGAGGTTCTCGACCAAATCCAAAGAATGATCTGCAATATAATCGATTCTGACTTGGCATCACGCCTTCAGTCACTTTCTCACCGAAGTGATGTAGCTTCCCTCTGTCTACAAGTATTTTCATGGCAACTGCTCTGACGAGCTTTTTTCCCCACGTACCTCGACGACATGTATTTACTCGTGCTACTAGATTAGCATTAAGGTCCCACCTTTTCATCGTCGAATTAGTTAAATGTAACCGTCTCTTCTACTCTAACAGTTTCTTTTCTCGTACTTAGCATGTATGGAACTAACTTCAATTTGCATGCTTTCCTGGTAGCTACAATCTCCAAAGTTTTAAATGCGACATCAATTGTCATCTTTTATCTACTTGATTTCCATCCATCTCTTGTCTTTTCTTCAACATACCCTGTACTCTTTTTTATTCTCTCATTGTAAGCCTCTGCGCACAAGTGGCATTTCTGCCTTTCTTGGGGTGAAATGATTATAAAAAACCGAACTTTTCATTAATCTCGTGTAAGAAATCTTGTACATTTTAATATTTCTCGCCATTTAATGTAACTATCAATTACAACTACTATGCTCTTTTTAACGGTCCTGCGATGTGTACATGTATTCTGGACCATGGAAACTGGTTTTCGGTCATGGTTGAAATTTTATAGGCTGAGATTTCACTGCCAGAGCACAAGCTCTGCATGGTTTTACTAAATTTTCAATATCTCGGTCAATTTTTAGCCAATACATATAACACCTTATTAAGGATTTCATCCTAGAAATTGTTCAAGAGTGTCCTTAATTTATGTATTTGATATATATACCTGATTGTAATTAGCAAACATTAAAAATGTTTGTAATTTTGTTACATTTGTTGGGGTGGGCATGTCTTTTATTGCGCTCGACATTGAAAACCTGGTCGTCAATCGTTTCCCTCGATAATTTGTCCTAAATATTTAATTCTGGACATAAAACAAATGACATTTCCTTTCACTGATCTTAAAACCGTATTCTTTAATTCTCTCAACTTTTTTTTACATCTTCGTATGTTGATTTTGAGTTTCAAGTTTAATAAGTACATCATCTAAATATGCTTATGCAAAACCCAAGCCAGCAAGCATCGTATCCATAATCCGTTAGAATATATTTGGTGCTATCTTTATACCGAAAGAAAGCCGGTTAAATTTGTATAGTCTTCTATGAGTGTTAAGTTTACTGTTAATAGTTTTGAGCACGCTTCGTCTAGTTGTACTTGTAGGTAAGCGTCTGATAGATCCAATTTAGAAAAAAATTGGCATAATTTAATTCGCAAAAATTTTCTGTGAACTTATAAACGGGTAGTTATATTGTTTCAAACTTACATTTAGCCCCGTTGAAAAATCAGCAGATACGCGGACTTTATTATTTCTTTTTTAACGTAAACCTTTGGTGATGCCCATTCGGAATAGTCTATTTTTTGTATCACACCTAATTTTTTTATTCTCTTAAATTGATTCCTTATTAATTGGTTCTAAAGCAGCAAAAGGTACACTCCTTTTTGGTTTAAATATCGGTGTTACATTCTCTTTTACTTCAAATTTAGCATTTTTGTGCATGCCCTTAGAACTTTTGTGAAAACTTCTAGAAAACTACTTTTAAATTCATTCTTC
Organism: Ascarosepion bandense; assembly: GCA_037127315.1. Lineage (NCBI taxonomy): Eukaryota > Metazoa > Mollusca > Cephalopoda > Sepiida > Sepiidae > Ascarosepion > Ascarosepion bandense. Next base: position 6,267,691 of record JBBBDQ010000536.1, on the reverse strand, counting down.
AATTTTTCAATTGCCTAAATTCACTGGAGGTAAAACTTTATTTTGTTGCAGAAAATGTTAATTGGTAGGTCCCAAAGATCAAATAATGCATTCCAATCTCTTCCAAATAAATTAGCTATATTCTTTTAAAAACACCACCGCTTTTTTAGTTTTGCCAAGAAAAGAAATATTAAAGGTGAATTCACGCATAAAGTTCAATTAATGTCCTGAAACTGTATGAAAACATTTTTTGAAGTTAATAAACTGAGTTTACCCATTTTTCTTCATGTCTGTTCATTTATGATGGTGATATCAGATCCTGTATTTAGTTGTAGTTCTATTTTTACATTATTAATTTTCACAAATTTCTTCTTTTGAATTGTTTCTAAATTAAAGACACGTTTGAAGTCTTGTTACTTTTTTCTTTATGCTTTTTGATTTTACACCATGTTTACCATGTTCACATACGTTTTATTTTTCTTCTATTTTTTGTATTTATAATTTTGAAAAGCATACCTTCGCTACCGTGGAAAGTATTAGGTATTGGTGGGGGGTATCATGTTTTTTAATGTTCTGTTAGAAATTGAAAAACATCTATAGTCTTTTTTCTATGTACTTGTAAAATGTCTCTTTTCTCAATCCTTGCGGTATCGAGTTTTAAATTTACAATACGTTGACATTCTTTCGCTATTTTCTAGGGAGTTAATTTGGGATCCACTTCTAATTTAGAAAGTATCCTGGATCTTATTTCCGCGTCCTTATTAGAAGTTAAGCCCTGTACGAATATTAAGCATTTAAATAAATCTAAAGTTAATTCCTTTAACTTGAACTTCTGACATTCTGGATGCATGACTCCTGCATAAATGACAAAATCTTCATCATCACACTTTACTAAGTCAAGATATTACCAAGGTGTATTGAATAATGAGCTCCTATCACCGAAAACTTTTGATAGTATTACTACAGTTTCATCAAAATGTATCTCACCTGCATTTTTTTTTTTTTTTTTTATGTTTTTTTTTTCAGTATTAAAACTACATACTTTTATGTTCAGCAAGAGATAATTTTCTTATAATAAACGAACTTTCTTTTCATCATTTCAATGCTTTTGAAGATTCCTTCGTATCTTTTATAATAAAAAGGAAAAGTTATCCCTTCGTCTGGATTGTACAAAAAAATTGCTAATTGAATTCGCAACAGCATCTGGATGGAATAAATTTGAAGTTTTTTCTTCCGTAGGTTTATTAAATAATAATTCAAAAAACTTCTGTTGATGTTGCTGTTGTTGTTTTTGTTGTTCTAATTGCTGTTCATGATGCTGTTTTGTTGCTGCAATTGTTGTTCTTGTTGCTTTGTAGCACCAATATTTGAATCATGATAGATTTTAGTTCTTCCATTTTCCTGTACACCGCTGAATATTTCATACTTTAATTTTTTAAGAACTTCTGGTTATTTTTCTGCAATCCAGCGAATATGACGTCTCTTGATGAAGTGGTAAATATTAACTGAATATTCTATTATAACGTTTAGGATATGTATTTCTCATCCCGTAGGTTTAAACGAATACTCGTCACCACTTTTGAAAATTCACATATACAAGAAATAAAGCCTTCGAAGAATACTATCAGACATTTTCTTTTTCTCAAATGAATGTTATGTACCAATATATATATATATATATATATATATATATATATATACATATTATTTGTACAACGTCGCGTAATACCAGCACCACGATTCCTCTATTTACATCAAAATGAGGTCGACTATGTTTGTTCTCTGACGATCCGTGTTCAAACTCAAATGCCGGCAGTGAGACTTTATTCACACACACACACACACACACACACACACACACACACACATATATATATATATATATATATATATATAGTAAATAACAGTCATTTAAATAGTTATTTACTTTGTTTGCTCTATTTGCGTATTGAGCGCTTTTTGTTTTAGGTTACTCGTCTCGGGTTTTTTTCTTTGGCTGCATACTGCGTACTGATGTTCGAGTGCTTAGCTCGTTCTTTTTTATTACCATTTTTTCCTTCCGCGTATGTGCTCGGAGGGTTTTTCGAAACGAGTATAACGATAAGTATATATATATATATATATATATATATATATATATATGTGTGTGTGTGCACATTGTCCAATGTAAATATTTCCTCACTCTATCGTGGCGATTTTTATATTCATTTGGGGCAAGTACAGAACAGCCTGAGATTAGATGGTCTGTTGTTTCTTGGTGTTTATCACAAAACCTGCATTTTGGATCCAGATTATTATGTATAATATTTGCCTGAAAGTTTCTAGTAAAAAGACTTTGGTCTTGCGCTACAAGAATAAAGCCTTCAGTCTCAGACTTTAATCCAGATGCACGTAACCATCGATGAGTATTAACTTTATCAACATTGGATTTATTACACGTTCTGCATATTGGCCATGGGGAGGTTTGTCTTGCCAGCGCTGTTTCATCTATTCAAGAGCGTTATCTTTGGCTTTCATTTTCATACTGCAAGAATACTTGGCTTCTGTTTTACTAAATGTAAATCTTGTTTGTATTTACTGCCTTCTTTTATTATTGAATATTTTTCTTTCTTTCTTCATGTTGCCTTAATAATTGCATCATCCAGTCCTTTGTTGTTTCTATGTATGTTAGTAAGCCAATAGTTGTTGTTTTGTATGACAATTCTAGCTGAATAAGACCTCTTCCACCTTCTTTACGGGGTATGTATAGACGGTCTACATCAGCCTTTGGATGATGCATCTTATGCTTAGAAAGAAGCTTTCTTGTTTTAGAATCCATTCGCCTGATGTCGTTTAGAGTCCAGTTTAAGATGCTGAAACTATATTGGACAACTGGGATTGCAAGGCTATTAATGGCCATAATTCTGATCTGAGAATTCAATTCAGTTTTTAATATCAGTCGTAGCCTTCTATAGTATTCTTTACGCACTATTTCTTTCATTTTTTTATGGTGAATGTTTTCGCTCTCATTTACAACTATGTATTTATAAGCTTCTTCTGGCTTTAATTCTTTTGTTACAGCAGGGTCTAAGCTAAGTGAGGATGTTTCTTGTAGTGATTCACGTAAAATTGTAGCTTTAGCACATTTATTCAAATTGAATTTCATTCCAATGTCTTCGCTGAAGCATTTTACAGTTTGTAGAAGACCTTCCGGCTCATTATCATTCTTAGCATACAACTTTAAGCCATCCATGTAAAATAGATGGCTTATTTTCTTTTGGCCTATTTTATAACCACATTCTGTTTTATTAATTTGACTGGTTAGTACTATTAATGATATTCAGAATAGTAATGGAGACAAAGAATCACCTTGAAATATTATTATTATTATTATTATTATTATTATTATTATTATTATCATTATTATTATTATTATTATTTATAATGTCTTCTTTAACTGTCCATTAGAACTGGGAGTTTGTTAGTGATTTCATTTTAAAACCGCTCTGTAGAATTAGATAATATGACCTCAGTGTTTATACTTAATTCACTGAGTCAAACAGGTCAAGTAAATTTGAACAACTCCGCCTTGTATAAATTAACTGTATTTCGTTTTATTAAATAGAAACTCGTATTGCGTGTGAGCTAAATGTAATATCTTTCCTATCAAAATGTTTTAAAATGTATCTTTTTTTATAATTTAGCTAGAAAATTTTCTGTTTATTACTTAAGTTTATTACTTAAGTTAATCAGAGAATTTATTATTTTGTATGAGACAATTACCTTTATTCCATTCCCACGTCAAAAAAATAGACGTTTCCGTTCCCCTTGAACACCGAATATGTTTCACGAGATTAGGTTTCATTTGAAACTTATCATTATCCTTTAAGTGATCAGATGGACCTGCTGGAGCAATTAAACCACACGGAAATAGTAGAAGCAAGTGGAAATTATCTCAGAAACGTATACAGTGTAAAGCTATGCCCTTTTCCTCTCATGTAAATTCCTTTTCTTGTTTCCTTTCAACGGCGATGCCTGTAAAACGAGTTGTCCCAACAACTCTCTATTATTTCTCCTTCGCCTTTTTATAATAATATTCGCCACATCTTTCACGATTCTACCTTCATACTTTGGCTCGGCTAGGCTTAATTTTAACATAGACAACTGTAGCTAGTTCATTTTGTAAATTTCACTTATCTTTCTACTATAATTATTCCTATCGACCATGGCCTCCAGGAACAATGTCTATAAACTTATCTTGTAAGCTCAAAGTTGTACACACTTTTGAGTCATCACATGTTCTACTGGCTTTCACAACCACGCACGTCTATGTCTCAACTAACCGGGATAAGATAAAATGTGTGCTAAGGGAAGATAGACAACTGAGTTGATTCTATTTGATATCAGTGGTATTCAGACTCACCAGAAATTAGTGGGAGCGAGTCATTATCTCCCTAAAATCCAATATAAAGACAAAACTAAATATAAATCATGACGTTCTTATCGGGTGATTTATTAACAAGGATTCAGATGCAATCCTTTATGAGCCTGCAATCGGTATACTTTAGCAAATTAAAAACATGACATATTTACGAAATCCACTAACGCCGACATATTTTTAATTTATTTGAACATTATTTTTAACGCATACACGTATTTGTTCAGCTGCTCCTTTTTTAAAAAAAAAATTATTAAATAGTATATTCATATCTGATCTGTTTTGTATCCTAATGAAAACAAAGACAATTTATTTTACAAAATTTTACGAAATCCATAACGAGATGGATTAACTCCGACATATTTTAATTTATTTGTTTAATTTTATTTGTTAAATTTCTATTTTATTTGAATATTTCGAAAATTCGGGAAAATGTGTGTTCAAAAGCACTATTTGGGTCTTTAGTTGATCGTGAGTCCTACGTAATCGAGCAGTCTAAGATACGTCAGATCTAATGAGTTTTGCCTAGGGAACGCAAGTTCGAAATCTGTCGAAGGACGCATATTTTCCTAACAAGGTTTCTCAATTATTCAGGCCAGTAGATGTAAATAAATATAATTAATTTATCATATTCTAATTTAAGTATAAAAAAAACAAACAAACAAAGCATCTACTCAAATACGAGTATCCATTAAAAATACTGTTTAAACAAATAAAATGTAATGATATATACATGTAAAAGCTAAAGATTATAAACTAGATCAACTAATGATGAAACGTGGAACCTGGTAAGCGTTAATGTGACTCACAGTAAAAGAAAGAATCTATTTCAGTTGAAAGGAACCGCCTATTTTATTATAAGGGAAAGGAGAACACATTTATTCACAGATTATTTTAATCAATAGTAACATTTCAGGTAACGTAGAAATTTTCAACCATTTATCAAGAAGAGTGGCTTGGATAGTAATCAGATTATATAAAATAAACAAACTAAAATATTAAATGTATATGCAGAACCTTCGAAAGATGTGAATTATTCTAAAATTCTAACATTCATCAGCTAGGAATGTTCGGACCGTTAAAGATTAATGATATTTACCTGAATATTTGCTCGAATTATATATGGCACCAGGTAAGGTTTAAGGAAAAGTAACTGGATGCCGAGCTACACTGAGCATCTTTTCACAAACAAGTAGATTCAGTGCTATGATATCAATATATAAGTAGCACGGATGATTTCACACAAAATCAATCAACTATACACTTTTCCAGAGTCAAGTTTATTTCTTTCAACTTTTTATGGCTGAAAGCAATACAGGCATGAAGAAAATGCGCTTGTAGTTTATTATTCAGAATAAAGGTTAATGTTTATTTTTGTGTCATCTAAATTAATTTATAAGTCTTAATAATGACTATCATTGGTACATTATGTTTTCGTTATATATCAGCCAGTTAAGTGCCATACGTGAAACACGCTTGAGCGCTCATGTCACGAAAGAGACATGACTGACTGGACAGAAGATTATCGCGTAGTAGGTTGCCATTACTTTCTGCGGTAGACTGGTTGCCAACCAAGGCTAGAGAACCCAATCTGTTCTATTATTTGCCCCATAACTGGAGGGAAGAGATAGATTAATACATTTCCCAAGGATATTTGCGCGTAAATGAATGCAACGAATTTTACTGGAATTCGAATTCGGCTCATTATATATATATATATATATATATATATATATATATATAACCAAACTAATACAAATAATCTTATTATAATTCTGCTTGTCCATTCATTAGTTCCTTACTTAGCACGTACGTTACGTATCGATATTGCATAACTAAAAGACTGTTCCGTTTTGACTACGTAGAAAAACGGAAAAACATATCAGAGACGCTATTTGGCTTTAAGAAAAACCAAGTAGTATAAGAAAGAAAGAAAGAAAGAAAGAAAGAAAGAAAGAAAGAAATAAAGAAAGAAAGAAAGAAAGAAAGAAAGAAAATTTAAAACAGCAAAGGCGTGGAATTTTCACGAATACTATTAGGGATTTCTTAAAATTATTAATAGATCAGTACAATTTATTTTGATTATTATGATCTAAAGGTGCATAATTGATGAGCTATTCTTAAGAATGTCCCCACACAAACAATAAATAAAAAGGTTCATTTGTTTTGGTTATATGATGAATTTATATTGCACAAATTCTAACTCGACCGAGATCGATATTTCTACAATATTACACATATTTAGAACACGAGTTAACTCAATCCGAGGCTATTTTGCGGATAAAAAGTTTATTTACGCCCCTACGTCATCCTACTTTTCCTACGCGTACGATCTACGTCGTTTGTTTGTATAATAGAAATATTGTGTATAATGAAGTAATGCAATACCAATTACTTGACTTTATAGCCGCGTTTACGGGGAGAGTTAAGTTTGCTTACTTCTGTGCTTACAGTGTTTTTCGTATACCTGGGAGCAGGACCCAAGTTTATCTCTGTATACCACTAGTAGTGTGCAAAGGATCTCTTTTGCGACAAGAGAGAACAACCGAGAATACACAAGGAGATGGATGGACCGGAAATACTAAAATCCGAAGTGGAAGCTGCAATGGCCAAAATGAACAGAAACAAAGCACCTGGTCTAGATGGCATAGTGATAGAGCTGCTGACAGCCTTAGAAGACAGCATAGAAAAGATTACCGACATAATAAACGAAATTTATAGCAGCGGAATAATACCAGACGACCTATGCAAGTCGATATTTATAGCGCTGCCGAAGAAACCTGGTGCAAACGAGTGCGAACGACACAGAACTATCAGCTTAATGAGTCACATTACAAAACTGATTGTCAGAATCCTGATGAATAGAGCGAGAAGCAGAATCAGGCCAGAGATAGGGCAGGAACAGTGTGGGTTCGTCAAGGACACTGGAACAAGGAACGCCATATTCATGATTAGGATGCTCTCTGAAAGGGCATTACAAATGAAGAAAGACTTGTACCTATGCTTCATTGATTACGCGAAAGCATTCGACAAAATACGACACAAAGAATTGATGGAGATGCTAGGCAACCTCGACATTTTCGGCAAAGACATAAGAATAATCAAGAATCTCTACTGGCAGCAAACGGCCTGCATACGGACAGGTAACGACCTCAGTAGATACACAAAGATATAAAAAGGCGTAAGACAAGGATGTGTCTTTTCACCGGATTTGTTCAACCTATACAGCGAGAATATTTTGAGGACCCTAGATGACACGCCAGGATTTGTTATTGGAGGCCACAACCTGAACAACATAAGGTATGCGGACGATACAATGCTGATTGCGGACACGGAAATGAAACTACAAGACCTCATACAGAAAGTAGCAGTGGAGAGTGACAAAAAGGGACTACAAATAAACTTTAAGAAAACTGAGTGTATGGTCATCAGCAAAAGATACAACCCAAAATGCCAAATACAGGTGGGGGATAACAGAATCAAACAAGTACAAGAATTTAAGTACCTAGGAAGTGTTCTAACAGGAGATGGAAAGTGCGACACGGAGATCCGAAGGCGAATTGGCATGGCAAAGGACGCGTTCCAGAAGATGAGCAAAATACTAACACACAAGAAAATCTCAATAGAAACGAAGAAAAGAGTGCTAGACTGCTACGTGATGTCAGTTCTTCAATATGGCAGTGAATGCTGGACAATATCATCGAAAATGAGGACAAAACTGGAAGCGGCCGAAATGTGGTTCTACAGAAGGATGCTACGGATATCGTGGACTGAGCATACAAGCAACGACGAGGTGTTAGAAAGAATGGCAACAAAAAGGAAATTGATGCTAAACATCAGGAAGAGACAACTGAAGTTCCTGGGACACGCAATGAGGAAGGAGAGCCTGGAGAACCTGATACTGACTGGCCAGATAGAAGGAAGGAGAGACAGAGGAAGGCAGCGGATAACATATTTGCAGGGCCTGATCAGGTGGATGACGGAACGGGGGTTGCCAGGAGCAACAGGAGCAAACATACTAAAAGCCACAAGGGATAGGGAGACATGGAGAGCCATGATCGCCTACGTCCTGAAGGGACAGGGCACATAGAAGAAGAAGAAGAACTTCTAACATTGTTTCGCTTTAAATATTTATGCTTATGCTCTTATTTTATTTAAGCATGTGTACATATGTATTATTAGCCAACATTAGAATATATTTATTTGTAGCTTGATTGTATTTCATGCATAAATTGATATAATTTCAATGCATTTCATTAGCTTCATTCATATTGTAAAAATCTTTGTAAATGGTTAAAACATTAATAATGCAACAAACTTCAGAATAGAATTTTATGCATCTCGAAAAATAATATGTCTATCTCTAATGCACACATACACCTCCAGTTTGCACATGACCTATGTCTATATTGAGAACATTTTTTTAAAGTAATTATTACCTTTTACATGTGGGGAATGTACATAATTACATTCCATTTTATAAAAAATGAGTTCAAATTATTGACGAAGCTGTGCATCATGCCACATTTTAAGATTTTAAGAGAGACTCTGTCATTTTTCTTTTAACTATAAGGTTATGTGTTGAAAAGTGCAGCATTAAAAAATTATTAGTAAACCGGCTTTATTTATATGGGTACTAGTATATACTTACGCGCAAATACCCTTGGGAAAGGTATTAATCCGTCTCTTCCTTCCAGTTATGGGTCAAATAACAGGACAGATTGTGTTCTATAGCCTTGGCTGGCAACCAGTCTACCGCAGAAAGCAATGGTAACCTACTGCGGGATAATCTTCTGCCCAGTCAGTCATGTCTCTTTGGAGACATGATCGCCCAAGCGTGTTTCACGTATGGCACTTAACTGACTGACTGTCTAGTATATATATATATATATATATATATATATATTCCATTTGTAAACGAGTTATTACGTGACCTAGGTTTCTACCATTAGTGGTGCCTTCAGGCGATTTGCAATAACTGATTTTAAAGAAAAAATTGAACAAAAAACAGAAGAAAATATATGAGATAGAAAAATTGTTTTAGGAAAGTTTAAACAGATAAAAATTAATATATATATATATATATATATATATATATATATATATATATATATATATTATGTTATTTGTCAAAATTCTCGTTTAAGACCCACTCTAATATAATATTAATCCCATTTTTATTCTATTAATAAAATTTAAACTAACAACAATTCAGAGCATATTATTTTAAACAAAAAAAAAAAAATTGAGAAAACTTTTAACAGAGCTGAATATTCCAAAATGTTAGCTATTTTCTCTATTTTTTCTTTTCCTTTTTCTTTTCCCTATTTATGTATCTAGCTCTTCTTTTCGCCCTCTAAAGCCGGAATTCGTTACCACGGCTACTGGAGATTTTTCCCCTTTTTAACGTCCCCTCCCTTTATTTTTTATTATTTACTTTCTTTTTCCTTCTGATGTTTACTTCTTGTGTATGGAATAATTTTGAGTGACCTTCCGGAATGTGAATTTTTGTCTCATATTTGCAATAAAATTTTAAATTTGATCGTCGCTGAGGAAGTGAGTTTTTCTCGCAGAAATGGGCATACGACGAATGTAGTTTTTGTAGTTTTATTTGAAAAAATATACATATTTGACTCTGTAAATAGATAATACTATTTACACCGAACCCTCCATCTGGATTATTTTTAATATTAATAAAATTAATATTATTAGAATCTGGTTCTGGGATTGCACATACAAGCTATTTCATTTTTGGATTTAATATAAATGTATATAAATGATATGCATTTATATTTAATGTGTGCACTTAGACACATACATACAGATGAAAATTATCGGGCGATTATTGGCAGCAACTGATTGAGAGACAGATTCGTCGATATGAGTTAAAGTTTCATTCAAAGTTGTATTTAGGTGCATATCTTTTTTTTTTCTTTTTTTTTGTGCATGGTATGTGAATGCACTGAAGTCTCGCTGATAAGTGGAATTAGAAAATCCAAAAACTGGCTAAGTATTAAGCCTTTGAAAGTTATCGTTTACATAAAAGAAAAAAAAAGAGACATTTCTTATTCCCTTGATAATTTTGCATTGTGCCTCACTGGAATTTGATAAAATTAACTGCATTGCTCAAGATTAAACTTGAATTTTAGGGCAATTAAAATACGCTGTCTATTTCCTTTGTTATTGTTCTTGTTGTTGCTGTTGTAGTTTCGTGTGCCTAAGAATGAAATTATCGAAATTTGATGAGAGATTTCAAGTAAAGTGGGAATTGCGACTTTGCAACTGCATTAAAGCTTATATTTCGTTTATCTTCATAGTGCTACCCTCCAGCAGTCCCTGCAAGGTGTTCAGCAGAACATAGCAAGTTGTTTTTTAGGAGAAGGAGGAGGTGACGCCAAATGCCAAGCCACCATTTTGACAAATATGTTATTCTTGCTTTCATGTGCTAAGAACGATAAGTATTTCTTTCAACCATTTATTTTCATTACTTTTTAAAACAATATTTCAATTGTTGTTTTTTTTTATTTTATTACTTTTTTTGTTTTTTGTTTATTAACATTATAAAGCTCAATCTTTCAGGAGAATTGTTCGTTAATATAAACAGGTGTGCAACCTATTCTTATAGATTCAAAACAGAGGATACTATTTTTAGGTCTAAAGTTAATACTTAGTAAACATCTCTGTCTTTAGTAACATTTGCATTCCAGTGTTTTCCTACAGCTTTTCTAATTCCCTTTTACTTTTAAATGAGTATTAGACAATTCCAGCACAATTCTGTTAAAACTGTTGGCGTGCAGGACAGATTTCCCTTCATCATTTTATTTTAATATTTACTATTAAAGTAACAGAAAAGTCATGTCTATTTGTTTGGTTGGGATAAATCCGGTTTAACCTTAGTAACTTTAGCGCTCTTGATAACTTATTGAAAGTTTAATCTACACTGATGTCTCCTTATTTTTTATAATGAGTTTATTTTTATTAAAATTTACATAAAACTTTATCGATTAAAAAGCGTTTAAACGTGAAGTTGAAAACTTCGCTTTTAAACTGAAGTTGGTTTCTAATTTTCAATTTCATTTTGCATGTATATTTCTTTATAATTTTTTACCATGTTTCTTTTCTCTCTTTTATAATATTATCTCGAAAAACTTGTATTTCTTTTGTCTAATTACTTGATATTTCTTGTTAATATAGCGATTTTCCTGTAGATCGCCACTGAAAACAACGGTTCTTGCTTGATCACCAAACTTAAGTAGTGTCGAGACTGGTCAGTACTTAAATAGGAACCGATTAATGACACCGGGTATTGTAATCGACTTTCTACAATCTGAAATATGTTCCAGCTTTAAATAATCCATGACGGATTGATAAAAGAAAATCAATGAGCAATCAAATCCTGTTAATCTCACAAATGGTATTGCAAGCTGTTAATAGATAATCTAATTGCTGATTATGAAATGCATATTAACTTGTTATTTTACTTTTAACAGCCAAAACATAATCGGTAAGATGTTGTCCTTTAAAAATAACAAAATAAAAGCCTCTCAAGAATAAAGGATACTATTTCAAATCCCACTGGAAATTTATTTATTTCTAATCCATGCTGTTTGCTTAAAGGTCATGGAATAATTGTAAAAATATCTCAGTGTTGTAATAAAGTCAAGAGAATAAGATGAAGGAAATACTCTTCAAAAATGAATCACTGGAGAGGTGAAGAAATACTTATTACCCATAAGATTCACTCACAATGGTTAAATTGTTATACAAACATTGAATTTTACAATTATAATATTACAGAATAAAATTACAAAAAAATTACTTTCAAACACTTTTTTGTTTTTCATCATGTTTCTTGTTGTATATAAGGATGAAATAAAATATACTACATACTTGCGAAAGAATATCGAAATGACGCACAGACAGGATTCAGCATTAATTCTTTAAATGTACGATTTTATTTCAAACACAAATTTGGTAATGCTGTTAAAAATAACAGACATATTTGATTATTTAACTGAATCTTACTTTCAAATGATCAAAAACTCTCATGCATTTTTTATGTTCAATACTTACTGAATACTTAATTAAGGAAATAGCATTTGTCACCATTGAAAAATTATGATTTTGTCACCAAAAGAATAATGGTTGTAACACAAAAAAGTGTTACAAAAATGTCTATGGGAAATGAATATATAATTTTTTATATACCAAAAACAATTTTAGGGAAATCTATGACAAAATGTCACTCTAGAAACCAACAATGAAGGAACTTTATCACTTAAAAGCACTAAGAAACCTAGCAAAATTAAATGAATTGTTATTATGGATAGGAACACATACAATGAAAAAACGATACCTACACATGAAAAATAGAGGAATATAAAATAATTACTGAAATGCATAAATTTAATAGAATGATTAGAAAACTAAATGAGAATGAAAACTAAATGAGGGTGATAGTCTGTTAGTTTATACCATTATTTATTATAATGGTATACGCTAATAGAATATCACTCTAGAAGACGCAAACTGTAAGGTCTACCGAAAACCCATAAAACAGACATTCCAGTGCACTCCATCATATAAGGTATTGGCAAATGACATAACGAAAGTTTTAACCCTTATCCTCAGAACAATCGGCCTATCACATGTTGAAATTTCCAGCAAATTGGTTGAAGACTAAAGAGAATAAATATCACTGACAACGTCTTGGCTAGTTTAGATGTTAAATTCCGTTACAATAACATTCCTATTAACAAATGCTTAACTCTTTTAAGAAAGCATTTAACACCATCAAAAATAAACCTCCCCCTCCCAGTCGCTAAAATAATAAACATCTACCAATCAATCAATGCTATTTTACTATTAACAATAATTTTTCCAAAAACAAAAATTAGATTACTAATGAGTTTTGGTATGCACTTTATTAGAAATTCTTGAATCTGGTCCTTTCCAAAATATTTTATCAAAACAATCGATATATTTCCGATATACTGATGACGCTCTATTAATATATTTCCGCAAAACTATTTTACCTGATCTTGCCGAACATATGATTCACTTTACTTATGAACCGGAAACAAACACTACTTTTCCATTCTTAGATATCATCAATACACGGTAGTGACAATAACGCAGAACTAAGTGTCCATGACAAATCAACTAATAAAAATTATCTCATATTTTTCTTTATTTTCAGCTTAACAACAAAGTGAAATCCGGAATAATCATCGGATCCTATTTGAGAACATTTCGAATTTGTAGCTATCAATATTTAGATGAAGAGGTGAACATAATACAAAGCAAAATAACACTGAGATAGAACTTGAAGAAATAATTTACTCTATCATAGGAGAAACATTAATAAATTCAAATAAAATATATATGGACACAATGGCGATCTTTTGCAAAACATCCTCTATGCATTAGTTGCTTATCGTAATGGGTCTGACCATAGTTTTGTTTTAAAATGCTACTCTAATTAAGCGAGGAAGTAATTTACGAAAATGAAAATGTATAGAAAGTGCTTTAATCGCTAAATCATCTACAGAAAATGTGGTCCTAAAGTAAATACCGATCAGCTTTCTTGGCAGATTTTGTATTATCACAATGTAGGATATTTAATGATATTTTAGTGATAAAAGCGTAAACAAAAAGAAAAAAAACTAAATAACATTGGTTAGACTATATACACGAAACATATATTTAAAAAAAATAATTAAGCCACAATGAAATCTAAATGTTATTTTAATGTTTTAGACAGAAGGAAAATATGTTATTATGCATGCAAGTAAAAAGGTTGAGGAAATTTTTTTCCTTTTATTTCGCTTTAACAATTTTATTCAAGTTTGAATCTACGTGTAGTGTATACGTTATTCGTGTTCACTGCTTATAGTGCACTTGTAAAATACATCTTTCAATTGAATAACATTACTAAATTTCCAAAACATTTGGCAGTTTATATATTTCAATGCACAATATATATGGTAAGTTTTTAAGCACAGCTTGGATGTGACACAAGGTCGAAAATATGGGCACTCACGTGAAGATCGAACTGACTACATAATTGCAATGATTCTCGCGAGACAAGCTTGCAAACCATTACTCCACGTCGAGGTACCCAATGCCCAATATATGTGTGTGTGTGTGTGTGTGTGTGTGTGTGTGTGTGTGATAAAGACATTTTTAATGCTTTATATTAAATTACAGTATTGTAACTATAATTTACTATCATCACTTATAATCAAAATGAATCCACCACCCTGGAATGATCTTTGCATTTAAAAATGATTTTTTTTCTTGAATATTAATAGCTGGCATTTCTTTAATTTCTTCTTGAAGAATTTTCCAGAATGTTCAAATAAGTTACAATTAAATGTTCTTTCTTTAAAATGGGACTGAACTATATATCATGTCGCATTGTAAAATATAAAATTAGCAGCACTTTTTTATTACCCTCAAAATCGAGCAAGGAAATCACAACCGAATATCATCATCAGGAATGTGTATATTTATATGTTTTCAACATTTTCACTAAATTCATAAAAATGAACGTTCTGAACGTTCTGAAAATGAACGATACATATCAATAAATGTAGAAATTATTTAAAAGAAGCCCGGAAAATTGCAAAAAATATTACGTCAATAAAATGAAAATATATGAAAACAAAAATTTGTATTCTATAAAATAAATTATTTAAAAAAAACAGCATCATATAAATAATTTGAATTTAACTTAAATGCTAATTACTGATAACAGTAAACTCACAACACAAAAGTAAATTATCAGTAAAAATAAGTATTCGTTTTTCTAATAAAAATACGATTTAATACTTTTCGGATTCTCTTGAGATAATATTTGAAAGAACAAAAGAATCTTGTAATTGTTACTGTTACAACATATTAAGACTGTTTTCTTTAGTTTAAATGGTGGTCAACTTTTGACTCTTTCTGAATTTGAAAAGCCAAAGGCAATTCAAAACTGAAACGAAAAATTGAAAAATGTCTTTCATTCAATTCTGTGTTAACATCATTACTCATTTTTCAATATTGCTTCACAAACTCGAAGATTATCGGTTTGTTCCTAAGCATATCAACTTGGTATAACAATGTTTACTTATTTATTTACTTATTTTGGTTTTGTTTGTTTGTTTGCTTTTTGTTGGTTTTTAAGGATTTTAAATATTTGATCAGATCTCGACTAGAAAACACATTTCACAAAAGTTGACATTAATATTTTCATAAAAATGCGTCTCGAAACAGTAATGACTCACGTAATCAAGGAAAACAATCAGTGCTAATTACATATTCAAAAAGTATACCATATTTAATATTTTTTAATTTTTAATTTTTTTAATTTTTTAAGTTTTTTAATTTATTTTTCATTTTTTGCAAATTCCTTGTAATAGATTCTATTACAATTCTCAGCTACCTTGATAACTGAGAAAGTACTTATCCCCATTAACCATTCTCCGCTGATGAACAATTCAACTCTAATTATGTTTAGACAGAAAAAAGAATGGGCACCATAAAGATTTTAGTGTGGAATATATAATGGTAAAAAGTGACACCATAAATAAGGAGTTAAAGATTAAACAAAATAATCTTCAAGGTGTAGACGAGTGATTCTATATGAGAAAAACAGCTCGAAATAATTGGAAGAAAAGAAAATCGATTTTAAAAAGTAAATATTAAATATACAATAAATAGAGAAAATTGAAGGCTAAAATCCCCAAAGTCTCTGCAACATGAAGATAATTAATTAAGTCTAAAAAAATTAAGATCGAGAAGAAGAGAAAAAATCATCTGAAATCAAATATCTCCAAGATGATAAACAAAGAAAGGCAGGAGTCAAAAGAATTTTCCTATATTTTTACAGATGGCTCAATGAAAATGAAGAAAAAGATTATTGATATACTAACGGCAAGAGTAAAACAAAATTCGCCAAAATAAAACTTATACATAAAAATCTTTCTGCTTCTCTCTCTCTCTCTCTCTCTCTCTCTCTCTCTCTCTCTCTCTCTCCATCTTTTTATTTTATTACACAAGTTCTTATACATAGATGCACATTTATTCATTTCTATTCAGAAACTTTTAATGTATATGTAAGTATGTATCTCTCTCTCTCTATCTCTCTCTCTCTCTCTCTCTATATATATATATATATATAGAGAGAGAGAGAGAGAGAGAGGAATTAGACAAGTTTTAAACTTTTTACCTTGAATTTAGTTTTCGCCAGTGATTACCAACAGAATTTACATTTCCCAAGAACAAAATCTACATTATTAAAGCGAAAGGCGATTCCCGTTAAGCATCGATTGCTTGATTTTTACTTTGACTGTATTGTTATAGAAATTCGATTAAATTTAATTTTTATTTCATTTTTTTTTTATCGTTTAAGTATCCAATATAATTTAAGTATTAATTTAGTAAGAAAAGGGAATATAGTGAAGTAGCCAGCTCGTATGTTAATCATAGCGATATCATTGATCATGGCACTTTTAATGATCTTCGTTTAAGCACATTACTTTCAATTTTTATTAAAACGGCGTTTTCCAGGTTAAAATATTTTGATGGCACACAAATGCACCGAGTTTGTTTTTTAATTTTAAGATTCGCTAAAAAATGAGCATACCAAGATAAAAAATGCTCAAACGTTAATAAAAACAAAGTTTTATCACGAAGAATTTTATTTTATTATTTAGAAAAAAGACCAAATGATATTTTGATTATCAAATTATGTTTTTTGATCCTTTTCAGAATGTTCAAAATTTTGGCTAAAATCTTGCTTTTCGTGCGTCAGCGGGGGAACCAAAGGAAATTTTAACGTCTTTTTGGCGGTGAAAACACATTGACTTGGAAATTCTTGCAAAAATAAAAATAATTGTCGGATTTTTTATGAAACTTTAATGAAATTCTTACAAAAGAATGAAATTATTTTATAAATGTTCCTTATTTAGACAATTTTTGGTAAAAGCATTTCTTTTTAATTTCTTACTCCTACTTAATTAATTTTTGTACCGCTTAATGTTTATATAAGTTATATGCAGAACGACTTGAAAATTTAAATAATGGTTCGTTATAAAACAAGATCCCATGTTACCAAAACTCTGCCCTGAAATGTAAAGTAAAAAATGCAATAAGATTAAGACAATATTTAATTAGAAAAGCTTTTAATTGCTTTATGAATAAGATATATTATGGATGTGCGTTGTGGTGCATTGGATATCGGTTCGGAACGAAAAATCGGGGAGCCGAGTTCGAATTTCAGTTGAATTCCTTGCATTCACTTACGCGCAAATATCCTTGTATTAATCCTTGTATTCCTTCTAGTTATGGGTTAAATAACAGGACAGATTGGGTTCTATAGCCTTGTGGGGAACAATTCTACTGCAGAAAGCAATGGCAACCAACTGCGGGATAATCTTCTGTCGAATCAGTCATGTCTCTTTCGAGACATGATCGCCTAATCGTGTATCACGTATGGTACTTAACTGATTGATATTATGGATACTATTGTCTTAAGAAAAAAATTGATGAATAATGAATTTTTACAAGAATTGTTTTAATTCATTAAAGTTTAATTAAAATAATTCATAAAATTTTAAAACTTTTAAATTTCTGCATTAATTTGCACCGGTTAGGTGATATTAAGTAAAACTATATTTATTAATCATAAAAGAAATAGTTTGATATAATTTATTGACCGCCAATATTTTAAAAAGAATTCTGAATTTTTTGTTTGTGTTTAAACACAAACAAAAAATTCGTGCCGATTTTTATAAATATGTACATCTATACACGACATTATCAGAAAATAAAAGCGATAACTATAGTAAATTTAAAGCCAAATTACCTAAAATTTAATAAAGCATTAGATTATGAAGAATATTTTCCTAACGTTTTAGATTACTAGGTAGTTAAAAATTACATTTAAACGGCGCTCACATTATATTTCTCAAGTAATTCTTACAAATATGTCCACCGTAGTAACAAGATTAGATAAACTACTGTCTATCCGTCAAGAAGCCAACCTGTCAACACCTTAAATAAACACCTACCGCCGTGCTAAAAGTGCATTTCTGTGATATTTTAAACTTAAAGTAATATTTATTTGAAATCAGATTAATTAAACTTTAAATCAGCTCACATTCCACAAATATAATTTCAGGAAAGTATATTCTGCTTTTGAAAGATTTTTAATAAAGAGAATTCTATTGTGATGGCAGATTGCTAAAATGGCTTAAAATCAGTGATTTGTAGCGTTTTCAAAATACAAAAATCCTTCCAGTCAGTTTAAATTAGTTTTGAAATACAGCAGAAAGGTCAGCTTGCCAATTATCGAGTAATTTTCATAGTGAGCACCACATAACAAACAGCAACAATATGACCATTGACACAAAACAAATATAAATAGATAATAAAATAAGATACAATACACACTGTCAAGAAAGACTCAAAATATATACATATAAACTTACATACATGAGGTGAAAGACGCACCCAAACGCACGCGCACGCACGCATGATTATAACCGGGAAGGATTTCGCGATGATGTCCAACAAGATATACGCGATGATTATCAAGATGAAATTCACGATGATGATCAAGACGATATTCGCGATATTACCAAGAAGAAATTCGCGATGATAACCAAAAAGAAATTCGCGATGTCGACGAACACATTTGCGATGACATCCAACAAAATATACGCGATGATGACCAAGAAGAAATTCGCGATGATGACAAAGAAAGTCATGATGATGACCAAGAAAAAATTCGTGATGACGGCCCAAAAAAATTTTGCGATGACGTTCAACAAAATATTCGCGATGATGACCAAAAAGAAATTCGCGAAAAGCATTGATATTTGGTAAGTTTTTAAGAAGGATCACGTATATGTTCATATGCTTGCATATTGTGACAAGTAATATCAATTTTTTTATTCATAATTTTAACTAATACTGTAAGAATTTTCAAATTCAGTGTTCCATAGGAACTATACCTGACGAAAGTTTTTTAATCTCTGTAGTTTTCAGGTTAGATAACTGCTACATTCATTTTAATTCTAAAAAGAAATACAATATTTTTGTCTTACGAAATAAAAAGAAATATTTTTTGCAGCTATGTAGGCGTGTGCAATATTTATGTGAGAAACAAAGGAAAAGTAGTCATTTTGCATTTTCCGGACTATGTAAGAAATTATTTTGTACATTTACTGCGTGCCTTTTAGTCATACACTCCGTTGAAAAACGTTTCCAACAGAGAAAAAAATTATTTAGTCATATACTTTGGATATAATTCCGAATTTTTTCCGTGAAAAATGTTCACCTTTCTACTAAGGATCTTTATTACGATAAGTTAACTTCATTCAAGCTTTGTATTTTAAAACAATTTGTGAGTAAATGTCAGATGTTTTATTGTATTTTTACAATTATTTTTTCTTGATTACTGATTAACATTGGATCAATTAAGTCTGTAGCAGAATTAATTCTTTACTCTTGTTGTCTCCTTTAAACATTTTATAACGTTTATTATTAAACTGTTTTCTTTCAATTGTTGGACTCCGAGTGGTACTTTTATTCATGATGTATTATATCTAATTATTAACTAAGTATTAGTTCACTAGTTTAACAAAAAGTTTAATTTAGGTGTGAATTTAGATTTTTTCTTTTTAGCAAACTTAAGTTTCCTCGTGTACCGGTTGTCATATTACTTTTTCTTTCTATTTGAAGGAAATCGTACGAACCATACCCGGGCTTAATATTACCAATAATTAAACAATTGACATTCGTCAATTAACAGTAAATATTATAGTAACTGTATTGCGGATATAACAGTAACTAGTATTATAGTCTATATTTACTTGGATATATGTATACTTTTTTTCCAAACAATTCATTTTTTAATGACATAAGAACATATTTCCCTAATGATTTAAATTATATAATCACTTAACTGCTTCAGTTACATTAATAACTCATCCACGATCCTAAATCTTAATTAATTATATTTTATCAAGAAGAGACAGCATAAAATTCTTATAGTTAGATTTATACTTGGCAATCCAATACAGCAATAGAATTTATAACATTACCAAAAGATGTTGTATTCTGACTTTCTAGTAATTACACACGCCACATACACACACACACATACGCTAACACACACACACTCACGTGTGTGTGTGTGTGTGTGTGTGTGTGTGTGGGTGTGTGGGTGTGTGTGTGTGTGTAATCACTTCAAGGTGTTAAAACCGCTAAGATGCAAATGTTTACTGGGAGTGAAAGCGAGCAAGATGATTATTTAAGTTGAGGTATATATTTATATGTGTGTGTGTGTGTGTGTGTGTGTGTGTGTGTGTATAATATATATATATATATATATATATATATATATATATATATATATATATATATATACTATTAAAGTACCTCTGATGATACCGATTATCTTTTAACATTCTTACTTAAATAGTAAATGCAATACGAATTATTTCTTTCCAGGGAATTATAGTATACATAATACTTTTTGTATATCGATGGTGATAACATATTCCAATAAAAACTTAATTAAACATTATAAACTTGGTAGTATAGGAAACTCATCAAACCGTCCGGCTCAAGTAACCATGCGTGAAGGTGTAAAATATTTTATATTCATTTATGTTTATTCAAGCATTTCCATAGAAATGATTTTATTTAAACGAGAGTTCTTTTATATTTAGAAAGTTTGTGATCACAGTAGGATTATTGCAATATTTTCTTCTTTGCTCACTAACTTAAGCAAAACTTGAGAAGAACATTGAATATTTCTACGCCCGAATTTTTCAAAATTCTATTTATATTAACAATTTAGATGAACAGTTTAAATAGAATGACAAACGTGATGCCACATATTTTAACGTCACAGTGTGAATAATTGGTAAGAACTAATCAACGAAAAAAATAAACTTAATATTCGTCATTCAGCAAAGAGCTTTCATTTTTGTTGTAAGTCATGTATTTAAAAAATTGTCTTGCTTAAATTTAAAAATCGTACCTTCATGTATTTTTAATTGCTCGAGTTCGACTTTACGAATTTTCGATAATTAAATCTAAGCTTTCGTCTTATTCCAGGCACCGAATACAAATATTAATTACAATATTTTCTATATGCCAAGAAAGTTTCGTTAATAATTTGAATAACGGGTCTTTTTTATGATTTCTTCGTGTAACCAGTTTATTTAAACAAATGATATAATGTGCACTTAGAGAAAATAGAAGTGAACGAAAGCGATAAACATGATGTAAGATTTTAAATAGTGTTTATGAAAAACATGGTTACACAAAAATCATTGTTATGTCAAGTGCTTCCACGCAGTTGTAGTAACTTTATAAATACTTGATCTCTTAATATATGTATAGTAAATAATTATTTTGCTTAATGCAGACCGTAAGAACATTATACAACTACGTTGAAATTCTGAAAATATTTTTTAAATATTACCTCAATTTATTTTAGTCGTATCTTTATTAAAAATTAAGATATTCTTAGAAAATATCTAATCAGCAAAAAGATTCCATGATACGCTTCTTAAACTTTACAAACTTCCGTTCTCTTTATCCAAAACAAAAAATAACTGTTTAAATGCCAAGGATCAAGCAAATAATCTGACATATTACTAAATGTTTATTATAGAAAAGCATGTTTTGGGTGTTAATATTTAATATGATAAATTGTAATGCCTGTGAACATCTACTGTGACTTAAGTGCAAATGAATAATATAACTTATACAGTTTAATAGCATTCAATTCAATGATTTGGCACTTCGTTGTGGATTAATAGTTACCAAGCTTAATTCGCTAGATAAATTATGACTGAGTAATGAGTTCGATCCTCACTGGGTGCTCTGTACATTCAGCCTTGTGCCACATCTAAGCTATGCTTGGAACATCTTTTAGGCACTTGAAGGTGATATAATGCTTAGCAAGTTTGTCTCGCTGAATCAATTATGACTGAAGAGTGAGTTCTAGCCTCACTAGATGCCCCGTACATTTGGTCTTGTGCCATGCTTAGAAAATGGCTATTCAATCTGATGATATGTTAATAGTTGTTTCACTTACAAGCATACACTTGAATTAACATCGAGTAAAATTTAAAACGTGAAGAAAAAGCAAAAGAAAGACAGTTGTATATTTAATTTAGTTATATATATATATATATATATATATATATATAGCAAATGGAAAACATTTTCATTGAAACTAGATTACACGTTTCGCCATTGTTAGGCTTCATCAGATTAAAAGCGAAAAAAAATTGTGTCTGTATAGGTTTATTAATTTCAGCTTTGCAGTATTGGTTCAGTAGTAAAACCCAACTGGTTTTAAGTGGTTTCCCAGGTTATAGAGAGAATACATTACGATCACCGTTGGAAGGCACATTTTCTTTAATAAAATTTTCAATTTCTAGCCCGGTAGACGTTAATGGGTTTGTCTACTTGAACACACGTATCCAGTAAAATATAATGTTTATGTAATTAAGAAATCATGTCGAATTATTTTTAAAAATTCCATTATTTTCTCAAAAAAGTATGTACGTGTGTGTGTATGTGACAGAGTTCGAGAGAGAAAGAGAGATAGATGGAGAGAGACAGCGAGACAGACAGACAGACAGACAGACAGACAGATAATTTTCGACTCATCTTCCTGAATCAGAGTTTCGCAGAGATGGTATCCGCTCATCAGAGGGTTAGTTTGATTAAATTTATTCACAGATATGATATATTCCTATCATATCATATTCATCATAACGAGCGGATGCCATTTTTGCGAAACTCCGTATCGAGAGAGATAAGTAGTCGATCATTTAATTGTATTTCTTTGATATTTATACATTATTTCTTAATATTGAGCACTTTAATTACAAAAACTGCTCGCCTTAAAAGTAATATCCTCTGAAAATACAATAGTTGACAAGGTTTGCTATTGTGTGTGTGTGTGTGTGTGTGTGTGTGTGTGTGTGTGTGTGTGTGTGTGTGTGTGTGTGTGAAGGTTTCATTGAAAACGACAGACACGGTATTATCATTAGTTTTTATATAATTTTTAATGTATCCTTAAGATTTTTTTCTAACTCTACACATATTTAGTTCCATGTAATATAAAAATTACCCTTGATAATGGCTAAAAGTTTAACCGAAAGCCCTCGGAAAAACAAAACATTTGGATAATTCCTATATTATTTGAGTTCTGAAAAGAAAAAAAATGAACACACGAAAAATTATCTAAAAACTTAACGATTTTCCATGTTTATATAAAATGTCTATTCATCTCTATGATTCAGTAATACTTTATTGGATCTACTAAGAGCACTTTTAAACAGCGTTGGTATTTGCATTTAACTTCCTTAAAAAATAACACGTACCGAAACCAAACATCTCTTTCTGCGTATTTTTGGAAGTTAAAAGATTCAAACAATACCCCCACAGTAAAATGGAAAATTCTGGAAAAAACAAGAATCTGTAAGTCGTTCTATGATATCTGCCCTCTGTGCGTGAATGAAAAGCTGCAGATTTTAAGATACCCTAAAAATAAAATACTAGTTTTTTTAAAAACCTGAAACCTAACCTGCTGCTTAAAATTATTCTCTACCCATTTAAATAATATATGGTCCCACTATGTATCTTACCCAGAAAAAATTTAAAAGTATTATGCCATGACATCAGGCTACTATGTTGTCTTTCGCAACCAAAATCTTCAACTTCATAGTTTAACCTAATTCTCATTTTTGATTGAACAATATTGACACACCTACAAGCATATTCTCCAACTACCATTCCCACATTTTCTAAATTACCATAAATTCACCTTATATTTCCTAAATAAATTATTTCCACCATTTATTTTCAAATATCACCTGAAGAAGAACAATATTGTTCGGAAACATCAAAATTTTTGTGTAATGATATAATGCTTTTATAAAACATTGTAATAACAAAATTACAATATATATTGTAATTAAATAAAGCAGAATTGCTGGACGCGAAAAACGGAGTAATGTTAAGATGTAGGCTTTTTAAGAACGAAATCCTGGGCACTTACGAACCCGGATGAATTTCTATTTTCCTTCAACCAACTACCCCTCTTTAGTAGCAGGTAAGTTCTGTTTTTCCTCTTCAATATTTTTCTTTATTTTCTCCCCCCACCAAATTATTTTCTCCTTTTCTTCATTTACTTTCACTCTTCCGGTATTAATATATTTCTCCGGATAGTATTGAGCACTTTTTGTTGCTTAGTGCCTTCGAGAACGGTTGTTTACTACCCTCCGTCTATATACTGTTGTTATATATATATATATACACTCATATTTGAAATGGTCTTCCATTTTTTATTTTAAACATTGTTTATTTCGTCAATCAGCCTTTGAAGCAATAAATATATATATAATTAAAGAACCACATATCTTATTATATCGTTGATGTTGAAACTTTTATGAAGCTATGGACATTTCTAAGGATCTATACTTACTTTCCGAAGAAACGAAATGCCACCTATAGGCGGAAGACTGTATGAAATATTGTATTACAGAATTCCTTGAGAAATATTACTGTGGTTCTTTCTGAGCTGATACCATGTCAGCGTTTTTTATAAGTCTCTGTTTACTTGAAATCATGAAAAATATAAGATATTCAAAATCATCAATTTAGAAATATATATCTAACATTCATTGTATTCTTTTTTTTTATCTAACACACTGGACGTTATATTAAGAGGAAATGTTACACGAATCACTTACTATTAATATTGTTATTTTATTTTTAAAGATAGAAAGTAATGATAAATAAAGGAAAAATGATAGCGATGGAAAATTATCAATAATATGCCAACCAGACGAACAGCGTTAGGTAAGCCAAGAGCCCATACAATTCCAAATTATATTCGAGGGCATTTTCTAACAACCAATTGATTAAACCAATTGATTCACACAATGAAATCCGTACCAAGGTTGATATGCACTCAGCCGACATGCTACCTCCAACAACTTCTCCATTCTCGACGGGGTTCCCTATCAATTCCTCTAGCACAGCTTTGATTTTAATTTTCTCATTAAGCCTGTTAACTGATACTTGTTACATTGAGGACTGTTACTAATGCTCCTTTTTGTTTTAGCTTCGTTGGGTCACTGATGATGACTAGTGCCTAATATTGAAGGTGACAGACAAATGTGTTTTATCAACAGTGCTATATCCCCCATCCATGCAGGTAATCAGGACAAGCAAAAATGGAAGTTCCTTAGTACATTTCTTCTCTGCTGAATATCCTCCTGATGGGATCACAGTATAAAAGTATCAACCAGGTATCATCCGTACTAATGGCTTTGGAAGCGTAGAACATTGAACTAGATCTCCAAACAAATGTAAATATTCACTGGTGAAAGTGGAAAACCTATAGCTAAATCACCTTCTTGCCAATATGAAGCTCACTATGAAAATGTGCTGTATTAAAATGTTATCATTTCCATTACATTGTCAACGAAGATGCTTCTACGTGTCACAACCTATTCTCCAAGTATAATACTAAATTTCCTGATCATCTGGTGTATCAAATTTCAGATGTCAATGATGAGGATTCGGAATGAGTTTAACAGTGATTACGAAGGTGTTTGAAGCAATCACAAGTGATAGCGACGTTATGTCTCCATTCATCTTCTCGCACCACAGCCTATATCAAGTGCCTTGAGGTGATAGTGCTGCCCTGGGTCAAGAAGGTGGCTGCTGAAAGACACTATGCCTGGCAACAGAACTCTGAACCATACCACACAAGCAGGAGATCTCAGTCATGGCTGTCAGACAATTTCTGCGACCACATCACCCCTTACATCTGGTCACCTAATTCTCCAAATTGGAACCCCCTTGATTATTATGTTTAAGGCACAGTTGAGCAAGAAACTAACAAAACTCCTTGTAACAAAAGATGAACTAAAGTCCAGAATTATGGCAGCATTCACCAACTTAACAAGGATATCGTACAGAAGGAATCTAGGAGATTCCGAAGTCATCTGGAGGCCATGAATGAAGGCAATGACAATTTTATTGAATATATTTACTATTTAATATTTCAAGATATTTTTGTTAATCTGTTAAAATGATCTGTCAGTGTTATTTTCTTTTTAGCTTAATTTAGACGAGAAATTTATCTATCGTAGCGGGGATCATTTCGGTTTGCTCATTAAATACGAAATTAAAAGGATGTTGTTAGTATAATTAATCAGTATTTAGTAATAAAATTTTCAAAACTGATCTCATTTACAATGTTAGAGGAATTTTTAATAGGTTTTTGAAAATATTACAAAATAAAGACAAACCTGAATTCCAATGAATTTCAGAACTGAACACCTATGGTTTATTTCATTTTGTTTTTGATTTTTGATTTTTATAAAATTAAAAAAGAAATTCACAAATGAAAACGTCATGCTCATCAAAACTTTTGTGCTCGTTAAGATGAACCTCAAAGCTTTCCTTTTCAGATAAGGCATAACATTTTTAGAACAGAAATCTTTTTCCTTGAATAGTGATTCTTTCACAATCGTACCTATACATGTTGTCCATAAAAAATGGTATATATTCACTAAAATGAGAGATTTATCCCTTATACACACTCATTCACATACACGCACGAACTAATTTTCAAGGTAGGTTTTATGTTTGCAAAATTAAATTAAACAGGAATTGTAATTCTCTCAAACAGTTGAATGACTTCGGTAACTACTACTTCTAATCCAATACGTGGACTATTCATTTCAGATTAAAGGTATTTCAAGTATCTCGCACCCGACCTTCTTTATCACTGCTGGTCGACTGATCAGGCTGCTGTTCCTGAAGCGACCTTTACAATCGCAGTATTGTTAATGAACGAAGATGACCTACAGGAATTAACTGCATTCCAGCTGAGAAACTGGGAGAGATCGATCTTAGAAAGATATAAAAGAATACAATTAACATGGCTTTAGTTTCTTCAGAGTTGGCCGCAGGTTTGACGTCAAGTGATGTACGAGGAAGTTGACACCACATGAAATCTCACAGCAGGACTGTGTGCCCGAGTCCCTCTTAGAACCCAGGAATTCCGTCGGTAACGGTTCTGGTAACGACATGCTGCTCTGAAGAACGAAGAAAAGAGAAAATAATTCCAAATGGCTATCAGCCAAACGAAATGTTCGGAACACATGGATACAGTTAATTGGGAAAAGATTTGTGTTATATCTACTATTGAACATTTCAAGTAGAACATTTCATATTTCACGAATAGTTAGAGATGTTATTAACAAAGATATATTTAAGCAACTGTTCTTAGTCTTGAATCTGTTATTCCAGCAAAAACACCCCTACTTTCTGCGCTCTAGTTAATTCATTTTTATTTTGATAAAAAGCGGACAACTGAATAAAGGTTTGATTATTTTCATATTTAGCTTTATTCTTGCTATATGTATTCTTATGTTGCTGACCGCTAAGTTGGTAGACTTTTTTTTTATCATAGAACGCTTTATATAAATGAAAACGGAAGCAACATTCATAAAGCATTTACAATGATTTGAGAATGAAATTCAAATTTTTTCATCAGCGTACCACTAAATCAAACTGAATATATATATATATATATATATATATATATATATATATATATATATATATAACTTTTATTAAATCTTCTTCAGAGATCAAGGGAAAAATGAAAGAATAAAGAGACATATACTGGTATGTTATGATTTTGTGTTAGCTCTTATTAGTCAAACATCCAGTATTCTGTGTCTCTTTGTTTCTTCATTTTTTTTCTCTATCACCGAAGAAGCTTTAATAAAAGTGAAACATGTTAAACTGAGATACATTTCCTATTAATCTTTCTTTATTTTATCTTTTTATCGGATTCCGACCAATATGATAATCTCATATGTATATATGTGGATCTCCATTCTCATTAGTTAAATTGAATGCACACATAAATTTTTCTGTCTTCCCACATCCATAAATAATAAACCTATTGTTTCTTATATTCAAATGAAAATAATTTTCACAACAGTAAACTAATATTGCCTGATGACTAGGTAAAATCTCGAAACGTAGAAATTTCCGTATAGCAATGTAAACTACATTAATTTTAAATAAAAAAAAGAAATTTAATTGTATGTTCTACCATATTTGTTGCATTGAGCACTTTTTAAAAAAGTAAATGGCGGAGAACTCGGAATTCTAAAACTGTTGGTTCTCTTCACCCGGATATATATATATGAAAGTCAGTTGATTACGCAAGCTTAGTTTCACCTTTCGGTATCTTCAGGTGTTTTATATCAACTGATTCTCCAGCGCTTTTTTTTTACAGTCGTATAACAGGGATTTTCAGAACGCATGACTAGAAGTTTCTACAAACTTGCAGTGTTTCCTGATATATGAAACCAAATACAAATATGGACACATCCCTAAAGGAATAGAACACAGATTATCAAAACATTCCTCTCACAAAACAATTTTCGATGAAAGAAAAAAAATGAAAGTGCTTTAATTGAAAGTGACCATAAAAACAAATTAAAATATAAACCTCATATAAATAAGCAAATGAAAAATAATACTAGGAAACGAAACATTATTTGGTTAAGCTCACCTTTTAATTTAGAATTAGAATCCAAAATAGGGCAAATATTTTTCGAATTAATTAATAAATACTTCCCTAAATACTTGCAATTACATAAAATATTCAATAGAAATACAGTTAAATAAAGTTATAGCTATATTTGTAATTTAGAAAATTACATAATATGCGTTGTGGTTCAGTGAATATCGGCTCGGAACGAGAAATCGGAGAAGCGATTTCGAATTCCAGTTGAATTAGCTACATTCACTTACGCGCAAATACCCTTGGTATTAATCCATATCTTCTCGCTCTAGCCATGGGTTAAATAGTAGGATAGCCTTAGTTGACAACCAGTCTACCGAAGAAAATAATAGCAACCTATTGCGGAAAAATATTCAGCCCGTTTTGTGATATCTCAAAAGAGACAAGCGTCTAAGCGTGTATCATGTATGGCACTGACTGGCATAAGAAAGCAAACACCAAGAATTTAAAAAATTACGTGTAGCATAAAATCGTTAATAAAAAAATGTAACTGCAGAGACAAAAACAAATGCCCACTTGACGGAATTTGTAAAACAGAATGAGTTATTTACAAAGCAGAAGTACAGAATCCAGATGTACAAAGAAAAACATACTTGGGTGTACTGAAGAAATCTTTAAAAACCGCTTGTATAATCACAGGTCTACGGTCATGTTAGAAAGCCTTAAAAATTGTACCAAACTGGCTAACCACGAATGGAATTTAAAAGAAAAAAACAGCAAAGACCCTGATATAACATGGAACATATTTTTAAAAAATCCAGATCTCGCAATGTCTGCAGATTGTGCCAAGAAAAAAGTTAGTCATAATATTATTTCTAGAACGAGAAAAGATACTAAATCAAAGATCCAAAGCAATGTCCGGATGAAAACACATCATAAAATATATTTTAGAATCATACAAACTCCAGATGAAAGTGAAATTCTTGAAAAACTCCTCCCTTATTTTGAAATTTCAGTTATTTTAATCTTCTAGTCGGGCGTTCTAAAAATCCCTCTTATACGTTTGAGAAAAGAAAAAAAAAACGTTAGAGAACCAGTTGATATAAAACGCCTAAAGAAACCGAAATGCTGAAACCAAGGTTTTGTAATCAAGTGATTTTCAAATAAAAATATTTAGAAGTGCTGCAACATTATACATGTATTGAGCATTTTTTAATACGACTGTATACTGGTTTAATTTAATTCTGAACAATAATTGGTTAACTGGTTAACAATTACACACACACACACACACATATATATATATGTGTGTGTGTGTGCGTGAGAGAGAGAGAGAGAGAGAGAGAGAGAGAGTGAGAGATTGATGTAATCATGGTGTTTGAGCATGAAAAACACTGCCGCCACTGGGTGTTGACCATAATGTCCACTTTTATATCTACATACGCTCTAATCCTGATATTGAGTTATTTGTTCCATAGATATATAGCATGCCTTAAAACTATATCTTTATCATATATGGGATGAAAATATAGTTTTAAGATATGCTATATTTATGGGTTAAAGCATTGATTATCATTGACACAGCGTATGAAAATATAAAGGTGGACATTGAAGTCAACATCCAGAGGCAACAATTTGTTTCATATTCAAACGTTATCGACAGGCTATGCATATTATCAGTCAGTTAAGTGCCATACGTGATACACGTATGAAATGAGTTCAATGGTATTTGCCTTGTTGGTTTAAGATTTTAAGTTGATATGTGGGTTAATGATGAACATCATTATCGAAATGAATCTAAAACAACTCTGGTTCAGTGAATGTGGCTTCCTGAACAACATTTTGAATAATGTCAGCTTGTAACATTGAGACCAAAACATTTTAAATGAAGACATTTTCAGGTTGGAAAGAGGCTTTAAAACATTCATCTGGAAAAATGTTGCTTTTATCACAAGCATTATGCAAACTAGCTTGTGTGACAAACAAGTCCAAACCTAACTGAAACTTGTAATGATCATTGGTTAACAAGAATAAATATTAGGTCATGTGCTGTTTGCATAGATATGATCAGATTCACAATCTTTCTTATAGAGGTAGTCTTTACATTAAAACATTTTTGTTTACTTTATATTAGTAATTAGATTTCTGTGTATATGTTTGCAACCTCTTTAAGAGGAGAATTAATTTTCAGAAAATGAATAGAATAGTCTGTTCTCAGGAATTTCCAAAGTCTTTTGAAGAAAATCAATTGTAAATTGAAAATATAATGACAAAATAAGGAGAGAGCTTTACAAGCGATAAAGAGTTCTATTTTATTGTCATGTTTATTTTTCATGATAAAGGCTGATGGTTCCTTGAGTCTCATCTTTCATTTTGCATTGTAATTAGCTTCTCATCCAAAACTTCATATTTCTGAGAAAAAAAAAAGGAGAAATAGAAATATTTCAGGATTTACTTTAGTATAGATAAACGTCTTGAAATTATTTTTCTTTGGTATTTCTAGTAACTGATACCAACCAGTTTTGTTGTCCTTCTTCTATGCTGGTTGCCAACCAAGGCTGAAAAGTCCAGTCTGCCATGCTATTTAACCAGTTACTAGAAGGAGAGAGAAAAGATGGATTCATATCTTCCCTAAGTGTATTTATGTGAAATTGAATCTTACAAACTCAACCAGAATTTGAAATCAGCTTGTCAATGTTCTAAACCTACCCCATACCTCCAGCTGAGCATAGACCTAGTAACTCCACTTTGTAAAGTGCAACTACTTGCAGAAGAATCCACAGCAACAATGCGTAGTATGTTGAGAGCTGTAGTGCTATACTTCTTGAGGAAGTATACAAGGTTGGATATGAGACATCTTTTAACATGGGAAGTGATATACACATATGCATATGAATCAAAGACAAAAATTGATTTCTGTCCAGCCCTTATGACAACTGTCATGCTGACATTGGTATTACACCAATCCAACCTCTTTAGTGCTGCCACAGAGTTTGGAATCTCCAGGGCTGAGCAACTTTTCTCATCTAAAATGAAGAGAATCATAGCTCCACTTACAGTACAGGGACATTAACCACACCTTAGTAAACCCTTGCTGGCAATGGTTAACTCTTGTGCCAGGACTTGTGTGAGTGAATGAGTGAGTAATTAATGATAATGGTTTTTCAAGAACAAAAACATTTCATTCTGTAATAAGTTTGGTTCTTGTTTTCACTGTCATTACCTTTATTATTAACAGGCAAACATTTATCTCTATCAATTGTTTAGATGAGAAACCGGTTGCTTTTTATTAACCAGCAAAGTTTCTTTTATTTTGAAATTATCCAAACTTATTGTTTATTAACAGCACCTAAGTAACATCCTGAATGACAACTGACCCAAGCCAACTTACCTCTCTGGATTTTTGCCTGAAATTATTTTTGATGAGATTTAAAAAACAGGAATTCATTTTATTTTTATGAATTTAATTAAAATATCATTACCTACTGGGTACAAGGAATTCAATATTGTGAGTAACTTTACCATTTCCAAATGATAAAGCTGTAAGTCAAGTACAATTTCTGATTATCTTTTGGGCATTATACATTTTGCAAATAAAGAACTGG
Source organism: Ascarosepion bandense (assembly GCA_037127315.1). Classification (NCBI taxonomy): domain Eukaryota; kingdom Metazoa; phylum Mollusca; class Cephalopoda; order Sepiida; family Sepiidae; genus Ascarosepion; species Ascarosepion bandense. The sequence goes on along the minus strand of JBBBDQ010000536.1, from coordinate 6,235,104 downwards.
TTAAAAAGTATGGAGGCCAATATAAAACATTTGTTTAGTTTTGATAAGCCTGTACTAAGACTCCACTGATTGTGAGTAGGTTTAATGTCCAATATTATATGTTGCTGAAGCAACTAATATTATTTGCTTTCCTTGGAGCCTATTAGTAATAAACTGATTGTTGCAACTATAGGATGGGGAAAATATGTCCAAAATGGAGATATTTGCTCATATATTCAAGAACATTTATAGGCAGCATTTTGACATCAAACTCAGTCAGTGATAATCTTCAAATGTTTCATTCAAATCAAACGAAAGGAATGCCAGATACAAATGATTGATTGGTAATCAATAAAAATGATCAGTGAATTGATCCAGTTTTATCATTTTCCTTTATTGATTTTATTTTCTAGCCAAATATTAAAAAAAATAAAATTTAGATGCTTTGACTGAAATTAAGATTATTTTAACAGAAGTATTTGCCATTTATTGAGCCGTTTACAAACCTATTTAAAAAAACATTTATTCCCTCAAGTCTAGCAATCAAAATTAAAACTATTAAAGTTTTGTTATGTTTTAAAGTTTTGTTTCATTTGCTTTCATAAATTGATAGATTAAAATTTCTTTTGCTAACATGGGAAGTATCTTTAATAGCATTTTAAAATTTTCTTCTCAAGAAGAAAGTGTTAAAAACTTTATAATTTATGTGAAAAGGCTTAAGAATATATATTCTTAAAATCCTAGTCTGAAATGTGATATATGATATGCTATACAATTTTGTTTTCTTATATATTGTAAAAAAGAATAAGAAATTATATATCAAAAAGGTTTTGTTTTCAATTCCTTTACAGCTTGTTCATGAACAGTCATGATGTTGTGATTAAAGTATAAAATAATACTGGTCTATATTGAAAATAGTTATGAAATATCTCTCTTTGTCACAAAGACCACTGACCATTAGAATTGTTATAGTAAAAATCATTGACAATACATTTTCTTAGTAACAGCCCTTGGCTAATAGATTTCAATACTAAAACTCTGTGACCAAAATGCATTTTCATAGTGAAACTCCTTTGTCAATGTATTTCCCTTGTAAAACTCCTTAGCCAATGTATTTCCATAATAAAACTCCTTGCCCAATACATTTTCTTATTACAACTCCTTGGCCAATCAGTCAGTCAGTTAAGTGCCATACGTGATACACGCTTCGGCGATCATGTCTCGAAAGAGACATGACTGACTGGGCAGAAGATTATCCCGCAATAGGTTGCCATTGCTTTCTGCGGTAGACTGGACCACAACGATACTTTGAAAAATTATTTTGAATAGAAAACACTATATTTTATTATAGAATATATTTCATTTTGATTACTGAAAAAGAAGAATTGTTTTAAAATCATTCAAGAAGATAGGATTGTAACTGGATTCTAATCATTATGAGTATTTCAGATTTTGAAAGCAACAATAACTATCATAGTTATGCAATTTACTAATAATTTTACAACTTTCAAAATGTAACGTATTTAACGAAAATAAATACATAATACTTTTATTAAATATTTCCAAAAATATATCTTTGCAAAACCATGTCCTAATATTACATATGTTAACCCGTTCTTTATATTTCCTTATTAATCTTTCATAAAATACCGCCTAGAGTTTAGAACTTGAGATCAGATTAAATTTAAAAATATTTCTCATATTACAAATATGGAAGAAATGTTGTTTTTTTTTATTAAACTGCTGGACAGAGTGCTATCTAAATTTTTATATGTTGATTATAAATTTAAATATTTAAACTCATCATCGATTTGGATTCTTTCTTCAATTTTTTTTTTTAATTACTTCAGCAACAAACGGAAACAGAAGCAAAACAACAACAGTAATAATAATTGTTGTTGTTGTTGTCGAAATGATAATAAAGTTTTATTTAGTGCTGTTAAAGTAAAATGTAGACTGACTATAAGGTGATTTGGCGGCATGCGACCAGCGCATTGAATGTTGCAGCCTTTGGTTTTGACAGTTCATCCTCCAACACTTCCATTTCTTCCTCCCTTCCTCTTTTTCTTTCTCTCCATCCTCTGGCACCACCAGATCTACTACTGCAACACACAAGGCACATAAGGCAGCTTCTTGAAATGCCCTCCTCCGTTTTTACCTCCTCCACCTTCTCCTCTTGTCAATCCTCCTTCTTCTCCCTTATCTGAGGTAATGCTCTTATTTCCGCCCCCCCCCCGCTCTTCCTTACCATTCTTGTTGCTTCCCATTCCTTTCTCTCCTCCGCCCTTCTCTGAAATCCTTTCATTGCATCTATCAGACATTCCCCCAAGGTGCCATTCAGGTCTCCATCCCAATAACATCCAACCTCTCTCTAGTTGGTCTGCAGAACACGCACAACCATATATGGTAAACTCAAAGATTTACCATTGCACCACAAAAGACCACACGACTCGGAACAACGACGAAAATAAACTGGGGAGGAGAATTTTTCCTAAAGAAAAGTTTGCTGGCAAAAGTTTTCTGAATATATAAACTCTGGAAGAGAACTTTTATAAACCAATAAATTAACTGTTATACATACATACATACATACATACATACATAGAGGGTCATTTTCATTTTTCTTTCTATATTTGAAAAAGAATTTAAGTGAAACATATTTTCGCAAAACCTTCCAGAATAAGCGAAGTTTCGTTCTATCAATATACCGTATTCACTTACAAATTAGGTATTTATTAAATAATCATTTATGGCATGAGTTCGAATTACAGTTGAATTTCTTGCATTCACTTACGCACAAATACCATTGGGAAAGTTATTATTCCTTCTACTTCTCTCCAGTTATGGGTCAAATAACAGGATAGATTACGTTCTATAGCCTTGGCTGGCAACCAGTCTACCGCAGAAAGCAATGGCATCCTACTGCGAGCTAAACTTCTGCCCAGTCAGTCATGTTTCGAAAGAGACATGATCGCTCAAAACGTGTACCACGTATGCCACTTAACTGACTGAATAATACAAACTTCTATAACTTTGTCATTCTCTCTTATTTCTAATAATTTAAATTTTATTAAAATTAAGTACAAGCACTGCAGAATATTTGAGATTTATAAACGAAATGTTTAGCGAGAAATCACATATATAAAGTACTGAGAATCTAACTTGATTTTCATAATCTGCTTTCTTGTAAAATGAAGTGCTGATATTATAATTCATTTTTAGGTTTTTCTTGTTCGTTCTTTACTTTGATATTAAAAATTCAGGATAATTAGATATAACTTGTTGCATGATTAAACAAAAACTAAAATGTCGTCCATTCTTTCAACAATCTGGAGAATGAAATATTTTATTCGTATAGCATTGATATAAAATTGAATCTTTCCATTAATGTTATAAAGCTTTAAAAATAAAAATCTTTCCATTAATGTTATAAAGCATTGCTAATATAAATGATTTAAGATTTTATAGTGATAATAAATCACCAGCTGAAATAAAAATTCGAAATCCGCTATTTCATTTTTTTACAATCTGCGTAGTTGAAATAAAATAAATGATTCATGTAACAAAAATATGTACATGATTATTTTTAAATTTCAGACAGGATGCAGAAATTTATAGATGAAAATAAGTAAACGTAACCAAATTAAAAATTATTTTATAACAATTATATCGTGTTAGCGATGAACATGTGTCGAAAGAACGCTTCAAACAGACTAATTATTTTAATAACAGTCAAGCTGAAATGAAACAGTTTTGTAATACCTTCTTTCAAAAATTCCACCTGATTAATAATTAAGAATCCTGTTGAGATGTCTAAAAATAAATTATGATAATGAGTTCATTTTACTTTTATTATTATTATTATTATTATTATTATTATTATTATTATTATTACATATATTTTAATAAGTAGGAAACGAAAACTGACAATATTTTAGCAGTTGAGCAAGAATTACTCAATATAGCAATTATCATGTAATTCATCGGCAATCAAGTAAGTTTAATAAACTTTTATCAATAATAATTTATTGAGATTAAAACTACCCTTTTCTTTGTGGCCAATTTGAAAAAAATTATTTTGGTATTTCGATTAATTGGTTCATCTTCAACTCTTCAAGTCAAAGGTCAATCGTTAACTATCCTCCTCATCCTCGTAATCTCCACTTCCTTTTGTTCCGTTCATACCACGCGCTTCATTTATGATCATCATTTCAACTTTAGCCTGTTACCTTAAGTGGCTCTCGAGTCTTGCCTTGCCTTGGTGCTTTTCCTATAAAAACAAAAATATGTTATAAAGTTGGTTCAATGCACCTAGTTTTGCATTCCCATCCTTATCTTTAAGCTTCGACTAATTATTGAAATATAACACATTTATATTCATTAAACAAATACCAAATAGAAAAAAACATTTTAAAATACTTTTAAAATGCTCAAACTTAAATGTAAAATGCACGATAGCTTCTGCACAAGCCATCAAGTGTTTAATATTTTTCAAAGATTTTAGAGGAAATAAAGGCAATTTTTGTCCAACAAAAGGGAAACAAATACTGACATAATTAATCAAACGTACTCCTATAAATTTAATTAATTTATATCACTTTTGTATATATCATTATAAATATACAAACAGAATATAAATATACAAATAAAAAGAATACCTACATAGGACAATAATGACAACAAGTAATTCACTATTTATTTGACCTTTACAAATTTGCTTTACGTACATCAATAAGTTTGAGGTCATTTGAGTGGGTCATTGTTTAAATGTATCTTGCTTGATGAACACGTAGATTTTTTTGATTTATCTAAATATAAAGTAAAGTTTATATATAATATAATCCTGGGTAAAAGCAATCGGCTAACCGTACTGTTGAGCTGTGATACAGCGAAACAGATCTGTCTGCGGATGACTATATATATATATATATATATATATATATATATATATATATAGAACACAAACACACGCACACACACATATGTATGTATGTATGTATGTATGTATGTATGTATGTATGTATGTATTAGTAAACCTCAATGTGCATGTATGCGATTATTCTGTAACACCCGAAGTAACAGTTACTCTACATTTATTTTTTGTAAAATGTATTTTGAATATTATTTTTTTCAAATAAAAACTCGATTGTCAAGAAATCAAATTTTAAAATAACAAATGAGTATAACAAATTTAGCGTAGAAGTTAGCCAAAAATACCAATGCTAAATTTCGGATAAAAGTGAATAACTGTCATTTACTTTTACAAAGAAACAGCAAGTGAATACAGTCGTCATTAAAATTCGTCCACCTGGTTAAATGTCTACTATCAGAATAATAGATTTCTTTATTAATCATATCACCCCAAGCAAGGCGATAACGCCACTGATGCGCAGAGGGCTACGTAAGAGTAAAAAGATTGGAAAGGAGAAAGCCGGAAACCGCATCCTAAACAGGAAACAAGGGATGAGCCTCTTCACCTGTTCAATAGACGTGGATTGCAATTTCTTGTAAAAAAAAGATGCACTTCAGTAGTGTTAAAACGTTTTAACCTAGTTAAAAGAAGCGAACTATAATTTTGAATATAATTTGAATATAGACTCATGCAAACAAAATCAAAAGGTAGTAAAATGTTTTTTTATTCAATCAAAGGAACTAAAATAACAAAATTCTCGAGATCAACATTTTTATAATGCCAGATCATTTTAAAAATTGTAAAACATTATCGGTGTCCAATTCAACAATGTCTACTTATCAACAGAAGCCAACATTGCGATACCATTTTTCCTATTCACGTGAGCTGTCACAAGTGTCGAAAATTCCTTGCAATAATTTCAAGCATCTTTCTAGCAAAAGTCGAATTTAATTATCATCTAAGAAAATTGTGTGCCGCTTTTATCAATTTAGACATTTCTAAACGTTCTTGTAGACTTACACGAAAAATCTCATTCTCAACATTCCCTACACAAATATCTGCATGTTTTAATGCGCATGCCTCTCGAATATTAAGATTCCAAATCCTATTACTATTGCTGGAATTGAAGAAAAGCTATTTAATGGTATTTTCTAATCACAGAGTTTTATTTTAGTTAACAATGTCCACTTAGAAGATATTTTCTGATATACATATACCGTGTTTAAGTTTTTGTTTAATTCATTATTTTCATAGACCCAATTTCAATAATATATCTTGTTTTGATAAATGAATAAAAATATATTTATCCTTATGACCACTGATAGAAAAATAAATGTAATGATTCATTTAATCCTATAACAGTGGAAAAAGGGTTCTCCTAGATATTGTGATACGTGAAAATATTTTATGTAAAAAGTCGATGTGATTCTTACAATTATATTTTTATTTTGAATCATGATCCAACTAAGCAAGACACAAACACGAGATTAAAATTTTGCTTCACAAACTATTTATACACTAACAGAAAAAAAGTATACACGGTTCATCTATCCGGTCACTTGTTATCTGGACTTCGATATTTACACTAGAAACTGTTCATTTTCTTTCGCTGATAGCGAAAGACGATGTCAAATTCAATGAGATTTCATGGCTCCGAAGGGAGCAAACTGTCCAAATCATTTAACATCTTTGGGAGTCTGCAAGAAAGCAAGTTCTTTAATATTGATCTGGTCTCATGAGAATTTAATTTTTCATTCCCAAGGAAAAGTCCTACCTTTTTTCACTCCTGACTATAAAATCCCTCTCATTATTTTATTTTCATTAGTTACTCTTGTAGTAAAAGCAACAGATATAGTGCATGTTACATATTATTACTGAAGAAGCTTTAAGGTTTGGAAATACAAAGAAGTGATTTACACATACGTTTACGTATAATATGAAAGATAGAACATGACGAAAAGTTGCAATAAAAATATCCTCAATAAACTTTTCTTAAATTATATTTAAGAAACAGAACGCAGTTCTCTCAAGAAATCGGCTCATTACAACATGTTTCATTTCAAGAAGATGATGATGATGATGATGATGATGATGATGATGATGATGATGATGATGATGAAAAGGGATAAATTTCTGATGGTTTCTTAATAAATTAGGTCGGGACAGTGAATTGAAATTGTTAAATGCCAGAAACGGCAGCTTGAGAGATCATTGTTAGACAATTGAAACTTCTGGCATCAAGACAACTTGCTTATCATTTTGTCTGTTGGTAAATCAACGAAATAGGACAACACGTAAACATTTATTTTCTGCAGAAAGTTGTATTCTGTAATTTTACTTATACAAACAAACCCTATAGCCTCAAGGTTGTATGTGTACATCGTTCTTTTGAAAAATAAATAAATCAAAACAATAACCTTTCTGTTATGGGAAATATTAAAATCAATAACTGACAATAGTCATGCCCGAATGTCTAGATAAGTTTTTGGCATAACATATTTACATAACTGTCTAATATGCATGTACATTTTACATATACACATAGCACAGGAATTTATAAAAAAAATGAAATCCATAGTATTGCACATACATACATAAATAGACGTACAGAATATGAACAATGAAATTATTCCATGTGTGTGAGAGAAATTTTGTATCATTAACCTTTTTCTAGCACAAAGCTGCAATCTTACGCGAAAACATTCGAATCAAACCTGAACATTCGACTTAACTTTCGACGTTAATAAATTCTGAATTTAATCAAATAATTTATTCCTAACTTTTGTTTGAAATGGGCCAAGAGCTAATACTGATATTGTTTCCAATAAAGAACGCTAAGTGTTGCATAAAAGATAACTTAAATAATTTATTGTCATGAAAACATGAAACGTGTAACTTGATTTAGATTAATTGTCAGCAGAGAATTGCTCAATGTCTTCTAATGAAAGTTAATAAAATTAGAAACAGTTCTTATCAATTTAAAATTGCTATAAATTGCATAGCGGGATTCTAAATTAAATATCGTTGATACTTTCATGTTTGACACATTTTTGATGATGGTAATGAATAATAAAATTTCAATAACCTTTTACTTTTTGGTGACGTGATAGGATGAAACCTATGAAAGTCAGACAGCTTTAAAGAATGTGTTGCGTCTCCAATTTCTCAATCACTTGACTCTTTCTTGAAAATGATAAATTTTATCTAATCAAATCAGATACTTTGACACGGAGTTGTAAACAATGTAAAAAGAAGGCATAGTCTTTGTCGTTGTTAATTTGATTAAATGTAAATAATAGTTTCATTTACTCTTGTTTATCGCCTGCAACATTGAATAATTAGTCCACTGCCTCATTTGTAACGTTTACTTGCCAATATTGCCAAGAGGAAACACACGAGCGCGCTTGAACGCCTTTACACCCTGTGAATGTAAAATGGATTCCCAACAATAAAACGAAAAGAAACAAATGGAAATGAGATAATAAAGCTTTTCACATGAGTGATTTTTATTTAACATGACATACAAAGATTTTCTGCTTTTCTTTTTTGCCATTTTCATTCGTCGAACAAAAGCTACTGAATCCCAACCAACCAATCAACTTGTTTCTTTTAATTCAACAAGTTGATTGATTTCTTTTAACCTAGAAAAAGCCGACAAGTTGAAAATTAAGTTTTAAACTAAAAATACATTTTTGTCGAGTGCTATTCATTTCACGTTCAAGATACTCTGTTCATACATGTTACTGGCATTTTCATTTCACTATCTTCAAGAAAAAACAACTTGTTGATAGATTGATTGAATCTTGGACGTATATATAAACTTACTCGTCCCTGAATTTCAGTGTGTGTGTGTGTGTGTTTGTGTGTGTTTGTGTGTGTGTGTGCGCGCACGCGCGCGTGTGTGCGTGTGATTTTAATAATATTCTTTTGACAAATATTAGTATTGCTTTCAAATGACAACTGTAGATCTTTCTATTAACTAATATTAACTAATAAAACTAAACGATGTCTAAAATCAATTTTGAAACTGTTAAATATATAAAGCAAATTAAAATTCATATGAATATAATTTCACCTAAATTTATGAGAAAAATGATATTCTATTTAATTTTACTTTAAATAAAGCCATAAATCAAAATATTGATCAGAACATTAAAATTCACCATTTTCTACTTGTTTAGTCTATTATTCTGTAAAGCTGTGTTACCTCACATTGAATAATTTTTGAAATCAATCCGATAAGCTTAGAAACTTCATCTAAATGCATTTTAACCGTAACGAAAAAACTGTTAGAAAATTATTCTTCGAAAACAATTATTGGAAAAACATTTATTCGAATTGTAAATTGTTTTAATGAAAATTAATGGAAAAGAACAATTATACTAAATCATAATTATTCGAAACACATATGCTTGAAATACGTATGTGATCTTGCTTTGGTAGTCAATTCTGATTTACCTTGAACTTATAACGCCCTTAAAGGATGGCATAGGGCTTTTTGACAGCAAGTATCATCCATCATCTCACAATATAGAATTTTTAGACGATCGTAAATAATAACATGACTTGCAAGAAATTCATATTGCAAAAGTAAGCACAGGTTGCCAAAATATCAAGTGTCAAGAAATATCGCGACGTAAATGAAAAACGTATAAGAATTAATGGCATCCTTTAACGAGTATTCTTCAGTAGTCAACTATTTGCGTGCAGAATCATATAACTTAAAGTCATAAGGATTTTTCCTACTATTTGAATTTTTAATAATTATTATTTAGCATAATTGTCCTTTCGATTAATTTTCATTCAAACAATTTACAATTCGAATAAATGTTTTCGAATAATTGTTTTCAAACAATTATTTTCAAACAATGTTCACATAATCCATTTAAAATAATTACACTAATATACTGATTTATTAAAACATGTTAATACATGTTGTTTCAAAGTGAATTCATAGAATAATGACGGAAAACAAATGAACATTAACATAACCACTTGATTTATTTCTTGATTTATTAGTATCGCCGGAACAAATATTATTCAAACATTAAAAGGTATAATTACAATCGTTAGAACAACACTTGGAATAAAAAGATACATTTCTTTATAAATCAATTTTCATTCTACATTTACTTATAGTAAAATGTTAGTTAAAACCTCAGCAAAGTCTCGATTCAAACTCATTTCTTGCACAAAATGAAAACTTTTAAGCTTTTTCTAAAAATTCATAAGCTTTTAGCGATAATGGTCATTTTATAACTGTCAAAATATCGATTTCTTTATTTTAATTTTAAATTTAAAGGATAGAAATTTAATTATATGATACATATCTATTGCATTAAATCTAGTTTATGTTTGTTTCAAATTATTTTCGATGAAAACTAATCAGTCTAATTTTCAATATTAAATATACGAAGGTGTGCTGAAAAGTTCTTGGTTATAACCCATTTCCAAAATCAGTATTTTGATGCTTGGTCATTGAAATACTGATTTAATAAAATGATTTTGGCCGAGAACCTTTCATCACCCGCCCACCACGTACATCTGTACTAAGTAAATAGGAAAGTATTTACTTATTATCAGCACTTTATATTAGTTATAAGGACAACTCATCGGATATTTTAAATCATTAAACAGTTTTGTTTATAGAAAATTTGCTCTTAATTGTAAAATAAAAATGAAATGCAACCAAGCATTATTTAATTAAAAAAAGCTTTTAAATGAAATTATGAACAAAATATACAATAGATAATTGTCTAATGAAAGACTTTTGGGGTAAATAATGTATTTTTACAAGAATTGCTTTTATTGATTTTTTTTATTTTAACTCAATTAATCTATAAAATTTTAATTCTTTGTTATTTGTAGCGGACAAGTGATACTGTTATTAAATAAAAACTGTATTTACTTATCATAAATAGAAAAGCCTACTACAATTCAGTGACCCTCAGTATTTTTTTAAAAATTTGAAATTGTGTATGTATCTCTGTGTGTGTGTGTGATCTTTTTAAAATATGGACGTCCGCATAGAACAATATCACAAAATAATAGCTGTAAGTATAGAAAATTTGAAATTTATTAGTAATTGTCTAACATTTCCTTGTCTATAGAGCCAAAGTACCTCAAATTGAATAAACTATTAGAATGCTGAAAATATTTTAAATGTTTTATATTACTGGGTAGTTCAAATATCATATGAAAAACGGCCTTTTAAATTGTATTCGTCCTGTAATTTTATTACAAATATCTGCTCCTTACATAAATTTCTCGAACATCAGGTTGTCGATAAATGTGTCTGCACTTCATAAACACCCACTTCTGTATTTTAAAAAAAAGCGTTTTTACGATATTTTAAACTAAAGGTAAATAATGTGTTTCAATTCAGAAGCATTAAACATTAAGTCAGCTAAATTTTCTCAAATAACGTTTCAGAAAATATATTTTATTCTTGAAATATTTTTAATGAAGAGAATTACGTTGTGTTGATAGATTTGTCAATATAAACGATTTTACCACTTTTTCTTATAATCAATTCAATACGGTTTAAATACAGCAAAGTATTTTGTTTTGAAAATATTGCATTTAATCTATTAGTGTGATGTGATATTTGATATTAAAAATAATAACGGAAAAACTTTTCTGGCAAATATTAATGCATTCTAAATATTTTGAACTATACATTTTGAATATACCTTCTAATTGATTTCAATCGTAATCCTTAGATTGACATCAGATGATATTATTGCGTACAGTATGATTGGTGCTAATAAATTCGTGTTAATGATATACAATATTCTATTGAAATATTACAAAACTGTGACGTATTGTTCATATAGCAAGGAACGTTGCTGTTATTAAAATATTCACTATATATAAAAATGTAGGTAATTCAAATTTATGTAGTTAAAAGCTGATAATCAAGCTGAAATAATACTTTGTAAAAGCATACATTTAAAGAAGAAATTTGTTCATAAAATAATTTTAAAAGAGTTCTTTATTAAATGACACTGTTACTACAAAACGTTTTGATGCTGACTAGAATAGTATCCCAGTTATAATGTTAATAAGAAATATGCGTCGCACCTTTCTAATTAACATTATAACTGCGAAACATTATAACTGCGAAACATTATAGCGAAATTCGAAATGTTAATAACGACACTAAATATGAACATGTTTCTTATGGTATGTGAGCTTTAATTTAAATTGTTATATCAAATAACACAGTTTTCTTTCATGTAAACTGTTCAAAATATTTACCTAAATTGGATCTTTTAATATTAAAAATCGCAATAAAATTATTTTGTGGTAACTTGAGTTTTCTTCTTTAACAACTTGTTACTCAGCCATATTGTAAACTTTAAAAACATATTAATATATATCAATACAATATAGCCAATGAATCAAAACTTTTATCATTTTTATAGCAATTATATCGTAATTTTTATTGCTATAAAATGTGATGCATAATTTGTTAAATTTGTCGAGATATGTATTAAATAATATTGGGAAATGTTAGTAAAATGTTATTTGTATGAAAGTATTTCATGACTAAATTAAAATGAATTTCAACCATCTTGTTCTTTCAAGTATCGCTATTTTAATTTGTTAACTGATGTGTATCCATCAAGAAATGTTTAAAATGTCAAATAATAAATTGAATAATTCTATTCAATAAAAACATGTATCCCATTTTCAATTAATCTCTGTCAAATTGTTTTTAATGCAAGGTTTTCAAGATCCTAAAATTAAATTATGTGAAGAATTAAGTAACTTATCAAACAAGAGAATGGAAATAAGTTTAATTAGAAAAACAAATACCGTAGCGCCATGGAATTTTGCATGAAATCCTATTAAGGAGGGACATTGTTAGACTACATCGTCCGAAGTAGATCAAAGTATTTTTGATAATGATTTTTTATTGATTTTAATGAAAAACTATTAACCAGATTTTTTTTAATTAATTGTGCTGAGTTATTATTATTATTATTATTATTATTATTATTATTATTATTTTAAAGGTTAACAATTTTGACACTGCCCAAATGTCAATCTTGTAAATAAATTAACTTTGAGAGATGCGTAACGAGTAAATCGGCTCTATGATTCGAGTGGTTTTCGTTGGTTTTTAGGTATCCCCAATGACAGTAGATAAGTGAGAATTTCAAACGGTCGTGTATCCTGTGAAACAGTAGAACTGCTTTCATTAAATTTACTTCTCACTCTCTTCTTCTCTAGAATGACGCCCTCATCTTCCCCCTTATCCACACCGCTCCGAGTACCTGCCATGGCATATACGCCTCTTTAAAACATCGCTACTATCTCCACCCTCAACCTACCATCCACCCCGGCGGCTGTATTGTTTAATTGCAATCTAGTCAACCCCATCCTGTCCAACACATCAGTAAGGTGTTAATTCTTCCCAAGTAATACTTAAATCAGAACTTTCTTTAACAAAGAGTGTAATTTGGTGCACCCTCTCCTTTTCAAGAATACCCACAGCACACATAGCTATCATCCGGACCTTGCTTCCCACACCTACCCGATTGCAGGTCCAACTATTACCCTGGCTTTTTAAACTATCATACCCCACCTCACAACCCTGAAAATGAAGGATTGATTTCTTTTGTAAGTTATATAGCGTCCCGTACATCCAACCAGCTTCTTTCCCTTTTCTCATTTTTTTTTTACTTCTTTCTCGACATCGACCTCTGCCTGTGCAGCAAAAGACACCAGAAGGCGGTACTTTGATGTCTAATCACAGTATTTTTCACTTGCGCTGATATTCAGTAACACGATTTAAAGAATTCAGCCCACATAATAACTAGATTTTGTTCCCTCAGTAATTTCGTCGAACGCTAATATAGAACTTCTCATGGATTCGGGCGCTTACGAAATAAGCAGAGATTTTTTTCACCTTGAACTTGCTTTCAGGGGCTAACTTATAACTTAATGGAGGTCCAGATCTGCGTCACTAGATGATTACTTGGAATTTTTCTCATACTAGTCTATAAATGTGATCTTCTTTTGTTGGACGAGTAAAGAAAAAATCTATTTTTATATTGGCAAAGAAATAGAAAAAGTATCGAACGAGCAACGCCACAAAGATTAATCAATGGCAAAAAGACAATCTACAATCAAATCGTTGCAAATCATTCCAACTTTTTGTTCAAGATAACTCGAACAATCGATCTATGTATTCTCAGAATTTCTGGAAAAAATTTACATTTGTATCATTTTATTTTAGAGCATTTATTAAAGAGTAGCTTACAATTTGCACATCGACAGTTTGTGTATGTGTGTGCGCGCACACATATACATACACACATTCATTATCATTATTTAATATATATAATATTTGGCTTCCAGTTTTTAGTTATTTCATTCTTGGTATAGATTTTTTTTACTGTGTTAAAGTAAATATTTTTAAGAACCTCGCGAAAATATTCTCTTGCACTTCGAGTTACTGAAGCAGTAAACTCCTTTTCAAATATGAACTTAATTTTTATTATGAACTGAAGTTTCCATGTTTATAAACGAAAAAGATTTGCACAGATTCTGTTTTAACTGTTTATGGCGATTTTCTAAGCGTAGCTCAGATGCGGCAAAAGACCGAATATATGGGGCACCCAGCGAGGATCGAACTCACTACTCAGTCGTAATTAGCAAGCTCGCTAACCATTATACTACGTCGAAGTGGCCGGTCTTAACTCTTTATATTTGCGACAGGGTTGGTAGCAAAGGTAAAATTAATAAGTATTTAAAAGTGTCATACGTTTCGAATGAAACAAGTGTTATTTGATAATGTTTACACAACGAAGTAACATTCAGATTACTGTCTGTTGAGGCACAGCTTCACTTCCACATATTTACTAAATCATGTATTCTTATTATGCACATTACCAGTAGGTTGTGCAATACAATTTATCATCAAATAACTTTCCGATAGAGTTGAACCAAATTAAAACTTCTGTATACTTACACAAACTTGTAAAGAATATTATTTAAATAATTGTTTAGAAGAAATTAAAGTTTTAGTTTTTTTAAAAGATTTAATTTTCACAAATTCTAAAATTAAATTATAAAATAGATTTAATTATATTGAACTATTCTTGTCCATAAATGCTCGATTGGATAATTTTTAGATGGTAAGAGAACTAATTACAATTTTAAAGTTTTGTAGGAAAAAGTAATTTTCAATGGATGCATAAAAAAATTTCATGTCTAATTGCGTAATATCTATCTATCTATCTATCTATCTATCTATTTATCTATCTATCTATCTATCTATCTATCTATCTATCTATCTACGCACATACACGCAAGCGTGAGTGTATGTGTAGATAAATGCCAGCAACAGGTAAAATTCGAAGCATTTTTCAAAATGTTTTGATTATGATGGAACGAAATACTAAATAGGAATTGTTTTAAGCTGTCCTTTAATAGCTAAAAATTCCTGGGCATAATCTTTAAAAGATGACATTCTAACTTTATTCCATGGTATATCTTTTTAATAAATAACATCATTATTTGATGTTTTATTTTAATGTTTATATATATAATTGGAGTAGATAGACGAAACTATCGCCCGGTTCACACTCCACCCACATCTATTGAACAGGTGAAGACGCTCATTCCTTGTTTCTTGTTTAGGATGTGGTTTCCGGTTTTCTCTTTTCCAATCTTCTCCCTTTGTTTTTTGTTTTTTTTGTTTTTTTTTTCAATTGGAGTAGATAGACTAAACTATCGCCCGGTTCACACTCCACCCACATCTATTGAACAGGTGAAGAGGCTCATCCCTTGTTTCCTGTTTAGGATGCGGTTTCCGGTTTTCTGTTTTCTAATCTTCTCACTCTTATGTAGCCCCCTGCACATCAGTGGCGTTACCGCCTTGCTTAGGGTGATATGATAAATATATATTTTTCCGTGTTGCTTAACCTTACTCATTTCAACACGCCGTCTGTTAATTTTTAAGTTACAATTCTGTTTTCGTTGTTTTGTGAACCCAGACAATGTCAATTTTTTCTTTTCTTGTTTATTTGTTTTTATTTTGTTTTACCCTTTTTTTTCTTTTTTTTTTTCTTAAATTTCTTTGCAAATCTATTTAAAAAGGAAAATTAGACTGATTTTTCTCCAGTTTCTGAAAGGATTTTTCGGTTGCTGAGGTGATGTGTTATCCCCCGTGGGGATTTTCACATCGAAATGGTCATTCAAAAGTAATCCTTTATTAATTTATATATATATATATATATATATATATATATATATATATATATATATAAACTAAACAGTTGTGCACAAAGCCAAATGTACATATACATGTACGAAGAGATTCATGGAAAAAAACTATTCCAAGTGGTAAAAGATCCTGTAAATTAATAACTTATTTACGCGATTGTTTTAAGTACTGCAGTTAAAGAAACTGCTTTCGAATGTTGATAATTGTGTGTAAATGTAATGTATTTCTTTCTCTTTGTAATCAATACAGTCAACCTAATCATCTCTGCGCATGAATTTTCGTTTAAAAGAAATAACGCGTGTGTGTGTGTGTGTGTGTGTGTGTGTGTGTGTGTGTGTGACTTTGCTGAAAAAGAACGTAGTTTAAAATATATGCATATATTTTTGTAGATGTGCAACTACGTTTGTGTAGGTGAGTGGGCGTGGGCACACAAACGTGTTAATGTCAACTAATGGCACTTTTTATTGCTAGACTTTAAAATCTAATGATAGATAGATAGATAGATAGATAGATAGATAGATAGATAGATAGATAGATAGATAGATAGATAGATTAAAGTATGCGTATTCCTATCCATATTTATGTTGTGGGTTGTTCAGTAAAATTCATCACAAAATGCAGTATTGATCGATGTTAACTGTAAAATCGACAAAAACAGGAGATTTTGATAAAAATAATATTTGTGTAATTATGTTTCAATAAACAATCATAATCAATTTCACATTAAATTCTCTTATATTTTAAAATATATTGATTTCGAAATGCTAAAAACAGCAACAGGTAATCAAGTTATGTTAATATCACTTTATTTTTTATGTTAATTTATGCATTAAATGTAACAGTTGTGAGAGTTTTGTTACTAACGTACTCACAATATTCAACTTAAATAAAACCTTTATAAAAAATATTATCTGTGCATTAATAATTTCATTCGAGTTATCCACCTAAATTTTCTTCCAGGATCATATTTCTGTAACAATACAATTGCATGTAAATTTTACAAAAATTTGTGAAAATGTGAAAAGAGGTAGCTATCATTTATGAATGAATGTTTCCCGTCTCCATGATAGACAAACTAAACACAAATTAAATCAACGTGCGAGAAACTTTACATCTGATATGGCATGCAGTGGTTACACCTAAAAAATTAGTCCGGAAAAACAATGAAATTTACATGAGGAAATCTCACTACGTTCATTCTGGTGCACTAATGAAATGACAGAAAAAATCAGAGAACTTTACCAGTCACTTTATAGTAACACATTGAGGCAGTAAGAATTGAGGCGAGGGTGATAGACTCGATGATTCGATCGTTTATGCAGTAAAGTACTGGAAGGTATATATAATGACCTCTACAAGCTGTCTTCACACCTAATCGTAGTTATGGAAGAGTGGACGAGGCGAGGGGAGCGATGTGCGAGACGGAGTTCATAGACGTGACACAGTGTGTACCTAGAGCTAAGCAAAGCTCGCGAAAATTGAATAGTCGCTGAAGGACAGTTATACGTAATGAAACAGTTTATCCTGCAGTAATGCACTTGTTATGTCTCTCTCTCTAGTCATTGGTGAATAAAGCTGCAAGGTAGAGAATTGAGTGCAGAGAATGAACCCCCGACTCCACTACGGTTACTGTCATACTCACCCTTCTCAGGACCTGACACAATAACCCCTCTACAACCGCCAGGGATGCAGTTGACTATAATAAAAAAAATTCAAGCAATCAAAATACATCCATGATTAATTCATTTAGAACTTTGCCACGGCTTTCTTTGTTTCCCAACTGAATATGTCGTTCTCATAAATATATTAGGCATTCGTATATACATATACATGTGCATAAGAAACCCGCATATGTACGTCATTAAATGTGTGCGCACACAGTAAAATATGACTGCATGTAACAGTCTTGTAGAATTTAATTGTAATGACCTAAAGTTATAAAGTTAAGTATATGCGTGTGCGCACACATGTGCATGTGTATCTTTATGCATATGAATAATGATAGGGATTTCGCGTTCACACACTGTGTGCGTATATATATATATATATATATATATATATATATATATTGATTTATTAATTGAAATACTCCAGGGAAAACGTTTTGTACATTTTTAATTGCATTATTTCAAAATTTGATTTAAAAAAAAGAGTTCAAAAAGCACGTTACTAACAACTTTTTTTCAGAAAACTTTTAAATAATTAACTTCTAGTGCGAGGCAAGTCATTGTAAAACATTTTATGCCTATTCATTTTTTTATTTTTTGTTATTTTTTTATAACATTTTTTTCTTATAAATCCCTATCGCAGTAATAGTACATTTACTTAAATATATACTAAATTAATTGAATTTGAACTTATGATAAATATTTTTACATGTTCACATTTAACTTACATTTTCAGCGAAATTTCTCTAAAATAAATAAAACTAAAAAGAAACTGTGAGTATGGAATTTGATATGCAGTTTTAAGTAAATATAGTCAGTGCGATCGTTTCCTTTGTCACCTCTGTAAAAAGAATACATTCACAGACAAAACGATAAGGTCTTTTGAAAATGTTTTTAAAAGAATGAAAATAAAATGACCAAATAAAATATTTATCGGTCTAAAAAATTGAAATTGTGGTGATCAACTTTTCGTTACCTGTTGTTACTTTAATAAAAATTACAAAATATTTTCACAAACACTTACATTTTTAAAAATGTAATTAATTTTTATGTATTTTCTAAAAACCCTATACCTACTTCAATTTATATATTTGTTTACACGTATATTTTCGACTATTAATCCAGTGATTATTTTACATTACGTGTAATAATACTTAAATTGACTACTAATAGAATGAACATTAAAATTTTGGTTCTGACATTCCCAAAGAGCAAATATGTCTAGAAAAAGAAATTAACTGCGGAAGAAATTAACTCTGGTACTTCATTCAATGACTATACTATTGCACACACATTCCACTTGTCGCTTTGCTAATGAAGATTTGTGTCAAGCAAAGAATAATCGGGTGCTTCGATGCACCCACACATTCACACTCGCTTATTGATAAATTCTATAGCAACAAGTTTAATTTGCTGCAGAGAAGATTAAATACAGACTCGTGCATTTAAGATAAATGATTCATTTTTGACCATTTCGATAACGGATAGTTGACAGATTTTTTTCTAGGCATGAAGAAATATTTGACTCTATCAGATAGCTAGTTAGTCTTTATAACAATTAAAAGGTGACAAATATTTTGATAAATATTAAATTGATCAATGGGTTTCATGTATTAAGATAAAATTCAAGCACTTAAAAATATAAAATAAAGCGACCAGTGTATTAAGAATAAAAGTATATTTCTTTTTTAAAAGTCAGAAATCAATATTGATTTGATAATTCTAAATATTCACCGAGTACAATTGAACTCAATGAAATTAATTGTGATAATGATCGCTCCATGGAGGGTGCCTATGAGTTATGAAAGGAGGCGAGTAACAATTTCTGCAAAAATTATTAAATATAGTAAGCTTTTTTATCATTCAAATATTCTTCTCTATCAGTCAGTTAAGTGCCATACGTGATACACGCTTGGGCGATCATGTTTCGAAATAGACATGACTGACTGGGCAGAAGATTATCCCGCAGTAGGTTGCCATTGCTTTCTGCGGTAGACTGGTTGCCGACCAAGGCTATAGAACCCAATCTGTCCTGCTATTTAACCCATAACTGGAAGGAAGAGACGGATTAATACCTTTCCCAAGGGTATTTGCGCGTACGTGAATACAATGGATTCAACTGGAAAAGTATCAATAAAAAGAATCAAAATTTGTAGTTTTCAAATATTTCCTTTTTATATATTATAAACTGCAGTCTTAAAAAGGCAGTAGAAGCTATAATAGAACGGCCTAGCAACCTTCTTCAACGTTTCCGTCGCATCAAACAAGGATTGATACGTGCAAAGAGCAAAAGAGAGACAGAGTTAGTTCGTTTTTTGTTTTTTGTTTTTTATTATTTTCTTTGTACATAGCGTTGTTGTAAACAATGTGTGTTTATAAGGCAATTCGAAGGTCATTTTTAGCTAATTACGTAATTTGAAAAAATACATTTACAAACATTTTTTGTTTTTTAATATATGACAACAATAAAATCAATATTATTTTATATTGCTAACTAATCTTAGAATAATGTTTCTTATGTCGATATATTCTTCAACTCTACTATGATTAATTTTCAAATCTCAAATCAAAGTAAACAAAATTCACGAAATGATAAACAAATATAGCACAAACCTCTCTGACAACAGTGAAAATATTTTTTTAAAAATCAACATTAAGAGTTATTAGAAGATAAAATTCTGAATGCGTAAATTATTAAAAAAGAGAAATAAATTAGTAAAAATTCGCAACATGTTTGCTGTCAAATTTTATGTTTGACATTCTAGTCTCATTTTTTCAACTGGGGATATTGAATATTTAAAACTGAAAAAATATATATCTATATTCACTTCTAGACTTGCGCCAACATTTTTTCATGTATTTATAGATTCCAGTCGAAAATTTACTCAAATTTTGACAATTCAGAAATGTTTTCTTCATCACGCTGTGTCAATCCTTTCCGCTTTTAAAGCAAACCATACACTCTTTCATCTTTGATAATGTATAAATCATGAAGGGAATCTATTTTAGCGTTCCAAATTATCCATCAATCCAATATAATTTGCGTACAAACTGACCTTCGCAGTTTAAGCAAAAGCTTCTTTTCGAACCTGGTATTTTGGTAAAAACTTTCCAAGGTTAAATCAAATGTGGCATTCTCATATCAGAGCAATTGTTCTCTTCTCTCATGACTTTTTTTTTATAATTGACATAAGTTACAAAAGTTTCGGGTGTTTCGATTGACCGCCAAAGAGAAATTAACATTGCATTTCATTACTTTATATATTTTAACTGATTCAGTTGAACTATTATATTATCTTGCTTGCGTAAGTCCAATTTATTTTTTTTATTTTATCATAATCCGATTTAAAAGCACCAAATATTGAAAGAGATCAAATTTGTTTAAGATTTTTATATGAGTTTTTAATATTGAAGATAAATTTGAAATCGGGAGAAATAAAAACACACATGAAAAGTCAAATAAAGGGGAAAAAATCACGAATTCTAATGAAAAATTCAGAAACTAAGGGAATTGGAACATTTGATACAACTAAAAAGAACCTCATTGGTAAATCAAGCGTGGAAATTTTGGAGCCAGTAAAACAAAAAAATGTAGAGAAAGATTCTAGGCAAAAAGCAACAACAAAGAGAGTCGACAATATTTTTTTAAAATATCATTCTTGGTGCAAAAACTTATTTCCTATCATATAAATGTTTTTTGTACAAGTGACAACTTAATCCAAAATAGGTTTCTTAATTTTCGTAAATAATGTTCTTGCATACAACATTATTTGAAAACAGCCGACGCTGATATTTTGGTTCACTTATAAAAATAGATAAAAGTTGTAGATTCAATGATAGAAGCTACTTTTGATCTTTCTTATTGTAACTTTTTCTCTGAATACATTTTAACATTCTTTCACAGAAAGAAAATAACCATTTAACTGAAAAGAGGATTACTCAATCTACAAATGCTTTAAACAATTACACTTGCTTAAGAATTTTTTTTAATCATATCACCCCGAGCAAGGCGGTAACGCCACTGATGTGCAGGGGGTTCCGTAAGAGTGAAAAGATTGGAAAAGAGAAAACCGGAAACCACATCCTAAACAGGGAATAAGGGATAAGCCTCTACACATGTTCAATAGACGTGGGTGGAGTGTGAACCGGGCGATAGTTTAGTCTATCTACTCCACTACTCTTGTTTAATTAAAAATACATTATTTTACCGATCAGTTCTTAGCATTGTACGTGACTGGATCAATAAATAGGTTTGTAGCCCGATGTCGTTATTAGCTGAATAATTCTTGAAATTCCGCTTTGATCTATCTGTTCTATGTAGAAATGACGGCTTAAGTGTCTTGACAAGTAAGGAGATTATGCTGAATAGATAAGTACTCTATAAAAAATCATCATTAAGCTAAAAATATATTGACGTATTTATGTACATTAAAGGTGCACTACAACTAAAAGAGTTCGTATTACTCTTTGTTGGGTAGAGTCGCATTCAGTGAAGATTTTGTTAAAAGTTGCATATAGCCACATCATCCAAGAAGAAAGCACTTTCTTACTTGTACTGTTATTATTTACGTTTTCTCTCTTGAAATGCAATATTAAACTTTCATCCTCTTGGCTAATATCAAAAGTGCAATTATTACCGAAAACAGTCGCTTTCAGGCACTTTGGAGTAAAGTAGCCGTTATGAAAACACTTTCTGTACAGCAGACATTTCCTACTTTCGAATTACAATCGAACGCTTTATATTCGTTATTCTTCGCACTAAAATCAGAAATTTCTTTCAAATACTAAACAGACAGACTCGTTTCTTATACTGATATAAGTGCGTGAAACTTGCTCACGACAAATTAAAGAATATATCAAGTCTAAAAATTAAGAAAAAAAGACACTTTATACAGTACGTTTCTTCCGTAATTATTTTAAATTGTCAAAATTAATATTCAACCAAAATTCATAGCAAGTTTATCAACAAAATAATTATAATTATTCAACTTGACCTTAAGATCGGTTTCAAATATATACAAATTGCATATATTACATCATTGCATATAAAAACATTGAACGAATAGAAATTCGGATATATTTTCATTTATTAATATTAAATAATTATTGTGCATTATTAATTACTCATGTGGTGTGGTATTGCACACTTACACATTCACATATATATCAATGAAATAGCCAGCTACTAATCCTGTCCGGGCATAGCCGTCTAGTAAAACCATATTACAGATGCCTGCACAATCCACAGAGCATAACTGTGGTTTATACTGCAACTATGCTGAACGAACATTACTTACAGTTTCTCAGAGCATAATCTGGAATGATCAATTTATTGAACAAGGCCAGTACATTTGAACAAGGCCAATACACTGGAACAAGGCCAGTCGCATACGACTTCGTGCTAGCACAACCATCGACCATTTCTGAATGCTTCCGCCTACCCAATTTCACTTACAAGGCCTGGGTTAACCCAAAGTATGGTTTTCAGGTACTTTCAACGCTGTGTTAAAAACACCAAGAAGTCATCGCAACGAATAAAGCGACCATGATGAGATCGATATATATATATATATATATATATATATATATATATATATATATATATATATAGTGACTATTAGAATATTACATCTCTAACATGAATAATCAAAACTCAAAATGAAATTTTTAGATTGGCCACACTTGCAACACACACTAGTAACGTAAACTGTTATTTGCCAAAACGCCATACATTTCGTGTGCTTATCATCACATCACAAACAACAAACATACTGCTATCAACGCATGACAAAGCCATTATTATACAAAAGAAACAGCACATTAAATATTAAGAGACGATATCTTGAAATGTAAAAATATTTAATATGCGTACAATTCAAAATAATTCGTATAAATATTTGATACACACTTTTATGGTGTTGTCTAATGCTATTTAACTGCCAGTCATGGCATCACTTTGGACTAATTCAAATTCCAGCACTCTAAAATATGCCAGAATGTTGCAAACAACTTCCTTTCTACTGTAACAAAAGCACCCAATTCTTGATAATGATTAAGATGTTCGAAAGAACTCAAACAAAACATCAACTTCTGACAGTTTATTCACAATTTCGATCTCGATGTATGCAGCATATTCAAATATTAGAAAAATACAATGAAAGGATTAAACAGTAAAACCTTCTCGAATTGAATTTCACACACACACACACACACACACACACACACGCACACACACACACATATATATATATATATATATATATATATATATATAACAAAAAGTAGAACAACATATTTACGCTTTGTTCTATTATCTTTTTCCATTTTCCAAGCAATTATAATTTTACAGAACACAATTTTTTAACCTTCTCAGAAAAGGATTTTTCTAATTGCTTTTTGCAGTCTTCCGGGTAGTTGACATTTTTTTCTTTCTGTGGATTCTGTAAAGACAGGGGTAAATGCTAATCTGAAAGTTCAATCTCTATTAAATACTGTAGATGAGTAAAAACTTCTTAACCAAACTACGATTAATTAAGCTTCATTCTGCTCTTCTGCGATCTCCCACACTCTACGCTGTTGTAAAATATTCACTTTATATGGCACATCAAAATCTGTTTTAAAAACAAAACATTTTTATTATGTGTAAGTAGCGAATAATACACTAATTGATTTGTTTTTAATCTAGTTGGAAACCGTGCCAGCATAATGACTAACTCTTGATTTCGATATTTTGAATATGTTGGCTATATCTTGTATCGCATGATGTTGATTATTCTCATGTCTTCATTTAATCACTATCAAGCTCAACAGATTTGTTTTAATCACCATCAGAAAACTTTACAAATTACTGTTAACACATTTACTCATTCGCGGTACATAAACAACATAAAAGTTCTTTTTTATTATATTTTTTTTTAGTCATATTTTTATCTTTCAGAAATTATACAAGGATAAAACGTCGAAAAATAAGGCTTATTTTCTTCCCGCTTAATGTTAGAATCAATAAACAAAAATATGTCAGTTTTGAAAAAATTGTTAATGTACGTTGATGTGACAGATGTCATAACAAAATCGAAAGCGATGAAGCTAGTTCCAATGATGTCTAATGACAAAACTAATACGAATTTTTGGAACCAACATTCTATCTATCTAATAACGATATGCAGCTCAAAAGTTAGGAAACATTTTTTCTTAACTATTATCGTGGGTTTTCTTTTGATATAATAATTCACTCTTTGGACGGGGACGTTTTGCACTTTGTAACTTCAATTGGATATTTTATAATCCTTAACCTTTCATTAGAAAATAGTGACTATGTACAAATTGATAAAGGATAAGATAACATTTCTGAAAATTATTGCTAAATCATTTATTGAAATGCTGCTATTAATTGATTATCTGAAAATCATGCTTAGGAATATAGGTTTACACGGTATCATTTAGTGTCGTATAAGTTATTTCGTTTCTGAATAAGTTGCATATTAATTTCAATGACTTTCTACAGAGGAATTAAAAATTCTCTAAGAATGAGAAAAGTTACATTTTCCGACTTAATATGAAGCAAAACATTTTCATTACGTTTAAATATCGAATAAATATTTATGGCAAAAAGTTTATTTCTGCTCCATCCACTAATATCACTGAAAAGTAAAAATTTTAAACTCTAAGATATTCTTTATTTTATTCCTGTCATATTATTAAAAAGTTGAAACTTTTTAATACTGTATCAAGGATAAAAGTCTTTTATTGAATCATTACGAAAATATCAGGTAATTTGGCTTTATAATACTAGATAAATTCTAAATTAACGATAATTTTAGAAATACCTAAGTCTTTTGTCAGTTTTCAGAGGTAATTCAACATAATGTGAATATGAAATTCGAATTCAGTGTGTGTGTGTGTGTGTGTGTGTGTGTGTGTGTGTGTGTGTGTGTGTGTGTGTGTGTGCAAGCACGTTGATTTACACTTATAATCACATTAATTCAAAATTAGAAATGTTAGTTTTTCACATGAATGTATGAAATATTGGTGAGTCATTGCTTCTTAAAGCCGGTAGATCTTACATCGATTTGACTAATCTGACAAATTTAATAAAACAGCTTGTTTTGCTATTTATTTATAGACATTTAATGAAATCAACAAAAATATATATGAAATGAAAGAAAAAGTTTTCGATTTTTCTAAATATAGAAATATGCTAAGGGAATAAAATGTATAGACAATCACTATTAGATGATCTTTTAATAAAGAAAAAATAGTGTATCTGCCTCATTGTTGCCTTTAGCAGTGAAGCCAGTTGCTACTATTCCAGTAATTCGGTGAACACGGTTCGATTAGTTGGCCACTAAGAATGCTTAACTACAAACAACAATAAGCGCAAACTAGAATTGGATAACGTTTCATGTGACTATTTTTGTTTTTGCTTCACGTTACTAACAACTGATCAAGGAAGTCGCTGTGTTATACATGAGATGTGGCTCTGTTTACTTTTGGCGCGAGTTTCCTTCGTGTAAAGTTGGTATTACTAAAAAGATGCTGAGGTTGGGTCAGTGTAAACGAAGAGATGTGGGTGGAATCAGTTTGAGAAAAAGGTTGGCGGGGAACAAGAAAAAGAACTTTAAGTCTTCATCAGGATCATGTCACTTGTCGTGTGTGTGTGAGAGAGGGCGCCGCCGGCCCAGGGACTTCCTGATACGAACAATTCAAGTCCACTTTGTGTAAATTAGTGATGCATGTCCAGCCCCGTCGTCACACCATTGCACCCAAAGCAATCTGGACTTTTCGTTGATCCCTCGGATAAGAATATCAAACTGCGCAGATGTTTGAACTCTCCTTTGCCACCGGGAAACTTTCGGTCACATCACACTAAACTCTACATCTCGACTAGACCCCTATCCCTTAACACTACCACAAGCACGTTGGCTCCATTCTTTCTCTCTTCTAAATCCGCTTTAGATTTCGATCCCTTTTCTCATTTATTTTTTATCCTTCTCCCCTACCCCAATTGTTTTCTTTACCCACTATTAATTTTCTTTTCAATATATATATATATATATATATATATATATATATAAAACTAGATAGTTAAACATCTTTATTTTTCTTTCGTGATAAGTTTTCTTTTCTTTTTGTTTTGCCACTTTTTCTTTGTCTCCTCCTCGCGCTCTTTTTACATATTTTTCTTGAGATTTTGTATACACACACACACACACACACACACACACACACACACACACACACACACACACATAAATATATATATATATATATATATATATATATATCGTACCTTTCTATCTCTCACTGTTTGTTTTTTTTTTCTCTCACAGTTATTCTTGTTTTTCAATATTTACATCCCACACATACACACACCAACACTTTTACTATAATTTTCAACTTATCAACGTTTTTATAAGTCCTATTCCGAATCAAACTCCTTTATTCAGCTCCACATTATCTACGAGCTAAAAAGCGTCTCACCACACTTAGCTTTTCATATACTGTGCGTATCCATTACACTCGTCAGCAATCCCAGTATTCATTAAACCAATCTTTCTTCTATATTTCCTACGGCAGCACTATCATCTTTCATCAGATCTACGTCTCTTTCCATCAAGCTTCTTGTTCTCTTCATCATCTTACCATACCAATTCAAATGTTCCACTTACTCTGACCACCTCTTATCATTAGTTACTTACTGCCTCTGTCCTCCATTCCATTTCACTTCGTTCTCACTCTCGTTGTCATCATATTCATACCTTTATCATTGCCTTTGTCACCTTTTACTCATTTCAATTTTATATCCTGCCACATCGAACAACTTTGTCACTCAACATCTGAACAATTTGTTATACTGCATTAAACCTTTTCCTTCCACCAGAAAGCCCTGATTCGTGATAGACGAACGCCCTCGTCGATCTAACATTTCCAGCTACGCTATGCAATATTTGTATTACCTTTTATGCTTCTCAATCAACTATTCTGCTCTTTCGACATAATTTTGCGTTATTTATTCATTCTACACATTATACCAACAAAACTTGGACTCTAAATAAATGTGTATTTCGCTACTTTATGTCTATGTGCAATAACACACTTGCAAATAAGGTCAGAATAACATTCGAGATTGTCCGAACACAAACTTGACCAGTCTTTTCTTCACCTTATTGACACATTTTATCTGGAAATTTTTAAGTTGAATAATCTCTGACCGGTAAAATAAATAGCGTGAAGTAGAAGTAAAGTAGTAGTTTTCTACGTGACTAGATCGCGAAATCTGGTCAGTGGAACTACTTCGGAGGTCAAATAATGTCAGATTATTACTAGACAATACATAGAAACGGTGTGAAGAGTTGAAGTGGTGAGATGACACTATGACAATATTTTTGCTTCCATGCTAGTCAAAAACTTTTATAACTTAATTGATTGAGTCATTGTCAGTGAAAATAATCTCATGGGATGCGAGTTCAATTCTTTTCGGAAGCTAACCCTTCGATCCTACTTCACACTAACGTTCTTTGAGTATTCGACTTCGAAAGATGTTATCAAAGCAAGCCCATCGGTAAGAGGTTGGGGGATGATCTAACCACTCTAGAAAATCATTTGCTCTCTCCTCTTGAAAATTATGTAAACTAAATGTAGGTAAATTTTGACTTGCCATCCATTACGTCTTAAAGGTCAGTCCCACCAACACATTCAAACGACGGGTCTGTATAAAAGCAACGATAAGAAAACAAAATCTTGGTAACATTCAAGAATATATCTAAGAATTAGTTCGTAACCAGTTTAATTTTCTATACACCTTCAACATCACAAGAATACTAAACTATGATTGAGAATCTCTATAAAAAAAACTAACAGACGATACCAGTGCCAGCAACCTATACATTAGTAGAGTTTCAAATTGAGATTCTTAGTCTTGTCTATAAATACTCAAAGAGTTGTATTAGTAAAAGAACAAGAATTGGGATATTAATAATTCATAGCGCGAGTAGGGCTCGAACCCACGCGAACACTCGCTTATTGAAATTTGGGACCACTCGGCCATATCGGCTTGGAATGAGAATTCGGAGAGCCAAGTTCGAATTCCAGTTGAATCCGCTTCATTCACTTGCGCAAAAATACCCTTGGGAAAGGGTATTAATCTATCTCTTCTTCCTCCAACTATGGATGGAATAGCAGGACAGATTGCGTTCTATAGCCTTGGTTAGTAACCAGCTACCAAAAAAAGTAATGCCAATCTACTGCAGGAAAATCTTCTGCCTAGTTGGTCATGTCTAGAAAGAGGCATGATCACCCAAGCGTGCATCATGTATGGCAAGTAACTGACTGATTAATAGTTCTAGTTATAAATTGATGCAGGAAAACTCAAAGCTGTGATTCCAACGCCTTTAACAGTCAGTTCCAAATAAAATATTTCTTGAAGTTATTCAGTAATATTTTGAGTCAATAATCAGGCAGATTTACTTCTGATCTTGTTATTATCCGAAAAGAAATCTAGTAGTTTCCAAGCACACAACCTCTGTTATCTCTCTACTATTAATTATATAATGAGAACGAAGCGATAAATAGCGCATGTTATTTACAATTTGTTTTTAACTTTAGTAATTTTTTATAATCTAAATAATATTTAGCACATATATAGCGAAAGGAGGAGAGAGAGAAAGACAGAGAATTAGATAAGAGGTAAACGAAAAAGACTGATATTCTCTTACGTGCCGTGTCCCATCATGACGTGGAATATTATATTATCGCTTTTCACAATTTGCTATCATTTGTAGCTCTGCATAAGCTTTGTCATTGCATCTTCCCTCCCACTCTGTGTTCTTTCATCCAAAAGATCGTTAGGTAGATTATTCACTGTTTCCTCATTATGTGTCCCAGAAATTTAAATTGTCTCTTCCTGATTCTAAGTATAAGCGTCGTTTTAGTGTCCATTTTCATAAAAATGTCCTTATTACTCGTATGTTTAATCCATGGTATTCTCCGAATCTTTCTTTAGGACCACATTTATATTGCCTCAAGACTCTTCTTTATCTGTGAGGAGATTTCATTACCATATATGAGAAGAGTTCAGAGTTCATTTCTTTGTTTCTAACATAGTTTTCCGGTTTCATAATACTTTCGCTATTCCAAGATGCCTTCAGATTTTGGTGTCACATTTTGCGTCCTCTGTTAAAACACATGGTAGATATTTAAATTTTTGTACTTGCTTGATCTTGGCATCTCCAGTTCGTAGTTCGCGTCTTCAGATATTCCTTATTCTGACAACCATACATACTGTCTTCTTACACTTGGCTTAGTCCTTTCTTCTCACTTTCCTTTGCTGTCTTCTCTAGGTGTTATTGCAATTTCAATTCTGTGCCAGCTATTAACACTATGCAAGATGTTAAGACTGGATCTGCCAATAATAAATCCTGATAAGATTTCAAGTTCTTTCAAGATCGCCTCCCTGTAAAGGTTGATTAAATCTGGTGAGAAGATATATCATCGTCCCTTTTTTTTGTGTGTGTGTGTGTGTGTGTATTTACTGAATTCATTTTCTAATTCGCATGCAGGCAGTTTGCTTCCAGTGTAAGTTCTTGATTAATTAAATATCTTTCTCAAATAAATCAAGCTTTTCAAGCAATTCAAATAGTTCTTTGTGTCGCACCTTATCAAACACATTTGCATAATTTATGTATGGGCGCTGATATATATATATATATATATATATAGGGTGTGCGTAAATATCTATGTGCATGTATATATATATATATGTGTGTGTGTTTGTGTGTGTGTTTGTATGTGTGTGCATATATATAAATACATATGTGTTTGTATATATATATATATATATATGTGTGCGTCTGTTTTTTAATTTATTTGTTTTAATATTATTTTTATTTGAATAAATACACTTCTTTTTTTATAATTAAACAGTATACTTATTTATATCTAGTGGCCTGAATAATTGAGAAAAATTGTTAAGAAAATATGTTTTCTCCGGCAGGATTCGAACCTCCGTTCCCTAGGGAAACTGTCACTCGATCTGATGTGTCTTATACTGCTCAACCAGGAAGTACTTACTGTCAAACAATGTCTTTAAACACAAATTTTCCTGATTTTTCGAAGAATTCATATCATAAGACACGTAATAGTTTTGATCATAATTTCAACTTAAAGAATCTGATTCTGGTTTTTAAAAAAAAGGAATTTATTTAGGCGAAAATGTACTAAATTCAGAATCTTTTATGAGAAAATTACGTCCAGAATGATACAATATAACTCTTTTCTTCATCAAGTTACTGATTGATATGATGTAGAATTAATTAAATTAAAAGCAATTACGATAAAAATAAACGCAATTAAAAAAATGAATAAGATAGGCTAAATTTAAGATTTTGATACATGTGACGTTAAAATACAAATTTAAATTTGACCTTGCAAATTATCGTATTTGTTTGATTCTTACTTTTGTAGTTCGAATTCCATATTATAATTTAAAAGTTGAAGAACGACATCGGTTAATAATCAACAAAAGAAAAACAGGTGTAATTATTACCAAAGAATACTTGGATGTATTTTTGATAATAATTACAAAAAAGACTAATTATTGAGAATAATGATAATTTCCTGCAATAAACAGCCAAAATGCTACAAATTCGATATTTCACGAACTTAAAAAAATATGAATGGTAAAGCTGCTGCTCAGTTAAGTGTGGGATTAAAATTAAGAAATTTAAAGTTTCAAAGTAGCGTTTCTTCATCACAACTAACTTTAGACTGAGGAGAAAGTAAGTTTAATTCTTTTAAGATTTTTGTTAATATTCTCATAAAACTACCCATTCCATTCACGTATCTTATAGTTATGCAAGTCTGAGAGATTATGTCACTGGTATTTTTATTTCAACTTAGCAATTTCATAGCCAATATCCAATATTGCATGAATTTTTAGCGCCACAGCTTTCTTTTTAGAGTTATTACTTTTTTCAGCTAGTAAAATCTGAAATAGCCAGAAAGCATTTTTTTTCAGTTATGCTATATTTGTGATATCTTTTGAGATTTAAAATTCAGCTTCCCCTGAATTAAATTATTGTTATAATGTTTTCCTAGTTTCTATATGAAAATGTTGTTTGCTTTATGGTCCAAAAGTGTGTTCTTCAGAGGATGTCAAAATCTAGTAATTACAGAAATTTAACCGTCTGGGAAATCCGAAGACGCATTTGGACAGCAGATTTCTTTCATAATCTAAACAAAGTATTATGAAACAGGAAAATTCGTTAAAAACAAAGGAAATTGTGCTGAACTGTTATTTAATATCAGTCCTCCTATATGGCAGTGGATATTGATCAATTTCCTCGAAGATAGTGAAGAGATTTGAAGCAACAAAGATGTGCTTCTACGGAAGAATGCTAAGAATACTATGAACAGTGCATGAAAAGAACGATTAAGTTTTAAAAGGAATGGCAACAAAACCAACACATGCTTACAATCAGAAAGAGATAAATAACATTTCTAAGACACATAATGAAGAAAGAGAGATTGGTGAATTTGATACTCACAGGACATAATGAAGGCAAGTGCGACAAAGGCATACAGCGAGTAAAATACGTAACGATCTTGTGTAAATTGATGGCATAAGACAGACTGGCAGGGATAGTAAGAGATTGCTTAAAGCTACGAAAGACAGTAAATCATGGGGAGCCATATTCGCCCATGTCTGAAGGAACACAGCGCATAAAAATTATCTATTTTAAAGTTATATATTTTTCTTCTTTTATATGCTGCATCCCTTCAGGACTTGAGGAAATATTGAATAATAATATGATACTTTTGAATTTTTTATTCCAGAATTCAAACTTTGAAGAAATATTAGCGGACCGAGCATTTAATGAAGTGTAAAGGAAAAATGGGTTATAGTTTATAGCCAGAAATTATCTGGTCGAAATCAGATATCATTTAAAGCAAGCCGTAATAAGCAGGAATTGTATTTCCAGATAAAAATAAGTTTCGTTGTATAAATTTACTTCTCACTTTAAAAAATGCAGAAACAGAAAATAAAATGACAACAGCTTGAATACGTGACTCAATTTAATGAAGATTAATTGTACAGTTAATATAACTAGATTACACTAAATGATCTCATATGCAGATCAGTAGTTGGCCAGATTCCAAAAGAATGATTATATCTGTAGAAATCAGATCACATATTATCATGTCCCAAGCGTAGATGGCACATTTCAACCTTCAACCTACAATCACCAAAGGTGAGCTAGCTATGACACTCCTAACCATGATACAAGAGAATTTGTGTATGTTTCACGGGTGAATGCACTGGAGAAGATGACGATCCGCAGGTCTAAGTTGAACACACAAAAAAAAAAACAATCATTTACGTGAATGCGAACCTGCTTACATCAATGTATACCACAAAGCACCATTTGATCCTGCAGATAAACCTTCCGTGCCAACGTACGCGACGGTGTTGTAGCGTAAATTGAAGTCTGGTTAGGGATATACGTGGCCGTAATTCTGCTGTAAGTAAATAATTCACAGTAGTCTGTGTTGTCATTCCTTGAGACATGCAGAGTTCGATGGCTGAACTGTCGTCTAAATAACATAAAAATGAAAATTACATTAACATCTTATTTTGACATATATATTTACCAAAACTACACAAAAATATCTTGACATACTAAAGAGTAAATTTATTCAATAAAATCGCCATTGGCTTCAGGCATGTCCTCTAAACGAATTCCAAATCTTCTGCAACTCTTCTGGACAGTTCCTTGTTTAAGTTAGTGTACGCTACCATAATATTTGCCTTCAATCCATCTTTGGTGTTATAAAGAGTTTTGTTGGTCACTCACTCAACTGCACCCCACGCATAATTATCAAGGAGATTGCAGTTTGGGAAATTAGTTGGCCAGATGTAAGAGGTGATGTGGTCAAAGAAATTGTCTGACAGCCATGACTGGGTTCTCCTGCTTCGTAGCATGGTACAGAGTCCTGTTTCCAGACATAGGGTCTTTCAGCAGCAACTCTCTTGGCCCAGGGCAGTATTAACTTCTCAAGGTACTTGGTGTAGGCCTCCGTGTTGAGTCAGAGACCCTGTGGGAAGATGAATAGCATCGCCATCACTAGTGATTACTCCAAGCACCTTCGTAATCACCGTTAGACTCATCCTACTCTTTCCGAATCCTCTGCGCTGTCCTCAGATTAACACCCAAATAATCTGAAATGTTCGTATTGGAGCTTCCGACGCGAATTCTAAGCAGTACAACATGCTGTTTCCAAATTTCTGACGGGGTGAATTACGTCATGATGCGCTTTTTTTTAGCGGACGATGCCTAACTGACCCAACTATACTTTTCAGTCGCCAAAATTAAAAATAGATACATAAATATAAAATGGTAGCAATTTACTCATCGTACCCTGTATTTCATCTTAACTGTGGTGTCGGTGCCGTGCAATTTACAATGCGTTAATCTCGGCGAGCGTCTATACTGTGCGAGTGTTCAGAACTTTATCCGTGTAGGAATATTCATTTGACGAAGACCGAAGCACCACTGAAGCGTCACGTCCAATAATCATTTGAAACAGTTCAATTCGAACAAAAGAAGCCTATGCACTTGCTTCTATTACCCTCTTAGAAGCTATCACAAACAATGCACACGATGACCGAATATTTTATTAGAATATCTACTACTAGTCAAAATCGGCATCTTCGTTCAGGACGTTGCAGTTTTATTTCCGTCTGTGGACATCACCATTAAAAAATTTGTGTATGTTAATCAAAGCATTAATCGATATTTTATATCGGTATTTATAGATTACAAGAATATAGATTTTTAATGAAAAAACATTTTGTCTTTATTTATTTGAAATAATTTTAAGATCAAACAACTTCTCTAATTAATCAGTAAAGCACCTACATAATCAATGGGCCTAATCATGAAAAAGGCGTTTATTTTACACAATAGTGCCTCTCTTTCTTGTAAATACATTTAATTCAAATGTGAATATTAATTACATAGATCTAACAGGTGACAGTAAAAATTTCAGATCAAAATTCAGCTGAAAGCTATGTGTCAGCCTACAGAAATTTGTTCACACTCGAATATAGTTATACATTTAATGAAAAAATGTGTAGATGTTCTATATAAAACTGTAAATTATAACTACAATATGTTTAAAATAACAGGTAAAATCGTTAATTCTCTTGTTTGATTTTAGAAGAAGACTAAATTAAATCCTGTTCATTGTAAACAGTTGTCCGTTATATTGAAATTGTTTTGTACTGATTTAATGCGCAATTAAACTGACTTAAAAATGTTTCCAGTATATTTACAATTAATATTTGTTCAAATTCTCAGTGGAACTGTAATCTCCGTATTTATATTACTTGAAAAATTCTATCAAGATAACAGCAGAATTGTCAAAGAAACAGAGAACAGAAATATAATATCAATGTTAGGTTCTCATGGGCGAGTCATCTTACATACTGTTATGATACATTATTTTCAAAATAGTGTTGATATGAATCAGTGATAGTTCTGTGTCTTTATGTGAGGATCATTGTTAACATATATTCAAAATAGTTACAATAATCTTTCTACTGTTTTTTCTCATAAATAAGTAGAATTTTCTTTTATGCTGAAATTTCGTTTTTAAATATCATTTTTATATGTAATAGATCAATAATTGCAATTTTATATAGATCCTTTCTTCCCCACCCTCTATTTAATATATATTTTTCATCTCAAATTGACCTTACTTTCTCTTTTTCTTTATTTCATCGATATTCTAGTTGATATGGCAATAGCTATTACTTTATTTTTTTCTTTGTTTAGATAAATGGGTGGGTAGAGATCATTTGTTCTTTTTCTGGTGGCATTTAGAGATTACGCTTATCATTTCTTATTTTTCAAAACCACTTTTGGTTTCTATTTGCAGCTTCTCTCTCTCTCTCTCTCTCTCTCTCTCTCTCTCTCTCTCTCTCTCTCTCTCTCTCTCTCTTGATGGTAATACTATGATTATCATTAGTTAAATTGCAATATCTTCTTTCCCTAAAGAATCAAATCATCGTATATATTCTTTTTGGGTCCGTCTATAACCTTTACAGAATAAATCAGAATAAATTTACGTTTTTGGGGTTTGTTTTTTATGATCTTTGATATTATTCATTGTCAACTTTCCGCCTGTTTTCATATCGGTGAATTATTCGAATGCTCATTTTATTAGCCGAATCTCTTGTTTTCAACATTAACCTTGTTATTTCATCTGTTGCTTCTCAAACATTTCTTGTAATTTCCGTTTTCGCATTCTTATTCCAACATTTAAATATTACCATTGAAATCCTAATTCTCATTATCGATACCTAAAGCTTGATGTTTTTCTTCGAAGTCACTCGCTTAGTATTAAACAGAATGATTTAATCAGACGCCTTACTCGCCTCCCTATGCTCGATTTGTTTATCAAGAAACAATCTAGATTTCGAAATAATATTTCGTTCGAATAATTTATGTTCTATTATTATAAAAGCAAAGAAATTATGACACAAAAATTATTTCATTTTTTTTTTCAATTAAGAACAGCTGTAAGCCGTACTGATGTTAAAAAGATTTTTTAAAATTTCGAACATATTGAAAATATTCAAAATATGCCATTCATTTCATTTAGGTTTTTGTAACTTCTTTGTTATTTTGCAATGTAAATTGTTTTTTATGTTTATTCTTACTCAAACATTTAGATATTTTTAATTATAGAATTTAATGTTATAAATATACATTATGATTAAACTCCTATCTTGTAATATTTTTATTATTTCGACTCTTTTCCTTTATCAAGTTTACATTCATCATTTTATTACATTTTCCTCCCAATATTCCTTAACTACGCTTCACCATTTCCTCTACCCTGTCACTATACCAATGCCACTCCCTTTCCTGACCCCAAAGACTTTTTCTCTTGAAGAAGATCCCCACTCCAAGTCCATCTGTTCAGTTAGTTTGTGATAGCATATCACGCTCCCCACCATCAGAAGATGGTAAAATGTAATATAGAAATAGCTTAAAGATACGTATGAAGACAAAGTTTTTATTATTATTTTTTTTTAAGGAGTAATTGATAGAAATGAATTGCAAAGGTTATGGAAGGATGGACAAAAACCTGCAGCATCGTTCCGCAGAAGTTGTTCCCGCGCTACAGGCGGTGTGTGATTGTCCACAATACGGATGAGAATTGGGAGGAAGATGGGAAAGGAGGAATAATAAGAAGAAAAAGCCCGCTTTTCAAATGTACTGATGCGCACTGCTATATCAATTGGTCACCCGTTCATCAACATGGTGTTAATGGTGATGGTGTTGACGGTGATGATGAAAGCAATGCAAGAATATTCGGCCTTAATAGTTTCCTTATCCCGACAACACGAAAATCAGACTCAGGCAACTTCTCAACTCTTTTGTTCCAAAATTCTGTAAATAAACCTTAAGTTCTACCCCGTTGTTATCCTCATTGTTATCAGTATCATTTATTATTTTTATTGCTAGTAGTAGTAGTAGTAGTAGTAGTAGTAGTAGTATATAACAACAATAATCGTAACTTTTGTTAAAGTAATTGCCATAATGGAAAATTTCCAAAATGAAAAATTGTCAAGTATTGAAAGAAAAATAAAACTATTTACTTTTTTCAAATATTACATTGTTTCAAACTTATTCATATTTTTATGATAATCATTTGAAAATCTAAATCTAACTAAAAGTCAGTCACATCAGCACGAAGCTAGGAAAAACCACTACAATTCTTTTACCGTAAATTTCTCAAACATATTAACAAAATAATTTTTAATAAACTTTTAAATATTCCGCGTTTTTACGGCGAATAAATATTTTCTCGCATTCGTGCCCATAATATTCCAAACAAATGATACACGCAGTTAAATACAAATATTGGTGTCTTAATTACACCACAATCATATTTCTCCACACTAAGTTTTTTTCTATTTGATTTAACCAACCAAAATTAAAGAACTGTTAAAATGTCTAACAAAAATTGTATAATTCAAAAGTAAATGAGTGTATATTAACGGAGATTTGTGAAAGATTGTATTTTACTGGTATCCTTTTCCAGAAAGCTCAATATTTAATATTTAATAAAACGTAAACTAAAAGACAATCTATTAAATTTGTAGAAATGAAAACCTCCAGACGATGTTTAATAAACATAATTTTAATTTCTGTTTATCTCTCTTTTGCTGATATTAAAAATGTCGTCTGAAAACTTAAAACTTTGTTCATTTTTGTTTTACAGTTAATGTTTTTCTTTCCTGAAATCCGAAATCAAAGTACCGTTTTGCATATATATAATAGATAAAAAAAGTTCCGTAGGTAATTTAATAAAAACATTTACCCAGTTTTCTGATTTCACGAATTCACATTTAAGAAAAATAGAACTTATAGACAGAACGTTATACAGAGTATTGACCGTTAAGGAGCATATGATTTCAATAGTGAAACAGACACTTGTTCCATTATAAAGATAACTAATAGAATGTAAAATTATTGAATTCCTAACGCTGTTAAAATCTTTTTGTAATATTCTCTATTTGGTCTTGAATATTTTACAAGAATAAGAATAAAATGAAGGATTTGATTTGCCTGATGTCAGATTTTCTATCTCTGAGTTGTAATGTTGAACTTCAGTATACCAAATGCCACGCGAAAAAACTGAGTTTTTTTAACTTCAGTTGTTCTATTAAGAGCAACTGCTGTTCAAACAATATCAGAGTTTATATAATTGTTATCGTCTCCTATGCATTTAATTTATGCTTTTTTCACTGAAAGTATTCCTCAATAGATGATTTTATTACAATAGTGATATAAATAAACATTTATTTGTATTGTTTAAGGACAGAAGGAGTGAAAACGTTATGAATCAATTAAAGATTTCAATGAAATATAATTATATATTGTGTTAATGAAACTCCATTTTCAATAACTATGGTAAACACTGGTATTCAAAATATTTCCTTCCTTGAAAATTTACAACAAATGTATCAAAAACATCAATAATTATATAATATTTATATCCGATAAATTCCAGCGAAACTTTCAATCATTAAAATATGCTTCTGTTTTAATGAAGAAAAAATGAGCTAAAAACGGAAATCTGAACTTTCACAGAGAAACAGAAGCAACTAAAACGTTTACATAAATATTGATAGCAATATATATATATATATATATTTTACATATGACTTTTTTATTTTCAATAAAAATCTATCAATTGAATGTGAACTCTCTAAAAATAATTGACTCCTTTGCAGGTAATTTTTTTAATGCGTAGCCCACGGTTAAGTTTTCAAATCCTCATATAAATATTATGAGAAAAACGTTGAACTGTAGAAAAATGCAATACCTTGTTGTTGTTCTTTCTCAGATGTGATAGGTGTACTCCAGATTTTCTTTTTAAATATTTTACAAGGTGTGCAAAAGCCAAATCTTTAAAACATGTTACTAATCATAGTATGATATATATTAGGTTTTTTTTTTCTTTTTAGGGAACAACTAAAACAGTTATAATTTGTTGCACTTTCACAGTGGTTATATAACCACTGTGAAGGTTCAACAAATTATAATTAAAATTATTCATCCTTAAAATGAATAACATCAGTAAACTAAATTTGCAACTGCATTTTGTATTTATCGATTAGCAAAGGCAAAGTGTGGCCAATTTTTGGCTTAGAGAATAGGTTAATCAAAGTTTCTCTTTTACAATCATGAAATAAATGTGACGTGTAAATAATTTTCCAGAATTAACATGTACCAAAAAACCATTTGTCGTAAATCCACAGAAGTTTTAAAGCAATGAGGCCCTAATTATTTTTATTTAACGTTTCCAAATTATTCCGGGTACTTTTTTGCGTAAAAGGCAAACCGCTTCACTAATTAATGCTTTTAAGGTTGGAATTTCATCCAGTCTTGAATCTAAATGTTTATACAAAACAAAAATCAACGAAAAAGATTAAGTATCGAAGATCATTATAATAGACTATTGATCTTCTCAACATGTAAATTAACTGAATATAAAAATTAAAGGGATAACATTGTTAGTGATTTCGGATAGGGTTATTTCTCAAATAGTACAACAGACTTATTTCACTTTTTCAAATTAAACATCAGATAAAAATTAATATCTTTCAGCTAAAGAAATGAACGGAACAAAAGTCATTTTGCACTTAACTTACTGATTTCTAATGTAAAAAAAAATCTTCTAATCGAGTTAATCTTCTTGCTTATAAATTTAATTTCAGCTTTACCAACGTTATCTAACTACAAATATCATTCATAAAAAGGATTCGTGCAGGATATAAAGAATTAAGGAAGAAATGTTTTGATAAATATCAGTAAGTCCGAAACCTAAGGATGAAAAAAACATTTATTTTACACAATAAATATTTATTTTTCAACATTTTTTCATTAATTTCTATACACTATAAATGCAAATTTCGGATTAAAACTTAGCCACATACAGTGTAGAGTTAAATACCTATTGATTCCCATCAGAATATCGGAATTAAATATTGAAGACAAACAAGTGGTGTATACTAATCCAAATAAGACAAGACTAAAATATTTTTAACTGATTCTCTATATCTGCTTTTCGACATTTGCGCTCATTTTTCTCGATGGATCGAAAACCCTTTAAACGTCATCTGATACGCTAAGTTCTTCAAGAGCCTTATTTCTCATTTCTCTAATTTCAAAATATGACAAATTTTGATAAAATAAATGACAATTTCAGAATTTTATTAACTAATCTAGAATATCAATTAATTTTTAACTCTTTTAATTCCTTCCCAAAAAATAGGTAATGGTCTCCATCATCAAATGAGAATAAAAAGAGATTTGAAGAAAGGATTAATGTTTTCGGTAAACTTACTTCTCTCTCAGATATACTAGAAAAAACCTATTATACCCATTTCTAGATATATGTGAAATCTGAAATTTTAATGCAAAATTTTCCATGAAAACACATATTAATGAAATGTATCTTTCTCAAAATGGTTACCTTATTCCCACACTGGTACCACATGCCCATGTATGGGAGTTCATGTGTCTTTGTATATAAAGACTTTCTCATGCAAGTAAACACATACACAATTATGCGTTATGTAAGAACTGTATTTTGTTTTTATTTATCAATCATTTACAAGAATTTTGCCATACTTTTCTTAGCGCTGTCCTTCTATATAATGTTTTGTTATATCAGCTAAAGTCTATCCACAGCCTTTTCACATATGTGTTTTTCTTTTGTCCTGCTGCTGTCCTCAAATGCCGAATTGGTCTCCAGAGAACTAATTAAAAGACCACTTCATCTGCGTACTGCCCGCAGTGCCCATTCAATTGTACACTGTTTCTTCTGATCTTTTTTTCTTCGCTTTTTCTGCTTTTAGCATTCTTACGCAGGAACTGTTCGAGGCTTATGCTACCTCCATCGAGAGAGAGTTCGTGTTTTGCTATAGGATATCTTTATCTTTAGCGAAACGCACGCTTTTTACAAAACAATATTTCCAGATTTGTTTTATTGTTTTTTGAAAAATTCTCCATATTGATATCTGCCTTTCTACATTTGCTTTCATCTTTCACGTGGCCACTAAAAATAATTAGACTTCATGTGAAATGCGAAATTCTTCAAAGATTTAATTTTTCGATTTAATTTCAAAATATTACAAATTTTGAATACTTCTAAATTTTGAAAAATATGTAAATGAATCTTTGAAGCATTGAAGATGTAGAATAGTTTTCATTATACTTTTTAATTAAATTTACATGATAATGACTCATAATATATATATATATATATATATATATATATATATATATTGGGATTTATTTTGAATCCTACATTTTCATTTTTATTACTTCAAACGTTATTATAGTGGACACATTGTATTTGAAATAGACGCTCCATTTTTATTTATTAAACTGTGTGTGTTAAGTCTATCGGCCTGCACATTCAGAAAATCCTATTAAAGAAAATGTGTTTTCTGATATATATATATATATATATATATATATATATATATATATACATGTATTTTGGTCAATTATTTGAGGTACTTAATATATATATATATATATTATATATATAGTCATCCGCAGACAGATCTGTTTCACTGTATCACAGCTCACCAGTATAGTTAGACATCCGATTGCTTTTAACCCAGAATTGAAACCCGACCGAATTGGCGTCAGTCGGCGATTCTACCTCTGAGCTATGAGCGCTTGGTAGAAGAAGACAGATGTTTTAGCATATATATTATCATTATACACGCCCACTAGCCGAGAGTGTTCTAATTTATTGCTGAGTGAACGATGCGTAGATGCTATATATATATGTAAACTTGTCGTTATACTCGTTTCGAAAAACCCTCCGAGCACATACGCCGAAGGAAAAAATGGTGATAAAAAAGAACGAGCTAAGCACTTGAACATCTGTCAAAGTACGCAGCCCAAAGAAAAAACCCGAGACGAGTAGCATAAAACAAAAAGCGCTCAATACGCAAGTAAAGCAAACAAAGTAATAACTAACCTAGAGAGCCAACGAACTTACCAAGGTTTCACCAAATTGGATATTCAAGGAAAGCTGGCTACTTCCCCTGAAGATCCAATTTGGTGAAGCCTTGGTAGGTTCGTTGGCTTTCTAGGTTAGTTATTTACTATATATATATATATATATATATATATATATATATATATATATATACGTGCTATACGCTTGGGCGATCATGTCTCTTTCGAGATATGACTGACTGAGCAGAAGATTTTCCCGCAGTACGTTGTCATTATTTTCCGCGGTAGACTGGCTGCCAACCAAGGCTATAGAACCCAATGTTCTATTATTTAACCCATAGCTAGAGGAAAGAAACGGATTAATATCTTTTCCAAGGGTATTTGCGCGTAAGTGAATGTAACGAATTCAACTGGAATTCGAACTCGATTCTCTGATTTCTCGTTCCAAGCCAATATCCACTGCACCACAATGCATCGATTATATTTACTAATTCAAAATTGGAAAGCTTAATACAAACCATTTCGCAATAAGATTTTTAAAATAATTTTTGATTTTTATGTAGAAAAGGTTATTTTTTAAGTATGGGATATCATAAGTAGCATATCATTAAAATGCCACTTGTTTCAAGGGTTAATCCCCTTATGCAACGTTTACTTAGGTTTCATAAATCTATGTCAATTGTGGTCAACAACACTTAGCTTGTTAGCACAACTGGCTGTCGTCAATCACTTCACACATTAGAAACATAGGACTAATGTGATTAAGAATTTTAAATTTCATGCTGTAAGCAAGTAATACTTGTTTCAATTCAGATTAATTTAACTTTAAATTTGCTAATTTTCCAAAAACAACGTGTATGTATATTCTATTTTTGCAAGATTTTTAAAACCGAGAATTAAATTTTTCTTACAAACTTTTCTATCTGTCAATAATTGACGGAAAAATGATAACTTTTGAAAACTCTAAAAACTCGAAATTCCAATCAATGTAATTTCTATTTGAAATAAATTAAAGTATTTTGCTTAGCGGAAATAGTAAATTTAATCATTTAGCTTTCAATTACAGATAAAATGAAAGCTTCAAGAAAGCTTTTTTTATTTTTAAAAATTAACTATATAACTTAGGTATCGAAATATATGAAAGTACCTAATATATACTGTTACAAATTGTTATATTTATAGGGGAAGTGTACTAAGTATCGGACCGTTTATAGATATAGACGATGGACATAGGGATCAGGACAGCGAAGTGACTGTACGTTTCAGGCGAATTTTTGTTCAGGCTCGGACTGAAATCTCATTTAAGTGTGAAACTGACAGTCACCATACAGTCACTATGTCTACATAGTCTGTCTCTTTCTTCCGCATTCTATCTGAGTATATATGTGAGAGTTCTCTCTCTCTCTCTCTCTCTCTCTCTCTCTCTCTCTCTCTCTCTCTCTCTCTCTCTCTCTCTCTGCATGCACAAGTTTGTATGCGCATACGTATCTGTTGCTGTGTGAGGCTGAGAAAGAATATAAATCAAAATTTCAGTAAGTTTGAAAATAATAAAACTGAATT
The DNA here is from genome assembly GCA_037127315.1 of Ascarosepion bandense. Classification (NCBI taxonomy): domain Eukaryota; kingdom Metazoa; phylum Mollusca; class Cephalopoda; order Sepiida; family Sepiidae; genus Ascarosepion; species Ascarosepion bandense. Next base: position 6,191,190 of record JBBBDQ010000536.1, on the reverse strand, counting down.
TCTTCTTCGTACAAATTGGACAACATAGTATTGTTTCATTTAACTTTTCTAATTAAAATATGGATAAACATGTTGAGAATTCATACAGGATTCAGTAGATTGGGTTTTTGTTGGGTTTTGTTTTGGGGGGGGGGATTTTTTCCGCCTTTTTAAAGGCTCTGTGTTTCTTTCAATCATTCACGTTCGGTTCATGAGTCATTCATCGACCGATATCATTTTTTTTTTTTTTTTTGCTCTATTTTCAATTAAAAGCAATCACCTACGCACACACGGTTAAAATATAGTAATTATATAGACTAAAATACATTTTGAAATATCCTAAATTATATCAATTTATAATAAATATTACAAAACTTAATTATTTTTCAAGGGTTTAAATGTACAATGTAATGTTTTTATAACATACTCTGATTGCAAAGAATTTTCAGAAAACGTATCTTTCATTTATTATTTAATTTTCAAATTCAGTGTACATATCGTAAGTATTCTAACTTCAAATATTTGAATTCTTCTCTTGAAAAATTATTATATTAAGGTTAAAGATTTACTACAGAAATGAATGGCAAATAAATGATCTAATAATGACATTCGTTTAAAATCCCATTCAAATGAAAAATCTTATGTTCTACGAAACAAACTTTAACCGGAAGTTTCGTTTTACATATCGACAAATGTGTTTTTGAATGATTTAAAAGAAGAAGCAGTGACAAAGAAAACAGAAATACAAATGAACTAGTTTACTTTTATTAAAAACTACAATAATTATTTAACTTTCTGTGTTTGCACACTTTATATATATGAGGAGGTGCTGAAAATGTTCCAATCCGATCCACTTCCCCAAAATCTAACCAAATAACCCAATAGACTATTTTTAAGCAAGAAATTTAAAACATCGCCGTTTATACTGGGTGCGATGGATAAAATGTCGTCTAAATTACGCATAAATGAAAAAAACACTGACAGATCATTTTAACATATATTTACCGAAACTACACAAATATATCTTGAAATACTAAAGAATACATTTTTTCAATAAAATCGACATTGGGTTCAAACGACGGCCTCCAGACGACTTTAGAATCTTCTGCAACTCTTCTAGGCGATCTTCTTGTTTAAGTTGATAAATGCTGTCATGATCTTTGCCTTCAATTCATCTTTGGTGTTACAAGGAGGTTTGTTGGTCTCTCGCTCAATTGCGTTCTCCACATAATAATCAAAAGGTTTGCAATCTGAGGTATTAGGGGGCTAGATTTACGGGGTGATGTGATCGCAGAAATTGTCTGACTGCCATGACTGAGTTCTCCTGTTGCCAGACATAGAGTCTTCCAGCAGCCAGCCTCTTGACCCAGTACCACACTATCTCTTCAAGGCACTTGATGTATGTTTCCAAGTTAAATCTGAGGCCCTGTTGTATGATGAATGGAGGTATAACGTTGTCATCACCTCAAACACCTTCGTAATCACTATTAGCCTCAACAAAATCTTTCAGGATCCTCTGACACCCAAACACTCTAAAATGTTTCGGCGCGATTTTTTTTTTTTTTTGCGAGAATGCCAAGCACTGTAGCTTGCCGTTTCTTAATTTCTGATGGAGTGAATTGCGTGCTCTTTTTCTCACAGAAGCTGCCCAACTGACCATAATATACTGTGCAGACGACAAAATAAAAATAAAACAATGTAGATGCGGTAGTAAAAAATATAAAATGTTGACAATTTACCCATTGCACCCCGTATATTGCATTTCAACTTGCGAGTATTAATTGCTAAATTATATGAACTCTTTATTTGTTATTTTTGTTAAATCTGCAAAGTTTTAAAACTTTGTATGGTTTTAGATACGTACAATTTTCAAAACTAACATTATCTATGAACTGAATGACCTGAATTATCACTCTTAAATAGTCTTTACATTTATGCTATACTGTGGCAATATACTATTGCCATCAATGATAACAAATTGATAAACTAATTGATCGTATTATTATTATTATTATTATTATTATTATTGTCAGTAGCAACTGTTGTAATTTTCCGGTTACGTTATTTTTGCACTTAATAAATATAATTAAAAATAAAATATTAGAAATACACGAAAAGTGAATAATAAAGTAAAAGTGCTCTCTAAAATAACATCAAGTTTCATGTCTACTAAGTAGAGAAAAGAAACTTATGACTAGTTCCGATTTCATGAAATAAAAATCACAGTTTTGTTATAAAGTAAACATTATTAAATGAAAAATTTGTGAATACGTTTTCAACAAATTTCAATAAAGGAATTCACAGAAGAATTATAATCAAATGCGAAATTGTAAGGATTTGAAAATATGAATTTTAGATGAAATAAAATTCTCGGCATGAACGATATTTTCTACTGCAAGGAAAATCTGACATTTGAAGAAATCTCGTCATTTACATTTCAAATTTTAGCGTTTCATTTTTTATTTTTATTTTCATAAAATTTTCTATGAAAAGAAGTTATATTTTTATTGACATTCATGATAAACCATAGGCGTTATCTTTCTTTTTTTAATCATAAAAGTTCAAAGTTTTATCAAATGTTAAGTAAGTACACGTAATGATACTAACACTTGTTGCAAACTGATATTTTCTTATTGATATTATTGGTTGCAATTAATATTGAAAATTGTTAAATATAAGAACGATTGTAGTAGTAGTAGTAGTAGTAGTAGTAGTAGTAGTAGTAGTGGTAGTAGTAGTAGTAGAAAAATGATAAAGAAAAATTGACCAAAGATTATCTAAAATAAAATTATTTTTTATGAGTAATTATCATTCAATGATCCAACATCTACTAGTTATCATCAGTAAGGTGTTTAAAAAATTAATATGCTGAAGTTTATCTCTAAACTAATTATTTGATTAATTAAACTAATTATTTGATACAAAAATATTTTATCCACAATAATAATAATAATAATCAGAAGTAGAAGAAGAATATTATCATTATTAGTAGTAGTAATAGTAGTAGTAGTAGCAGTAGTAATGACTATTATTATTATCATTATTAGCAGGTTCATAAATTTTTATGCTTAAAAACATTTTTTTAAGTATAACTTGAAAACAGACATTCTATTAAAATATTAACATTGTTAAATACTACTTTTTCGTTATCTTTACTTAAATTGAGCTCTTCTAAATATTATTATTGTTGTTACTAATTTAAATTCTACTAAATTAATAATGACAATAATCATTTTTACCGTACACTATAATTACAATTTTTACCATTCATGTTATAGTCCAATTAGAATCAAGTAACGAATTCCTTTTTCAAAAACAATTAATCTTACTTTTGTTAGTCTTATTAGTTTTGTTTTAAAGATAATATACAGCGAGTTGTTTCTTTGATATGAACAAAATATTTACCGTTTAAAATCAATTTTTGTTATCAAATGGAATTACCCTATGTATTTATTTATGGAACGTATTTCTTTCATAAATAAAGAAAAAGTATTTTTATTTCTCTATTAACAAAAAAGCATATTTTTCTTTTAACTTACATTTTTTAAATTAAGATTTGACAAATTTTACAATTTATAGGTTAAAATATTTTATTCGATAAAATATGATTTTGCATAAAGCTAATCATCATGATATGGTACTCTTTATCATCATGATACGGTACCCTTTATTATCATATATGGTACACTTTTATTTACTTTTATTTTGCGATTGTATTATTTTCTTTATCTGGATAAAATATAAAACGTGTAAATTTTAACAATATTATTTTTTTCATACATTTTTTATTTTTACTGGTTCTATTCTCAAAGCCTCGACGATAGCTGCATGTTGCATTTGGGGGTATTTTAAAATCGTTTTTCAACTGCCCTTTCTTTTGCTTCTTCTTAACAAGAGTATCACATTATTTTTCGAGTGATTTTAAGAAAAGATCAAAACCTGTTAAACTAGCGATCGAATATCCTAAATTTATATATAGAAACATTTGCAACGTAAAAATCAACATTTTAAGTTAATTAAGATACTCTTAATAAAATCAGAAATAATTTTGTAGTACAAAAGTAGTATTACAAAATTTTTCTGATTTCGTTCAAAATAACTTAAAATGTTAATTTTATTTTTTCAGATTGAATGACCTTAATTTGTACTTTCTTATTTAGCTAAAAATATTAATTTATAAATCTTAAATGGTTTGACAAAGGTATTTTACTTAAATATATACGATTAATACCATTTAATGATAATTTCCGAAACTTAACAGGGACATTAATATCCATTTTTTATTTCTATTTTCCCATTTCTTTGTTAATCACATAAAAATCTATTAAAGTTCTAAACATATCCATTTAAATATAACTTATTTTCGTGCTTTTTCACTTAAAATCGGATAAGTCACTACAGCAATATTTCAAAACTACAATAATCCACTATGTGTAAAGAGTTGCGTTATTTCACCCTTTCGCCTTCTACATTTTTATTACTTATTTCATATTTTATTTCATTTATTTTAAATTTATTATTTTCTTTATCTCCAGTATTTACATTATTTGGACTATTGTCCTCATCTTTGTTGCCATTTGTACTACGTTTCGGTCGTTGTATACTCCGGCCTTCTTCAGGTGCTAGGAATTCTCGTTTTCTTTATCTCATTTACACTTTATCTTTTTCTCATTGTTCAAATATTTGAATGTAATGTAGAATTCTTCAAAGACGTGCTTTAGCCACGTTTTATTGAAAATATTATTATTTATTTATAAATACATCACTACGTATATGATATGTACGCTTGACGTAGTATAAATGCGATTCGATTTTTATTGTTCAATGACTAAATAATGTACTTTGAAATATGTTAATGTTAATCTTTTCAATCCTACATTCGCACATTTATTATTATTATTATTATTATTATTATTATTATTATTCATGAAATAATAAAAATGAAATCTTTATTAAGTACTACATTTTAGATTCAATGTTTTAAATACAAAGCAAAATGAGTTTTTAGAGGTGGAATAGAAATCTCATAACACTATCATCAAGTAACAAACGACATTATGAACAACCAGTTCTAAAAGACAATTTCTTAGAAGATTTATATCCCATTAAGAGTCAAATGGTTAATAAAAATATTTAGCTAAATCTCAAATTAAATCTTATTTTATAACCCACATTATTAAAGCGATTTTAAAAGTATTTCATTGTGATGATGTCCTTACACATAGATATTGCTTGCCAGAAATTGTATAATTCAAATGTCATTATTTTATTTGTCGATCACGACCGTTTATTTTTGCACACTTATAATTGATTAGCATACAATCTGTGGAAACGTTTTAATAAAAATTACTTTCAGCATTTTCACATAAAAGTTGACAGTATATATTTTATCGCGTTTCTGAAACAAACCAGAACATATTTTAATCATAAAGTGTTAATCTTCTTCAATTATTTATCTCAAGTGTATAATTGTAATTTAAAAGCATGTTTTAAAAAACTGCTAAAACATTAGACATATAGACATATGTTATTATCAAATAAAACGCACATGTAAGTAAAACAATTGTAATAGTTCTCTGTAAACCTACATGTATTATAAACATCACATATTAATATATAAAAACAACAGGTGCTTTACAAATCATATTATTATTTTTTTCTCTCTCTCTCTCGCCATATATATATATATATATATATATATATATAATGTGATGATATATGATAATATAAATATATATGTTCATAATATGATATATATATATCATATTATGAACATATATATTTATATCATCATATTATATACATCATCACATCATGTATATATTATATATATATCATCATCATATTATAATTTTATATATATATATCTATATTCATAATATGATCATTGCATATTGCCGAAAACTCCGAGTCATGCTATAGGCGTTGGGTAATATAAAAGCTTTAAATCTAGAAACACAGAAATTTCCATGTCGCAATGTAAATTAAATTAAGTTTAAATAAAAAAAAAACAAATTTAATAATATTACGTTCTACGACCTATGTTGTATTAAGCACTTTTGTAAAAAGTAAATGCCAGAGAACTTCATCTGGATATATATATATATTCTGGATATATATATATATATATATATATATATATATATATACACGCACACAGAGGGTGCGATGAGTAAATTTTCCGCATCTATATTTTTAATTTCGCACATGCGCGAGGATTGTTTTTATTTTGTTGGGTGAACAGTATAGTAGGGTCAGTTGGGCATCATTTGTGAGAAAAAGACTACCATGACGCAATTCACTCTGCCAGAAATTTGGTAACGGCATGTTGTACTGCTTAACATTCGGGGCCGTAAGCTCTAATACGAACGTTTCAGTGTATTTTGGTGTCAAGCTGAGGAGAGTGCAGAGGATTCGGAAAGATTTGGATGAGTCTAATGGTGGTTACGAAGGTGTTTGGAGTGATCACTAGTGATGGCGACGTTATGCTGTCATCCTTCTTCCGACAGAGCCTTAGACTCAACACGGAGGTTTACATCAAGACAATTTCTGGACAACATCACCCCGTAAACCTACGTAGCTACTCCCCAGACGGCAACCCCTTCATTATTATGTGTGGGATGCAGTTGAGCGAAAGACCAACAAAATTCTTTGTAACTCCAAAGATGAACTGAAAGCAAGGAATATGGCAAAATTCACCAACCAGCAAGAAGCCCATCCAGAAGAGTGGCAAGAGATTCTCAAGCCGTGGTTAAAGCCAATATCGATTTTGTTGAATAAATTTAGTCTTTAGTATTTCAAAAAACTTTTGTGTAATTTTGGTAAATATATCTTTTAAAATGAATTGTCAGTGTTTTTTTTTTATTTTGCTCAATTAAGACCACAATTGATCCCAAGCACTATATATATATATAATCATTTTCACAACAATGAGCTAAGATTGCCGGATGACGAGGTAAAAATCTCGTGTCGCAATGTAAACTATATTAATTTAAATAAAAAAAAACAAATTTAATTATATCTATATCTATATCTACATCTTTATATATATATATATATATATATATATATATATATATATACGCTGACACACTCACATATATAACTAGAAATTTATGGTGTTAATAGAACAGTGTCCAATGTAATGTAACAAAACTTTTAAATATATATTAATAAATATACATATTATCCTACGTCTATAGCATGAGTTTCATGTATTACGCACTTGATGATTGTATAGCGCATGAAATACTCCTAGTTTTGCTATAGATGTAGAAAATTGTATATTTAATAATATATATTACGCGTTTCACCTTTACTATTTTACTAATCTAGATTCAAGGAAACGATTTTCCATTTGTCATATTTTTAAAACTCTTTTGGGATACTTTATTCTATTATATATATATATATATATATATATATATATATATATATATATATATATATATATATATATATATATATATATATATGAAAGATTCATTGAAACAGAAAAAATGATCAAGCATCAGACTTTCTGGGGAAAGGGCTTCGAAGTCGGATCAAGAATTTTTCAGCATCCATGTGTGTGTGTGTGTGTGTGTGTGTGTGTGTGTGTGTGTGTGTGTGTGTGTGAACAACTTATGTAAATGAGAAGAATATCAAATAGAAAATTCTTATAAGAACAGAACTTACCATCTGAGAGAGAGTTGATTGCAGAAGTGGTATTAGCCCGTCCTATGTGAACATTGTTCATGTTCTACCTGTTAAACAACCGCTCTTCCTCGTTTGCGTTTCACTCTTATTTCTACCTCTTCGTCAATGTGAAGTGTTGTCATTTTATCAAGAAATGTTATCTTTAAATGATGACTTAAAAACAGACCTTTCATAGAATACTTGCACGTTCCAAAATAAATATTGGAATAATAATCCTTCTTGGATAATTAATATAATTTAATATTTTTCTAATATTTTAACGCATGACAGTTAAGTATTATAGGGAAAGTTTTTAAAGTTTATTCTAGTTTGATATCTATAAATTTGGATAATTTTATTTATTTTTCATCAAGGGAAAAATATCCAATTTAGATACTTTGAAATAAAATGATAATGATGAGACAAATAAAACCACACAAAATATTTATCGTTCATTGCATATATTTTTATATTTTTAGGTAAACTAATTTAATTTAATTATGCATTATTTTACATTAATAAAGACATTTTTTTGCATTTAAAATATTAATGGGTAATTTTATTCTTTTCAAAACAGACTACAAGTTCAGGTGGCAAAACGTGTTTGTTATGAGAAAAGAAAATGTTAGCTCATTCTTGTGGTCAGTACTTTTTACTTAAATATTATCCATTTTCAACTCCTATAATTTATAAGTGATGTAGAAAATTTTCTTTTGACTTTTTAGAGTGTCTTACAAACTAAGTGCAGTACGATTAACGCTAATTATTTACAAGTATGAAAAAAATAATTCAAAATCTAAACCAGTTAAAATTTTCAATTCTATTTGAAATTATATTTCGAAAATGGTATGAAAATTGTGAATATATACACATATAGCACACACACACACATACACACACACACATACACACACATATATATGTGTATATATATATATATATATATGTGTGTGTGTGTGTGTGTGTGTGTGTGTGTGTGTGTCATATATATAAATATGTATATATGTGTGTGTGTATGTGTGTTTATTTATATATCAAAACGCATCTGGTATAAATGCATTTTAAATTATTTAATTTAATGCATCCAAATATACTTATACTTATACATTTATATATCCTTCGAAGTTCACCACAATAGTGGCCAACCTTATATATTAGGTTGATCGCTGAAATTTCCTCGAATTACAAGGTAGATGCTGAAATTTCTACTTACCAAGTAACTAAACCAACAGAATTATTACACCTTCGTAAGTTCACGTATTTCTTCCTACCCCCTCCCGTGTGTATTTATATATAATGTAATGTAGTTTCTCTGTATCTATTCTGTAAATATTTTCATCTTAATTGTTCCGATGAATTTTCCTCTTTGGTACTGAGACTTTGCCAATTTAAGTGCAGTAGTAGATTGGCTGCAATATCTGATCATTTTCCAACTTAAGTGGCTGCATGCAACTGTAGGTTCTATGCTGACAGTTTCTTCTCCTGCACTTCTCACTTGTGGAACTCTACCTCGGCCTATTATTTAAAAAATTTAAATGCAATGTCAGTCATTCTCATTTGTCTTCTTAATTTCACTACTTTCAATGTTCTCTCTCCTTAATAATGTTTTCTATTTTTTCTTGCGTCTTAGCAGCTTCATTGTCTTGCTTGGGGTGAAAAGATTAGTAACAAAAAAAAAAATATTTATATTTACACTCACTCCCACCATATATATATATATATATATATATATATATATATATATATATATATATATATATATATATATACGTGGATGCATATGTAATCACACTTACAGCAACTCAATCACATTGAGCAACTAATGATAATGTACTGAGTGTACTGTGCATAATATATGCAAATATGTATGTATATATGTATTTTTGTATGTATACATGCATTCCAGATGGATGGATTTAGCTATACGCATATTTCTTAATATAGATAGTGTATATCTAAGTACAAATTATGCAGATATTTATTTGTGCTTTTATTTGACACATATACCTGTATACTCTGTATATCATGTAAATGTACGGATAATGTGCGAAGCAGTATATGGTGTGCATCTGCTTGAACTGATATTTATATTTACTTTAAGAATTATTTCATTGCGCAAAAGGACCTGTATTGTTATGTTGTGATTGATTTTTTTCAAACTCCATACGAAGCTCTATTCACTTTTGTCAATGATCAAATATCAGTTTTTCTTTTAATTATTACTTGTTCGAGTCGAGAATGTTTCATATATGCTGCACATTAATCATAGTATAAATTTTCTTGCATTCAGTTTTGAACATATCTTCCCTTTATAAAATCATATTAGACCTGAAATAATTATGCCCTGCAACATGTTAGAAAGGTGTAGAAACAAATCCACCTCTACATTTTAATAATAAATACATTTTACTAGAATTATCCTGCTGAAAATGATTAATTACAATTTTTAATTTTAATTTTTTAAGAAATCTTCAGTCTATCAATAGTCATCTACTTTTAATAGGATCGTATCTTCCCAAATCTTTGCCGTTTCATTGATCCCTTTTCTTCTTTCTCTCTAATGTGTAACTTACCTTTGATCACTTAAATGAAAAAAAAATGATAAACTATTCGTACATGCTTATAAATTAATATTTACATATTCTGTACATAGTAGACAGTAGCGTGATGAAAAGTGTGTGAGAGACAGAGAGAGAGAGACAGAGACAGAGAGAGAGAAAAAAACATATATGCATACAGCCCGACAGTTTTATGCATGAATGGGTCTTAGAGATTCTGATTAGTCGTTTTATATAACTGATTCGATATTAAATTATGTGGTGTTTCCTCATTCGTTTCGAACAAAGGGATTTTTCTCCACATCAAAAATGTAAATGATGTTTTCTTTAGCAAATAAACATGAAAAGATAAGTATTGAATGAAAGCCTCTTTAATCTTATTGGACAGAATTCACGGCGTCTCCTCGGACGCTTCTCAGATATTCGTTTCGTTTATTTAAATTTACATTTTTTGTACGAGCATTTGCTCGTATACAAGTGAATGCGTGTGGACAAATGCTAGATGAAGGTACAAATGAGTATTGGGACCTACTTAAATGCTTAGATTTATTTGTTCTAGTATGTGTATAGATGTGGTGGTATGCTACTACATGTATAGGTCTAAAACCTGGATTCAAACTTTTATGTTTATATTTGTGTGTATGTGCGGTATTTCTACTTACTAGTTTACATGTAATGCATATTTAGGTTTATACCTGTTTCGTGTAAACTTATGCTGGAACATGTTTGATCAAATATTGTCAAATACACAATAATCACAAATATACATAAAATATATACTGTGAAACAATTTTGGTCCTCATTATTTACACTCGCTAAGTACTATCTCGTATTAATATTATTATTATTGTTGCTGTTGTTGTTCTGGCTTGCACTAACTGCCATCTTTCCGTCCAGTTGAGTGACAATGGATGCCTCCGACATTTCATTTACATGTCGTGCTATCTTGCGCCATCCAAGCCGTGCATGTTCTTAATTTCTATTCATCATCAGCCATTATCGAAACACATTTGTTTGCGCAATTGTGACTTGAGGAAGTACGAAATAAAATAAAGGTTTTGCCCAAATGAAAACTGAATGAAATTCAATGCTATTTGTATTACTCTCTTCTATTGTGACGCATCCTGTCAATTTTCAAAAATAAATTTATAAAGAGAAGTAGTGTGTGAAAAAAAGGAAGTTACCAGCAAATATAGAATTCGAATCTGTTTGTGATTCAGTTCAGTGGTAATTCTTTAGAAATAAGTTTTATTCTTTGCTTCACAAAACTTGAGAAAACTACTTTCAAACTTTTTCGTACGTCGAAAATTGCATAACTGTTTTTTTAAGAAATTGATCGAAAAATGTTTTTATCATCCGAAATGTTTTTTTTTTATGTTGACTGACAAATTAAGAGAGAAATTTGCAAAACGTCAAGCCCACAAAATTGATAGTGTGGCTGAAAATATTTTATGAAAAGTATTTCTGTATTCATTAAAAAATATTCGTGCTTCTACCTGAAGCGAAACAGAATATATAAATTAGAAATTCGTTAAGTGCATTCATAATAGTGGAAGGAGAGTTCGATTCTTCTAATTAGAATCTTCTATGTCGGCAATATTGGGATATTGTTATATTTATGTCGTTCGATGTGCGTGATCATGTATATGATATTAAGTTTCTATAAGCATGTTTATGAATGTGTGTGTATATGGGTGTGCGTGTTTGCAAGCGAAAACGCAAAGATGCAGAAAAAGAAAAGAAATTTGGGGTGCAAGAACCCACGCCTATGTAATTTTCGTTTCATTTTTTGTATTTGCTTTTCTGTTTCTATCACATAATTTTTCTTTCCTCTCATTTATTAGAGTTACAATAAACTGAGGACAGAAGTAAATATAGGATGTAGCCACCAAGGGGTAAAAGGGAAAATGGCCTCTTCGTCCCCTTTTTTCTAGTTTTCTGATTATTCTTGGTATTTAATTTTACTTTCTATCAGCGCAATGTCGAGAGGAATTTTGGTGTACTTCAGCAGACAAATAAGGAAACGCAAAGAGTTTGAACTGAGGAGGATTATGCCCCCCACACCTGATTTATGCCTCTTATCAACGCAATTGTCTTCAAGGTGGCTGGTCCGTGTTGTGTAGCGCGGACCCTCAGGTACGCAGCAATACTAATTAGATGGCCACACACACACACACACACACACACAAGAACGCATACACAAAGTGGGTTGGGTGGGTGGTTAGAGAAAGACCTGGTTCTTGTATTGCCAGCTTGTGCTAGCATCTAGACACGAATACGCTCCTTTTTTGATAGTACAATAACAAAAAAAGATTTAGTCTTGAAGCTGCAAAACTGTCAGATCTGATCAAAAGAAGGAGGAGGGGGACAAAGGAATGACGGAAGGGAATCGGGGCAGAATTCAGGGGGAAATCTAAAACGTGGAAGGAAATTCGAAGTCGGTGGAACGAATCGACTATACCTTGCCGATGGTGCTTGGAAGACATAAAAATTGGAATCGGGGAGTGGGAGAAGTGGAAAGATCTGATCAAATAAGCAATCAAAAGATGAAATGTGAAAATGGAATGGCAGAGAAAAAGCGCTTGCAGTTACACCCTGGCTACGGTCACCACCTCCATGTTTTCTCCTTCTTCTCCTCCTCCTCCTTTTTCAAAACCTCCTCCTTTTTTACAAGATCTCCTCCTCCTCCTTTACCAAGACCTCCTCCTCCTCCAATTCCGTCGCCGCCTCCTGAGTTCGCTCGTGAATCATGGCAACTGTGTATACCTGGCAGGTTTGCCTAAACGACACATTCATCGTGTTAACTAGCACACCCTCCTCCCTGTCCGCCACTTCACCCCATACGCATGCATGCATGTTCCACTTTGAACAACCACGTCTCTCATTTTCCTTATACACGATACATATATACAAACACATAGGCATATAAAACATATAGGCAAGCAATGTGCGTAAGTACAAACACGCACACACACACACACTTGTACAAACCTCAGCTTTTCTTGCTTATTAAAATGTATATTAGCAACGGTTATTAGCAACCTACTGGAACGCTGTCGGTTAGAAGCTGATTAGGATCAGTTGATTGGCAATCAGCTTAACCTACTGTCTTTGCTTCACAGTGCCCTAAAACACACTGTATTTCATACACGTTAATTTTATATGATAGATAGATAGATAGATAGATAGATAGATAGATAGATAGATAGATAGATAGATAGATAGATTGAGTGATTCTCATTTTAATTTTCTTTCTATGAGCAGTTCGTACTATCGGAGACAATGGGAAAATAAATACGGGTTCATATGTGCATCGATTTGAGAAAAATTAAATTTATTCAATATTTATAATAATTTAATAATTGAGAACACTCTTATAAAATTATTGATGTTTCGCTATTAAATCTAAGTAAGGATAGAATAAATCCGATTAATAGACGGCTTTCATAAACTAATGAAAATTATTTCTGTGAAAATTTTCTTTACCAAGTGTCTTTTCGAAGAAATTTAGGATCGAAATGCAATTAAATAGCTACAAGCAGGCTAATCAACTGGTTAGTACATTCTTTATCGAACATTTCTTTTGCTACACTAGTCACAGCGAACAACCAAGCAAACCAATTATCGAGTTTCTTAACAAGTATTTTTCTAGACAAATTTTAATACTTTTATGTAATATAGAAAATTGAGTGCATGAAATAAGACAGGTGCGCGGATGAAAATACATTCGCGAAGCGAATATAATTTGTAAATGTATCATGTATATGCGTGTATCCTGTGAATGTCGATAAAAAGAACATAAAATATATTAATGTCATCCCAGATATCTGGGATGAGGTGTTATCATTATTCATATTAATTACATTCAAATGATAACCTTCATATTAGTTCTTATTAGCAACAGACAAAACTTTATTATAATAACAAAGATTAGAGAAATGGCCCAAATGTAAATAGTATATATATGTATTAGTTTTAAACTGCGCATTAGTATCTACATGTGGTTTGTTTAATATATATATATATATATATATATATCACTTTAAAAATTATATTTAGTGAGTAAATGTGTTTGAGTAGACAACCCTGTTTTTTAAACAATGTAATTGGTGGCGATCGAGCTGGCTGATTGAAAGCCTTAATAGTTAAATATATTAACACGCACGCGCGAGCGCGCGAACACACACGCGCGTGCGCACACACACACACACACACACACACATATATATATATATATATATATATATATATATATATATATATTGTGTGAGACATTACTAATGATGCAAGAATATTATTCACTATATTTGCAACAAGTAGATAACACCCATATCTGTAAATATATACACACATGCAGTCTCCTTTATGTGTATCTATGTATATGCTTATATAAATATATATGACCGCATTATGTGTGTGAGTGCGCTTTAACATATTCTAAATCTATTGTTGAAATTTCGAAATGAAGTGCTTCCATTTTCACGCGAATTGTTTAAACAAATATGAGAATAAAAGACCGAATAACTGGCTGGATAAATCAAATATATTTGCTCTGAATGCGAGAAGATATCTATATTCACAAATATGCATTCACTATACCCAATCTTGGATTATTTTTTATATTAATTTAACATTAAAAGTCGCGCTTCTGTGTGTGTATGTGTGTGTGTATGCTTGTGTGTATGTATGTGTATGTGTGTGCGTGCGTGTGTGTATGTGTATGTGTGCGTGTGTCTTTCACACTTGCACAACATCAAGACGACATGTTCGAAAATAATTTAATGGCTTATATGTAAGAGAATGACACCAAGAGAAGAAAGTGTCATTAATTCAATCCACGTCTGATTTTTGTAAATTCTAAATAAATATCGAAAAGGCCGCGAAACAATATTCTCCCCGCTGTGAGTCGCGCTATGTTCGTCAGGAAACAGGATATAGAAACAACAGGATGGAAGCGGAGATAATTAACTGATGACATAACATGCGTCGTGCTTACATGAAGAGATGAGATATTTTTGTTTGAACATGCCACGTTGTCCCTCATCCACTGACAAAAAAAAACAACAACAACAAAAAACAATAGAAATTAAAAAGAGTCTCTTCCTTGATATTGACGATGTGATTGACAAAATGTATTTTTAGGCCAACTGTGAGGAGAACATTCTCACGCACATGATTTCTCAGATATTGACACAAATAATACAACGATAGAGACATGAGTCATTGAACCTTATAAGCGTGATCATATGCGTTTACATCGGAGGTTTGTGTGTGAACCATTTGCAGGTGAAACATTGTGTGCCGATATGTGACTGCCAGCATCTGTTGGTAGCATCACGCTCTTTGATATTGCACTTTGACAATTTTCTCTTCATTGATTCTTGTCCTCTTCAATTTTATATTTTCATCGATGACATTTACTAAAAGAAAGAATCTACAAAATAATCTACACATTAGTAGTTGCAGTCTTGCAGCAATTTTAAACGAATTCGTCTGCTATATACAAACTTATCTCTTTTTTTTAGTGGGGAAGAAAATAATGGATTATACATCATCATCGTTACATATCAATTCGAACACATAATTAAGTAGATGCATTCATAAATACATGCAGTTAAACACACAGTATGTTCATTTTAATCTATATTCATGAACCTCTACCATCCCTTCACTTCCCTCTCTTTACTATGTTCTCTCTCCCTTTCTTTCTTCCAGCTTTGATAGGTTTTTTCTCTGTAAGAGACGGGAAAAATCCGAAGACCCGAAATAGCTGAAAAAGATTAGGAATTTGTTTCATTTCTACGCACGCGCAAAATTTACTTTATAGACTCTTGCTCCTTGCTCGCTCTCGCTCTCTCTCTCTCTCTCTCTCTCTCTCTCTCTCTCTCCTCTCTTTCTCCCCATATATACATATATATGTGTGTGTGTGTGTGTGTGTGTGTGTGTGTGTGTGTGTGTGTGTGCTCGCAATACGCTTTTCCTTTGGCATTATATATGAAATAACTAGGATAGTGCAGGAGTTTAAAAATATTTTCAATGTATTTTTTTTTTCATGATAATCGGGGCTGGTATTTTAAAGTCTCTTCAATGGAAATCTATAATTATTAATATATATTTAGAGGTATACATTCTAAGAGGTCTTAGAGCGAACTTATAATTATTCCAAAATTGGAATAATTATAGTCTCCTTAGAATTTACAGTTCCCATGAAAAAAAAATACATTGAAAATATTTCAAAATCCTCCACTATCCTAGTTATTTCATATCTTCTTCTTCTATGTGCCATGTCCCTTTAGGACGTAGTTGAACACGGCCTTCCACAGCTCCCTATCCCTTGTAGCAGTCAACAGCCTTTTTCTTGTTCAGTCAGTCAGTTAAGTGCCATTCGTGATACACGCTTTGGCGATCATGTCTCGAAAGAGACATGACTGATTGGACAGGAGATTATCCTGCAGTAGGTTGCCATTACTTTCTGTGGTAGACTGGTTGCCGACCAAGGCTATAGAACCCAATCTGTCTTCTTATTTAACCCATAACTGGAAGGAAGAGAAGGATTAATACCTTTCCTAAGGGTGTTTGCGCGTAAGTGAATGCAAAGAATTCAACTGGAATTCGAAGTCGGCTCCTCGATTTCTCGTTCCAAGCCGATATCCACTGCACCACAAAGCACATCCTTTCTCTTGTTACTACTCCCAAACCCTGCCCTGTTCATCAAGGATGTCATACATTGCTTTCCCCTGACTCTCTTTCCCTCTATCTGTCCTGTGAGTATTACATTCTTCAAACCCTAATTCTCATTACATTCGCAGAACTTCAGCTGTCTTTTTCTGGTGTTAAGGATAAGTTTACTTTTCATTTCCATCCTCTCCAAAATCTCATCATTGTTAACATGTATCCTCAGCTTCCTTCTGCAGAACCACATTTCGGTTGCTTCAAGTCTTTCCTTCATCTTTGATTATATTATCCAGCTTTCACTGACATATTGAAGGAGAGACATCACATAACAATCTAGTACTCTCTTCATTGTTTCTAACAAAACTTTTCTATCTCTCAATACTCTACTCAGCTTTTGGAATGTATCGTTGACCAGGCCAATACGCCTTCGGATCTCAATGTAATGCAATGCCAAAATAGCAGAAAATACCCAAAACTAAGAAAGAAAATGCAAGTATAAACGGCAATATATATATATATATATATATATATATATATATTTGTGTGTGTGTGTGTGTGTGTGTGTGTGTGTGTGTGTGTGTGTTGAAATTATCATTTTGCCAGGAATGTCAAGTAATATTACTTCTCAATATTTCTTCATTATAAACTCTATAGAAGTGTTATCAAAATGTACACACTTTAATAGTTAAAAACAGTAAGTTATGGGAACATTAATACTACACGGCCATTTTATCGTGTGAGCCGGGAGAAATATTATCTAAATTAAAAATAAACAGAGAATAGAAAAAAATCTGGCTCGATTTCTTTTTAAAATACTGATTTTTTAAATTAAAATTCATTCAAATTAGGTTCAACCCTATTGAACGACAACACATGCACGTCAACAAAGAAACTTGGAATTCAAAGTTTTAATTGGGAACATATAAATCGATAAGAACCTAATAACAGCTTTCATATCCACATATGCGAGCGGATCGATATTTCTGTAGACTGACATGTTATTAGAGTTTGGATCTGAAATTTTCAGTGCATAAGGTTTTATCTGTATGATAAATATTCACCATGGAATTAAGTTCATTGAGATGGAGGAATATTGCTTATAAATAAATTATCATTGTATAAAATAAATGCCATTTTCATCATTAGACTTATACAGGCGCGTATGTTTACGTGGTTCTTTGTGATTTTTTTTTTTAATCATATCACCCCGAGCAAGGCGATAACGCCACTGATGCGCAGGGGGCTACGTAAGAGTAAAAAGATTGGAAAAGAGAAAGCCGGAAACCACACCCTAAATAGGGAACAAGGGATGAGCCTCTTCACCTGTTCAATAGACTTGGGTGGAGTGTGAACCGGGCGATAGTTTAGTCTAGCTACTCCAAGTGAAAAAAAAAATCAAGAAAAGAGTGAAAAGATTGGAAAAGAGAAAACCGGAGACCGCATCCTAAACAGGAAACAAGGGATGAGCCTCTTCACCTGTTCAATAGACGTGGGTGGTGTGTGAACCGGGCGATAGTTTAGTCTATCTACTCCAATTGATTTTTACAGTAGAAATGTAAACGAATT
This sequence comes from Ascarosepion bandense, assembly GCA_037127315.1. Lineage (NCBI taxonomy): Eukaryota > Metazoa > Mollusca > Cephalopoda > Sepiida > Sepiidae > Ascarosepion > Ascarosepion bandense. Next base: position 6,172,735 of record JBBBDQ010000536.1, on the reverse strand, counting down.
TAAATCATTTAGGATTCAATTTGTATAATCAATTCTAGTTTGACTTAAATTGCTACTTTTACAGTGTATGAAATTATGGAAGGTGAATGTATCATAATTCAAATGTCTGTTACTGAAAAGCTGGAAGTAAGAAAATAAAATATGCTGAAAAAGTATTTGTTGCAAAAAACAAATGCTTTCTCCTTATTCAGGTTACAGAATTATTGACATACCTACGTGTAGATAGATAGATAGATAGATAGATAGATAGATAGATAGATAGATACTATTCTGTGAACACACACACTTACACACACAAGCACACACACATACATACACACACATATATATAACATATATAGATAAGCTCATAATACTCATAAGCTCACTTAATATATACGCGTCCGTGTGTGTGTAAAGTGAGAAAGAGAGATGGGGAAGAGAGAAAAAAGATTTTTTATGTATATTTGTGTTTGTCTTGATATCGTTCGAGGGGAAAACTTATGATTTAAAAGTATTCTCGACCACTCGCTCACGTCACAATCTCCCCTCGTATTTATGCGTAAACAGGTAATGATTAGAAACAATGTTCTTGCTTTCGCATACATTTTATATACAATAAACGGCTCGTCTCTCAACGTAGAAACACTCTCACAGCCACAATTCTTCGTTTGTAACTATACACAGAGAAAAACATGAGCACAGAATCTTATGTAAATGCTGCAACAGATAAGATGTCATTGAGATAACACAATAGATGTTCGCAGGCATCAATTGATGTGCTCTTCTTACGAAGATCTATAATAGAGAACTGGTCGCCGTATTGAGTAGCCATCACTGAAATCTAAGTTAATATGATTAGGACTCATTGATTGGTTAATATTAGTTCAATAGTAAAGACAGATATCGATCAGATCTGGGAGCTTCCCAAGATAATTTTAGCCTCGTCTGATAAAGTGGATGGCAATAGTGAGACGTAATCATTATATCTTGACGGAAAGAAATAAATTATTGGTGAGCTCATTCTCCTTCAATCTGTATCTTGTGTAGCTTGCCGCTGGAAAGTAATGAACGAAGATGGTTTTAGTAGAGAAATTCTGTGCAGTTTTCACCGACTAACAATTCTCCCACAGGTAAAGAAAAGACATGCGTAATCACCTCTCTGGGTGTGTTTATGTGTGTTCGCGCATGTGTGTATTTTACTATCCTCTCCCAAACCAAACAAGAACATCTCACGAAGTGATGCCATTCCATATCTGATATTATCGGTAACTGCACCATCCTCACTGCTGTACACTCATTATGTATCTATTTATTTAATTATCTGTCCGCTTTTTAGTCAAATTAATTAACTTTCTTACTAATTATTCGCATTTTCATGTAATTATATTTCTTTGTTTGATAACTTAAGTTTTGCCTCGAAGCTTTCAACGGATTTCATTTCACTATGCCAAAGCGACAACATTCTGATCTGATGATGACAGAATGCAACGATTGTCTAGGCTTTTAATTTATACCATTTCTTCTCAATTTCTCTAATTAGGGCAAAATTATACACGAAATCGTTAATGCTTATTGAAAATTATATAATTTATAACTTTTTTTTAATATCAGCTTGGCAGAATATATTTTGAATTAAAAAATGTTGAAAATGACACTTTGACTTTCAAATTATTTCTTCCGAATACATATAAATTAAACTTAAAGGATTTCTTTTGTAATTTGAAACCCATTAATTTTGGTTAATTCATATGAAAATTATTTCTAGCTATTTTCTTCCTTTGACAACTTTGAAATATATAGAGAACTATAAACCACGCTTTGAATCGGATTGCCTCCAAATTCTGTTCACTTGGCCAGATTTTGAGAAGTAGGTTGGTCTGCAATAGATAGATAGATAGATAGATAGATAGATAGATAGATAGATAGATAGATCAACATAAATCAATATCAATAATTAGTTCCAATCAGTTCGATTCCTTCTGAAAATTCATACAATTTAAATGTATCCGAAAAAATAAAATAGGAACAAAATTTAATGTTTCGTCTTCTTAAGGATTCTTAGCTCGTCATACAACTGTTATTCATACACACTTAACATTGCGAATTTTGAAACAGCATTAGTTGTTCCGAGAATAATTTTATTTTTAGGAAAATCATTTTTCTGTTACAGCGAATGTGTGCTAAAATATCCTTGTCAATGGAACCAAGTAAGTTTAATAACTAATGCGATTGAAACTGGATCATTACAAAGCATGTGAACTTGATGAAGTCCTTAAAAATGTGCTCTTGAACTGGCTCCTATTCTCTACAATAAATGCCTTGCTGCTTCTTGCTTTCCTTCTTGTTCTGTCTTTCCTATTAGCCTTCTTCATCTTTTTGATAAAACACTAGAGACTTTGAATTGGCTGCTTATCTCACCTCGCAGGGTCTTTTTTCCGATAAGCAACATGGCTTTCGCTTCTCTAGGTCAGCTGCTGATGAGTTAACGATTATTGCCGAAAGTGTCTATCAAGCTTCAGATAAGAATGGTGAAGCTCGGGCTACTGCTTTGATATCTCGAAGGCATTTGACAGAGTGTGTCATACTGATCTTCACAAGTTGAAAGATTATGATATTTCTGGGCGAACTTTTAAACTGATTCAGTCTTTCTTATCGAATCGCGAAATGAAAGTATACTTGATGGCCACCGCTATAGATTTTTTGCATTAGTGCAGGTGTTCCTCAAAACTCCGTCCTTGGACCTACGTCGTTCCTAATTTTCATAAATGACCTTCATGATATCACTACTCAGGTCAGTATCTATGCTGACGATACACTTATTTGCTCCTGTCTTTAATAGTAAGTTTGATCTGTCCGATGTGGTCCAATTGGCCGCTCACCTCAAAAACTGCCCTCTTTTAATCGTCTGGGAGAATCTTTTTTACCTTCTATCAGCATGAGTGGTGCGACTTCACCCGGAGAATGACTCATTGCGCTTTCTCAGACTAACGTTCTCTGCTGACATGAAGTGAAAATAGTATATTTAATCAATTGCTAAGTTTACAGCTAGAAAGGTTGGTTCACTGTGTAGCGCTAGATAGTTTTTATAGCCAGAAACTATATTACATACATATAAGTTTATAATTCGTCATGGCTTTGAATATTGCTGCCACATCTATTCTGGTGCTCTTGTTGTATATTTAGAGATTCTTGATAAAATCCAAAGAAGAACCTGCAATGTTATTGACCCGGACCTGTCATCTCTACTTCAGTCACTTTCTCACCTCCGTAACGTAGCTTCCTCGTTCCTTTTTTATAATGTCCTTTGTTCTGTTGAATGTTTCATTTTGATGACCATATTTATTAATTTTAAGCGCGATACTAGAAGAGCGACAAGATCTCATAATTTTACCATTCAAATGGCTAGATGCTAACAGTTTCTTCTATTACACTCACTTATGGGACTCTCTTTTTGTTGCTTCCTAGTCATCTTTGATCTTCAAAAATTTAAACGAAACGTCAATCGTTATCTTCTGTCGTCTTTATTTTAGTTCTTGTTATTTTATAGCCCTCTCTACTTAATAGTATCAGTCAGTCAGTTGAATGCCATACGGGATACACGCTTTGGGGGATCATGTCTCGAAAGAGACATGACTGATTGGGCAATAGGTTGCCATTGCTTTCTGCGGTAGACTGTTTGCCAGTCAAGGCTATAGAACCCAATCTGTTCTATTATCTAACTCATAATTGAAGGGAAGAGACGGATTAATACCTTTATCATATTCTCTAACACTCAGTAACCTCTTTTGTCTTAAAGACTTTTTTCCTTTGCTTTGGGATGAAATAATTAAAAACGTATAAAGATATGTATAATTTGAATGCTGCGTCGAATGAATTGGAATAACCATTGAATAAATTTATTCATATACTCCTATTTCATTGAAAAATTTCATTTTCATTTTTGAAAAATTAAACACATGCATCAAATGAATGCTTACGTAATTACTTACTAAAAATGTCTATTAAACCTTCTTCTCTTCTGATCAGGATTCTCAGTTCATCCTTGAACAACAACAGATATTTTGCTTGAACCAATTTTTCAAGCAAGGAATTTCATTTTGGTATCATACAAACAGCAAAGAAATTAGATCTGTGCATTGATCTTTAGTATGGTCGATGTAGTCTTGTAGTTTGACCAACTGTATCGAAATAACTGTGAACAATTCATGATATTCCCCTTTATACAAAAACATTAAAGTATTTACCAATTTATCCTCTTTATGTTAGAGGCTAAATGAAAGTAACGTATCTTTACACTTTCCAGCGTGGCAATATCCTTTTCATAGCATGTACGCCAGCAGATAACCCCAAATTCCTGTATTGACCATACTATACGAAATGCATACAAAGTTTCATCTTTTGGGGAGTAAGCTCAGTTAAACAACGGTTGATGATATCAACTCTTTGGTGGACTTTTTACATAATATCGACAACGTGCTTTCTTGGAGATATATCATTTGAAATTGGTTTCCAAGTTTTTTGTTTTATTGAAAATGTATGAGTTCTCCACACACCTGTTTTAGGTTATTTTTAAGTAATATCAAAACTGTTTTAGTTTATGATTCATTATAAACTTCTATATTTAATATGTCCAATATAATTGAAAAAATACTTGAAAGTAAATTAGGCTGGAACAATTCTTTATTAAAAGTATTCTTTTTTCTGAAATCTGAAGATTTATTAAGTAAGCAAATTCAAGATTTACTTAGATGCTTAAACCTATAAGAAAAGCAAGTATACACTTACAAACACCTTTATGCAAACGCGTACAGATTAATATTCACAAACAATCTCGCACATGTACATGCATACTTTCGCTCAAATACATGCAGGTACTTATAAACACACATATATATACATAAATATACTCATGCACACAAATAGGCACATGCCTATTTATATACGTCCACATAAATCGAAATATACATAGTTATGCACTCTGTTTGGCATGCAATTGAAATTGAACAAGTGACAGTTGCTTATAGTGAACACTAAACTCTTCGAACAGAGTCCTTCAGAGATCGATTAGATCAATTTAATTCTATTTCTAAACATCAACCAATGTTTTGACAGGAAGTGTTCTGTAGTTGATTGCCTATTGTCAGTGTAGATTAACTCTTAAATACAAAGACCTTATTTTATTGTTAAACAAATTCGCATTGTTTTCCTCATTTCAATCTCATACACGTATCAGGAAGTTAATGTTAATTATAAATAAATTAAATCAGTCTGCATGTCAGCATTTCCTGTTTGTCCATGAAAACTGAACGACAATGAAGCCAGATCATCTACTGTTCGGGATTTTTCTATGCGATTTGTACAATGTAAACCGTACTACAACCTCGTGAGCAATATCCGAATTTATTTGTTGCATTATTTACATTGTTCGGAATGTTGTCCTCATCTTTATTGCCATGTTTACGACGTTTCGGTCTTCTTCAGATTTAAACTTAATTCTAAGTTATTCTGTAGCCTGGTACTGAACTTAAACTCTTTGGGTGAAATCACTCGAACTATGCAACGCCTATATCCACTGGGCTATGTGTCCTTGAGGACATCGGTGTATGAATTTCTGGGACTTTTAAACCTAATGTCTCAGTAATCATATTTTTACCAGAGCTCATATTGCAATCTGTTGACGCTAATGATTTTCTCTAGCATTTTTATGAAAACTCATGTTACAATCTTTGATGCTAATGATTTTCTCTAGCTCTCCGTGTTACTGGTTCCCATATTGTATTCATTTCTATGCTTGGCCGGCTTAGGAGATTTTTGTGGCATAACATATGCACTGATTCCTTAAGTTTATGTAGTTTCCACTGGGGCTCTTTATTGATTGCAATATGATACAATGTATCTAAATACAAATTAGAGACAAACCATAACGAATCGTTTTATCATAAATAAATCAACAATGTTTTGTTCCAAATTTTTACGTCAATGTGAGATTTTTTTTCTTGATAAAATTTGAATAGTAGCAGTTTAGAAATAAATACACTCTTACAATTTCTTCATAAAAAAGTCAATCTTCTGTTTAAATAATACAAATCCGTTTTTCATTGCTGTTCTTAGATCGATATCTGATACTCTCGAATAGTTTTAGTGGTACGGGCCAACTTCTGTGTTTTTCCTTAAAAAATTAAATAAATACCGCTTCTTCAGTGTCAACAAGTTTCACTCCATCATCTTTGCTCATAAAATTCAATTCTTCCATTCCAAAACTTTCTATACGACAACCAGCCAAATAATTGAATTTGTTGTGGTTGCCTTCAATATCATTAGGGATTGACAACTTTCATAAAAAAAACAAAAGTGTCTGTTCTTCCGCATTAAAAAATTAAAATGTTTCTTTATTTGCAAATTATGAGAGAAAAATAGAATTTTGCATAGTGCTTTTCGAGACTTAGCATTCACTATTTTATCACAGTTGTTTTCCACTGTGTTGGAGAACTTCAGAAATTTTCTGTCGTTTCTGTCCAAAGACAATTTTTATAGTTTGGCCCTATTTTTAAAGTTGATAAAACATCTGGTTTTTGTGTTTAAAATGTATTTAAATTAATAGCATTTTTTGCATTTTATTTTAACGCCAAAATAATTAAACAAAGAAAGTTGATTTTCTAAGCGCAGTTTATATGTGGCACGAGGCCAAAAGTATTGGGTCCCCATTGAGGATCAAACTCACTACTCAGTTTTAATAGGTTCTAAAAAGACTATTTACTACTGGAGTGATAAAGTAATTGTGGCACAAGGTCAAAGGGGAATTGAGTTAAGGCTGGTCATCGTATAGTCATAGTTTTTATAGCTTTGGGTCGTGAATCTAACCAGATTCACGACCCAAAGAATCATTACAATTTCTTCATTCACCCCAAGAAAACATCCATCATCTTCCAATTCTACGCCCACCACAATACCACATTTTCAGCAGGGAACCTAAAAAGGAGGGAAAACCCATGAATTTATGAAGAAATTTTTTTACAAAAATATAGCTAAAAATATGGTGATATGAAAATGTATGGATGAATGCCAACACATACTAAAGTATAACGAAACCTCAAACTTAAATGACAAATGTTAGTAAGACCCATCCATCGCACAAAATTAAGAGTGGCTGCTATATTTCGCCAATAGACAAATTCAAGACGTACACTCACAAACGGAGTGGGGAAAAGATAAAAAAAGTTAATGGAATGGGAAAATCAAAGACTGGCCAGGTCAAAATAAAAATTGTGGCCAAAAGTAAACTGGGGAAGTTGAGAATCTCAACGTGGATCTTAATGAAAGAAAATGCCGGAAACACTTACTTGCATTAACTTTGTATACAAAGCGTGTCTATCTTGACCAGGGGAAGGTTCGCAGGAAATCGCCATATGTGCCAAAGGAGTTTTTTAAAAAATCAAGACTGGCCCCATTTACGCAAACCAGACTTGCTTTACCCAACCTTCGTTGAAATCTTTCGATATCAAACGCTTTCTATCCGATTCGATCTTCATCTTGAGTTAATGCCCAAAGAATCTAATCAGATTCAGATAAGAATAGCTTTCATAGCGCAAGAATCCCTCCATACGCGACGTCCAAATCACCATGCTTGCTACAAACAGCGACGTGAAAAACACCATTTGTTTCAACTCAGAATACACATTATGATACACGTATGCGAGATCAATGGACACAAACTGTTCAGGAGCAATACGAGCCGTCAACTCAACGACATGATCCCAGAAAGGTCGCATCCGAGGACAATGGTAGAAGGCGTTTCCTCTAAACTTAGGTCACGCTGATGACAGTCGAGCAAATTCACCCTACCCCATCTGAAGACCACGTCATTGAGAGATAACACTTCCAAATCACTTGCCAGGTAAGCGAAAGCTCCAGGTTATTGAGGTAAATTCGCCGCTAGCGCCCAAGATCAAAAGGAGCACGACTCGGCCGCTGACAAGCCGTGCCGATCACATAAAAGGTTCTTCGTCGCGACTCCCTTCACAAATAAACGATACAAGTGCCTCCGAGGCCGAACAAGGTCAGTGGACCGAGTAATGAACCGCAAGGTCTCTCGACATTCGAGTAGAATATCCGATTGATTTCTAGACTTACGACGGCGCTCTACCCTCGAAACAGGAGGAGTGATAGTAAAGCGTCCCTAATACTCCCCACCAAAATCGAATCCTCTGTCAACACGCTGCATAGTAAAGCCAACCTCGAGATACGTCTCTGTTTCAACACATGTGGCATTTCCAGCACTTCTCTGACACGGACGTTTGCAACAGATATATCTGTTGACCTGATGCTTGCGTCCAACCCATAAGAGGGTGGATAACAAACGCTCAATCGTCATCCGATGGTCATCACAGAGAGGGAGTACCGACAACCGGTAAAGGATGAAGGGAAAAACGTAAGTGATACACGACTCAGCCTACCCTTCACGGACAACCGCTGTCCAAGCCAAGTCCCGACTGCCGCTCTAACCTTTGCTAGTACCTTCGACCAATCGTTCTCAAGTTGGAGCGCGAGGCCAAACCAAACTCTAAGAATGCGGACAGGTCCGTTTGCTGCTGCTGTGGTGGTTGTTGGTAAAATTGCACTTCCTGATGCTGCTGCTCACGTGGTTGTTGCAGCTTTGTTTCTAACTGTTGTTGCAGCTGCTGCTGCACCTGTGTTTCCTGCCCATGTATTCCATTTGTAACCTTACCGATTTAGTGGTGAGGATACTTCCTTTTAAGTTTCTATATTAGCCAACAGAATGTCCCACATGGCGTTTGACCTCCTAGCCAATACTTTTGGGACTATATGAAGACTCCTCAGCGCTTCCTCCTTTATCTCCCTACTAACGCCGACCAATTTTTGATGCCTCCATTATGTTTGGATACTACCACCAAAACAAAAGTTCAACCAATAGCCAAAGTATTTCACACAAAACAATACGGACAAAAGCGTTAAACAGAACTACAGACAAAGACCGCTGACAAGAATAGGACACTTACTTTTCACTTGATATTCATACGACAATCAAAGTTCAACAAATGATACAATAGGCTGTTCTAGCAAGACAAGTTTGCTGAACATTACACTTCATCTAGGTGCTCAAATTAGACTATATTTTATTTTTTTACATTTTATGCTAACTCTTAACAACACAAACAAATAATTAAATAAAACGAACTCTTCATTCAGGTAGGTAAAAACGTACTCTTTTTCTACGTGAATTTCAACGGCCGATATTTCAAGCATAAATAATTAAAAGTGTAAAATTGTTAGTTTTTATTTATTTTTATAGAAAGAAACCATCCCAATTTGTTATAATAGGTAACAATATTTTTAAAAGGTAATTTCATCGAGATTTACGGTCATCTTTTGTTTTTTACAAAAATTGGTATTTGATGTAATATTTCCGCTATACAATCAAATACCAATTTTAAAGAGAAAAGGGTAAACGAAATGTAAATCTCGATTAAATTAGCTTTCAAAAATATTGTTACTTATTGTAATTTAAAAACGGTCGTGAGAGTGGTAGTCGAAAGATAAAAACAAACAACAAAAAAACATGTCACATTGTTACTGAAAATTTATCTTAAAAGAATACTCGTATTTTATTAAATGCGATGATTCACCTAAGTACTGATAGCTTTAGTAAAATACAATAATTAGAAAGGTTTTGTGAATTTTAAATATTGGATGGAAAAGAAAACTTCGAGTTATTTGTTAAACCATTTACATGTATTTTGATGAAATCGAGGTTATTCACAATATATAAGAGATACACGATGTATATTATTATAGTAAATGATTGACAATGTAACGTAGGTACAAAAAATATCGATGAAATGGTGAAGAACCACAAAGCTCTGCTGAAATCCGCTCTTCCGGTGACCCAGACAAGCTGCCCCCACCACCACAATGGGTCTGGGTAGTAACGCACTGGTCCTGGTGATAAATTTTTAACGACGCTAAATAAACAATTGGAGATAGTGAAAATCGTTAAAGCAATTTTCATTGGTTAAAATCTAAAAAGAATAATACTAATAAAAGCTCAGGTCAACTTTCACGGATCCATACGATGAATTTTAAAAGTTATCATCTCCCTATCCATAGAAAAAAAAATTGTACATATTGGCATAGTAGGTTAGAATTCGTGGTAAGGATGTGATATTTTGAGGAATGGGTTATTATTAAATGTTTGGGCCATTGAGTGATGGTTACTAGTTAAGTTAAAGATGGGACAGTTGGCGACTAGCCCACCTCCGACCATAATTCTTGGCAACAAGGTACATTTGATGTACGAAATTATCAATGTATAATAATACGAGTACTGCATTTTTTTCGGTCTGTTAACTGTTATTTCTGCCACATGTAGTAGTGTAGAAAGGGGTTTTAATGCTAACACTGATTCTGTTCGTTTTTGTAAACGAGTGTTTTTTCATTGACGATTCGGGAATGTAAATGCTATTATTTTTCCCTTCTCCAACAAAATTGTACATATTTGACTAACTGGAACTTCATATAGAAATTGCGGTATTTATGTCAGTAGTACGAAAGCTAGTGTAAATGCGACGTTTTGGTACTAAGAATATTTGTACTATTGTGTCAATAATTGCGACTACCTAAATTAAAAGAATGGTCAGTAATGACCAAAAACGCCCCATTACCATTGTTGCCATATTTGTATTTTTTTCTTCCAATTAATATTTACTACATGACCGGGAGAAGATCGCTCCTAGCTGTGTTACCCGGAAGAGAAGATCTGATGTTCTTATAAACCAGAAACACCCAATGATACCAGGAATAACTACAAGGATGTTTGAGAAGTGTGAGTGTAAAAATGAGAAAATTCCTATTTCAGAAGAAGAGTTGATTTTACTCGCCGCCCTCACAAAGTACGAAGAAGTGGGAAAACTTAATTTTTCTGATTGGTGAATTTTAAATCTGAGTGAAATTTCCTAATTGAAGCTTGCAGGTGACAAAGATGGAAGAATTAGAAAACTGTCGTCATATCACTTTTTACTCTTTGAAGATGCCGAAAAGCATCTTAAAGCGCTGAAAATGTAACTTCGAACACTCAGCTATATCCTCTACTGCACCAGCTAAAAAAGAATAAGTATAAACATTACCCCTACAGAAAATAATGACTTCGTTCCTCATTGTTTAATTTTAATCATCATTTAATAACTTTGTTTCTTATAGACAGCGGATTAACTCAAATAGCGATGTTTATCGTTCGACTCTAACAAAACATTTCTAAAGTTTTAGCTTCACTAGATGGTATTTGTTTCATACGTGATTTTATTTAACAAATATCTAAGGCCGTGTTTAGGGCCCCCGCAGACGCCGCAATTACAGGGGGTCTACAAGTTCCCTAGGGACCGCAAAGCCCCGGGAAGCCGCGGGGATCTTTTTTGTTTCCGCAGATCTATTGTAATGAAAAAAAAATTATTAGGATTAACTTGAAAATTATTATCATATTTGTATGTTGAAATATATCTATCAACCCGTCTTTCTCTCTATCATATATATATATATATATATGATAGAAGCCTTCAGGGCCCCCAAAGAAGCCGCAAAGCATTTGTCATTTTTTTAAAAAAATGAACTTCAGAGAAATAGATTATAGATATCTGTTTCAACATACAAGAACGTAACTGGTATATTGGTATTTCAAATAAACATTATAAGTAAAGCGCTACAGAGTCCTTCAATATACATCGATGACCAAATTTCTCACATCGAGGCTGGCATGTCATTTGTTTCACAATACAGGCAGGGAGGACTTGCAGTAGTCGAAGTTAAAGCAAGAGAATTTAGCTGATGAACTTGAAGTGGATCGTGCTTATCCAGAACTAAGGAGAAGAAAGAAAACATGTCTCTTCAGATACAAATCGATAGATGAGTCAGATCATCAGACTGGTGGAGAAGCGTTTCGCCGAGAATTTCTCTATCCACTCATGGATACAATTTCACAAAGTCTTCAGGAACGATTTGGAAACATGAATGATTTTAAATCAAAGTACGGGTTTTTGTGTGGTGCAAGTAACATGAAATCTGCTGTGCTGTTTTGGCAAAAGGTATTGTAGAAGGCGATATTGACTGTGATAAACTTGAAAGAGAAATTATCAATTTCGTCAACCTCATGGACACTAAGAAGCGTATTACATTTTTCGCTATTGAATTTATAAATTATTTAATGAAACACGCACTTGTCGATTTATATCCCAACTTTGCTGTTGCACTCAGAATTGTAACCATATTGCCAGTTACAGTGGCATCTTGTGAGCGCAGTTTCTCTAAATTGAAACTAATTAAAAACTTTCTTCAGAACTCAATGTCTCAGGAAAGACTGGCTGGCTTATCTGTTATAAGCAGTGAACATGAACTAAGCCGAGAAATTGACGCGGAGAATTTAGTGCAGCAGTTTGCCACAGAGAAAGCCAGAAAAGTGAAATTTTAAATATAAGGATGGCAGGGACACAAATTTTCTTTTCTTCAATTCCATTTTAAAAACCTGTTTTCTTCAATTCCATTTTTAAAACCTGTTTACTGTTTATTTTTTCGACTCTGACCAAAGCTTTCTTTCGACTGCATTTGTTGCTTCAGCATGCACAAACTTTTTGTGTGACCAAAAACCTGTTTTAATACCACTTTTAAAGGAATTTTCATCGAAAGGCTGTTTTTACATCACGGACTTTTTTCAAGTACAAATTAACATTAAAATACTTTTATCTGCTTCTTTATTTACTATCCAAGAGAATACAAATTAACACGTCCCTATAAAAACATGTTTAGTGTTTGTCTTCATTATTTAACATCTAAGTGAGTTCCATGTTTAACATTAATAAAGGGCGAAATTATCTTTATTTGAATCGACAAATATGTTTTGAATAGTTTTCATTTGTTTTGTTTTGTTTTTCTTTCTTTTTCTGCTTTCCCATCGCTGATACATTAGATCGTGACATTTGTTTTTGTTTCTTATTGTTAATGGATTTGTGAAATAATCACACTTCAACAAACCTGTTACAGAAGGTTGCAGTGCATTAATTATCTTTGAAGTAAAATATTTTAACCAGATAATCAGGGATTTATTTCCGCTGTAAAAAATATGAGATAAATTTTATTAAAAAAAAACTTCACGCGTTTTCTTTATAAGTTATCAAGTTTGTATTTATCGCATCTTAATGGGAGTGTAGGGGCCTTTAGCACTTAATGACTTTCTCCTACATCATGACCTTTCAAAATGACTTGGTTACTTTTAATGTTGTTTTGATTTAATTCGTTTTTTCTTTCCCCCCTATACCAACACTTTCTGACCCCCCTCTCTCCATTTTTAAAATAAACTCCTGAAGTCTAATTTTGGACAGTATATCAAACTTTCTGTAGCAAAATAGTTTTGAAATTTAGGTTTAAATTGTTTGAAAATTCTTTGGAAAAACTTGTAGAAGATTGAGAGCCAAAACGCACTGAAATGGCTAGAAAAATAGCTAGAAAATACCAAAAAGTAGCTAAAAGTTGTGAAACCGTTAACTTCAAAACCCCAATTCTGCGATTTCTTCTGTTTTTCGTTATCACCGAATATCTGCGTTCCAAGAGTATGTTATTTTGTTTCAAGTACCATTCATTGTGGGTTCAGTATGTTGAAGGAGGGGGAGGACGCGCAAGTTGAATTTTGTTGGTAGGTGCCGCAAAGCGCATTCTACGGGGTGGGGGGGGGGGCGACACTGCAAATATCTGTTACAAGACAAGCTTAGGCAATGATATCATAGAAAATGCTAAATTGTTATTTAGCTTTTCGTTAGAGTTTTATGTCCAGATAATTTGCCAGCCAAACTTTTCCTTTCTTCAAAGCTTGATTTTATAACCACAAGAAAAACAGTTGAAATTTGCCTATAGAAAAAAACATTTTGTTCAGATTTAGTTCTAAAAATAAAATTGTCTCCTAAATTGCTTGTTTTCCTTTTGTAATATTGAAAAGAAAAATGTCTCTCTTTGAAAATAAGAATAAAGACTGTCAAAACTGAATTGAGAAAAAGGAGTTAAAAATTAATCGGGGGACTGGAACCGTTTTACCAAAATCAAAGCTTGAGAGTTCCGGATATTTTTCCGGGGAATTAAAAGTGTTTACATTATCCATGACAACAAAAGAGTCACATTCAGCTGTTGTTCATGTGTGAAGCCCACAGATACATGCCTCATTTAAAATAGCTAGCTCCAATCTCTTCTCTTCCTCACCAGAATGTCTTTTATTTTTCACTTTTCTTCTCTCTCTCTCTCTCTCTCTCTCTCTCTCTCTCTCTCTTCCACTTCCAATCTTAGGGTCGATGATTACCCTCACCTTTCCCTTCATCCTCACAGTAGTACTTGTTTCTGAAACACGAACCCGGAATATGTTGCTTCTTATTTTATAATAATCCAGTGTTTGGTACGTCGGGGACAGCACCACCCAATGATAACGATATTAATAATCAGGGCTTTATTGCTGAGAGCATTCAATCAAATTGACTTCATTCTCAAGTATAGTGATAAAATCACCTCCTAGTATTTGTATTGCCGGCAGAAGGTGTTGTATTCAGGTTTGGAGAAGTTCCGACATGGTCTTTACTTCAGTTCCGGTAAAGTGTGCCAAGGCGGGGAAAAACGTTGGCGCCGCCGGCTGTCGACTCAGGTGGCACCACAGGACACCCTCACACGCAAACTCTGAAACACTGAGGCATCTCTCTGTCACTGTATTCGCTCCCACTCACTGGTCCCCTTTAGTTGAAAATATGATTTCATCTTCTGTTGTATATGACAGTTAAGAGTTCTTTCTTTCTTATAATTGAGCACTACGTGCCACAAACTTGATATTATTAAGTAGCTGAATTTGGCAAAAACTATTTGCTAAGATTATAAAAGTGTTCGAAGTGGCGCTGAAAAGTTCTCGGCTAGACCCACTTCCCAAAATTTGACAAATTGACCAAAATCAACGTTTGTTGGTCAGACCGAGAACTTTTTAGTACCAACTAACATTTCAAGTTTTACAAGTATTCAAACTAATGGGTAGCAATAACATCATTGCGTTTTAGCTAGGATTTCGTATCTATTCACTTACAAACACCAAATGTGTTTAAAATGTATGCCTCTCGCTGTAGTGCAATAGTTAACAAGCTACTCTCACAGATTAATTACTAGTGATTAGTAAGTTCGATACTCACTAGGAGCTCCATATTTGTGACCTTGTGCCAACTCTAAACTACAGTTAGTAAATAACTACCAAAAGAATATCTTGTTGTCACGTTATGGTTGGCAAACTGGTCTCATCGATCATTACTAATAAGTTGTGAGTTCGTTCCCCATGCACGTAGCCTTCTGCGAAAGTAAGTATATAGCTTTGGTACCTCATCGTGATGTAATGGTCAACAAGCTAAACTACAGGTCCAATTATCTATATCCATCATAAATAATTGGTACTGTAGCAAAATTAAACGAATCTTAGTAAAAACAAATATGTTGATGTGTACTGAAGTGCTCATTAAACAATATTTTGTAAAAAGGCATACATATGAATATTTGAATAATTTTCTCGTTCACTGATGTAATGAGTATTGAAAAATTTTTATAGTTCATTAAAGCTTCATTTATATAGTCTTAAACCTTTCGAGTAAGTTTGTAGCCTGTTTTACAGTACGTGAAATCAATATTTAACAAAAAGGCCTACAAAATTTATAAAGGCTTTCAAAATGAACATTTTACAAGTATATATATATATATATATATATATATATATATATATATATATACAGATGTTTTAATAGAAGGGGAAAGAGCAAGAATAAGTAAAAAAAAACGTATTATTAATGTAAAATAGTGGATCAAAAATTATGACAAAAAAGAAACGAAAGGGTTCACAACGATTACGATTCTGCTCTTGAATCTGTTTTTGACACACTGTGGCATATGATGCAGTAGTTTCACAGTAAAATTTGTATTAACCAGCAATATATATAGAAAAAGATCGACAAAAAATTTCAAACACGTATTTAGGAACAATTATAATATATCATTTTTTTTCAGGATATACTTATCTTTATATGCATAATATACCGTTTAAGTTTCAGCGTATAACATATTCCCTTATTAAAATATAAAAAATAACATTTGCGGAGTGTGACATTGTATCACACAAGCAAACTAAATGCAGCATAATTGTTTAATATAAATAAATCAAAAATATTTTGGCTATAGAATCATATATTTGATTAATACAGTATCACATATACCGAAATAAATTATTATTACTTGATTTTCTATTTTAATTTGGGCTTCTTGGCTTTCTATAGACCTCTCTAGTTTTTCACCAAAAGCTTTTGTTAACCCTTTCCCATTTTTATGACTTTTTTCCCAGATATCTGCTTTTTTTATATTGTTTTCCATGTTAATGATGGACCACAAGTTTTCTATGAGATTAATATCTGGAGAGGCTGTAAACAATTACATTAATTTAGTATCTTTTTTGGCAAGGTGAGTAATAGTCAGTTTTCAGAATGTAACAAAACATTGCCTGATATGATTATACACTTTAACTTAAGGCTTCTTGGTTGTAACCTGCATCACACAAAAAACGTCTTGTCTAAGAATTTACGATATCTTTCTACATTTAACCATCGACTTTGAAAGGATCATTAATTTTTAACCTAACATACTAGCCCAAAACATTTTCTACTTTCCCAACTGTTTTTGCTTTTTAAATTGTGTAATTTCTCTGAAGGACCCAACCTTTAGCCCAGCCATCATACCCATCAGATTTCTACCATCATTATAAAAAACTGTTGAGAAATCGGTATACATATATTCCTTTGCCGAACTTGTACATTTCTGCTTGTGATGTTTACTTAAAAGTGATAGTTTGGTTGGTTCCATGTCTTCAACCAATGTTCTTCATAGTCTGCATCTTTTCTCGCTCTTTACATGCACAATACCAGATTTGTTCAAATACTTTCTTGCTGGTCAATCAACTTTTCTTGTTTATTACACTTTTAGTTTTCTTCTTAAAGTAATTTTCTTGTTCTTATCTTGCTGTTGTTTTCAATTCCTTTCTATGGCCTCAGTTCAATTTATTCAGCTTTCAACAATGTGTTCCCATCACTCGATGAATTTACAATGTCTTGTTTTTCTTTTATGGTTATACGAAATCTGATCAAAAAGTACTGAAACAGTTACTATGGTAACGGATCTAAAGTACGCAGAGTGAATCCACTTGGCACAGGTTGATTTTCAACTTGGTCGCGCATGCACACTAAGTTATAACGTTCACGCTTCCTTCCTTTTTTAATAGCTGTGTTTAGAAGGAAAGTGTGTGGAGTGCGGTCGTTTCGCAACACTACAGAAAACTCTTTGAAACTGTCATAACAGGTGACAAAACTATGGCTATGACCACGAAACTAAGTCTTAGTTTTGCATTGGAAAACTAAAAGCTTCCAGAGACTGAAGAAAGCATAAATGAGTTGGAGCAATGTGAAAACACTGTCTAAAGTTTTCTTTGACTGCAAGAGCATTGTTTATCATGGGTATGTTCCACCTGGTCAGACAGTAAACAAGGATTAGTACAGTAACATGTTATGGCGTTTACAGGTTACTGTTCGCTGGAAATATACATAATTACATGTGTTCGATGAGTGGCAAGGCCACCATGACAACGCACCTGTCCATTCAGTGAAGCTTGTGTGACAATATTTGACCAAGGACAACAATCCCCAAGTCTGACGACAACCATATTCCCTAGATCTCGCCCTTTGCAACTTTTCCCTCTTTTCAATAATTAAATTTCAGATGAATGGAAGAAGATTTTAAAACCTCAGAGAATGCGGCGCGGCAGCTGCTCGCTATAACCACCCAAAAAAGAAGCTCCAGGAATGCTCCCATCAATAGAAACGACGCTAGGTAGTGTTGTTTCAGAATTCGGCTACTTCAAAAGATTAAACGCTGAATTAATATTTTTGCTGTTGTATTTTATATCACCTTCCCGATACTTTGTAATCAGAACTTGTATTTTTTGTGACCCATGACATTCTTGATATATCTAGAGAAAAATATCAATAACTATAGTATCTTATTTTTATTTAATATATGACGAACAATACGATTTGCATAATAAGATTTCACACCACCTAATAAATTGTTGTAAATATTTCTAATAATATTATAATATTATAAGCCGGAATTCCCATTATATCTTTATTAGCAATATCGGTTGGTTAAAACAAGCTTAATACGAAAACAATGAATTGTATCATAAAATCTGCAATACTGTGGAGCAAATTCAAAAGTTTACATAATAAACGTAACCAAGCATGCAACAGCCAAATGTGGTACAAATTTACTCCAACTCTTTTCGAGATCGCTCAATATATAAACAATCAAATGACTGTATTCCTAGCCTAAGAGACTATTTCGAAATACAATGTAAAATGTCTTAAGTATTTCATAAACAATTATCAGAACGTTTAAGTAGTGCACCGCAAAGTTTATTATTATTAAACCTATTTCTTTTAGTTGGAAATAATCCGTTTCCTGAACACTGCGCATCGCTGAACACTGTGATCTTGACATTTCAAATTTGGTATGAATACTTATTAGACCGGGGTGAAGGGTTTTAATGTAAAAATATTATTCTTCGAAGAAAAAAGTATAAATTAATACCCTAATAATAATTTCTTATGCGGCATTTGAACTTGTACATCTCTCTCTTTTAATAACGCATTTTTTACTCAGAAATTCGACTGTTGTGCTAAAAATAAACCAGTCACGAAACACAACACTTCTTTGGTGTTTAGTTTAATACAAGTTTTGTGAAAAAAATGTCAGAATGTAATGATAATATACAAAAATTGACAAGTTCTTTAAATTCTTTTAAAATTCACTAATCTTTCATTAATATTAATCAGTAACGTGTTTAATGTTAAATATTTTATAAACATCAGCATTTTCTTATTTGGTAGACAATTAAAATTTCTTTAAATTTAGTAATAATTGACTATTCAAGATTTACTATAAGAAAATAAAAAAATCAGCTTTCAAGAAAGTTAAGTTTTTGTCTATTATTTTAATGTGAATAATTATGGAAAAGCATATTAACGAATTTTTTACTCATTTGATTTTTCCCCAGAAAACCAATATCATAAGAATTAAGAAATGTGATTATTATTTTGAAACCGTTTAAAACCTTGTGACATTTGCATTGGAGTAAATTATTAATTTTATCAACATTTATTCCGTTAATATACATAACTCTTTAATATTGCAGTTAAGATTATCATGTATTATGTTATGAAAATGGTTGCTTTTCTAGTTCTTGGAAACATGTCTTAATTCTGTTTTTTATTTTTTTTATTACTACTTCCTTTATATTTCTTAACTCTTGATGTTATCTGACTTTCTACATCCCTCCCTTCATTTTCTCTTTATTTCTGTCTCTCTCTTTTTTTTTTTTTTTAACGAAAAAAAAAGTCACATCCAAATCAATGCTGGTATTTTATTCAACTTCTTTATTTTCTCTCATGTTAATATGTCTTGCCCATCGAACATCTTCCCGCTGGACTTATGAAGCTCATTCTGATTTTTTTCTTCCATTTTCTATATCGGCTTTGTTATTTTTAACGCCTTTCTTTTCTTTGCATCTATATATACGATCCCACGCTTCTTGATGTCTTCTTTTAGCTGCAAAGGCGAATATGTCTTTTACCCCCAATAGAAACGTTAATTGGGGCCAATGCGGACACTAAGCCCTCCGCCTGTGAACGGGTTGACGGACATCATATTAATGGAATAAGAAAATATGTCCGCCAGCCAACACTATTCTAGCAAGACTTGGCTAAATTCACCCTTATTAATTAGTGGGTGAGAGATCAGAACCTTATTGCTGGTCCAGTTAGATGAAGTAAGTACTGCAGCAACAAAAGATGTGTTTTAGCAGATTGGTTTGCTTCAAGGGATGACCATGGCTAAAGCAGAATCGACTGTTCGAAGCTTTTTGGTTTGAGCAATTAGGGAGGTGTACTACTGTTATGGCCGAAGCGAGTCAGTCTACCGAGAAGCCAACGGGCACCAACAAGGTGAAAGGAGCGCGACAACTTTCTCATCGTCTGTCTTTTCCAAAAGACATTCTCCATGGACATTTTAGCCAAAGAAAAAACTTAGTTCGACTTAATTCCTACGGCAGACATGCGTCTCTCTCTATTCGGAGAGTCGTTCCTTTTGTTTCTTCGAGAGGATCTATTCTTTATGCTGTCTTTTCTATTATTTTGTTATCGAATACCACAGAAACAGGTCAAACAATATAATTTTAGCTACGCCATTTACTGAGTGCATTATTACTGACAGGAATCGATTAGCACAGATTTTCACAATTATCCTTTTTTTATCTAATAGCACAGAGAAATAAAATTTAAAGCTTTTCATTCTTTCCAGAATTATACCTATTTACTAAGACTTAAATTTATCAGCTATCTGGACATTGTTCAGGTGTTTCTAGCCGCAAGTTTTGAATCGGATATATGCGATAGATATCCGTATTTATAATATAAATAATTGATCAGGCTTGTTCTCTCGGCCAATAGTCTATCAATTGTCTAAAGTAAAATATAATTAACGCAGTTAAAACGGCATAACTTAGTGATTGCTTATCAACTTATTTTTTTAACTATTTTTAGTTAGAAAATATGTATCTTTCAAGTAAACTTATAACTATATAATGTTTTTATTAATAAGCATTTTTAATTTTCATAGGTAGTTTTGTAGATCCCAGTAAAAAAAATAAAAATAAAATTATTAAATTTAGAAGTATAATTTTAAAAATTATATCAAAGGAAGTGCTTACATATCAAGGACAGATGTTAACTATTTTTTTAAAAACAAAACTTTTTTCCGTTATTTTAGTTATCAATGAAGCTCAAGATATGAAGAGATTATATACTCAGTAGGATCCATGCAATAAACCCATTTGTACATATTCATTTTATGTCTGTTAGATATTAATAACTCAGTAAATATTGAAATTTTCTTTGCATTAGCGGTTAATACTGTTTGCAAAATCATGCTATAGGCTAAAAATTAAACTGAAATAATTTCATTACACTAACTTTTTTGCAACTGCGCTTTATTATTCATTAACTAAAATTAAGAGAAATTATTCCTTTAATTGCTGCATGAAAATACTAGTAAGATTCAAATGTTGATAAGTTTTTTGTAGGACTAGAGTTTTCGTATAAAAATTGGTATATCATCAATATTAGTTACTTTTCAATGCTTCAGGCAAGTCCTTATAAAAATAAACTTAAATTCATTTAATTTTGCAAAATAGACTTTGATAGTTACAGTTAAGAAAATTATTTTCTCATAAAACCTTTTTTACTTTTTTTATATTGCCATCCAGTTGCAAAATAATTTCTGCAACGTCAGATAAATTTTTAGATATATTAGTAAATTGTACCATTCCTTGATACCGTACCTTAAATGTTCGATGCCCAATTTATAAATATGATCATTTTCATTTTTTTAAAACACAATTGCAATATACTTTAATTATATGAATTCCACGATATTTTAACTATTTTGTTTTAAATATTTCGGTTGAAAGCTTAAAATAAGTTAACCATTTCAGCTTAAATGAAAATATTTTCTGACTAAAATAATCTATTTAAACCAAAGATTTATAAAAAAAAAATGTGCACTCGATTTAATACATAAATATAGGATTGTTATTTTAATTTTTATAGTTGATACTGGATTTTACGCTGAGCATTAATATATTAGGATACACTACTGAAAACATCCTTTTAATTGTACACATGTACAAAAAGAAAAAAAAACAGGAAGGTTGTTGAATTCTTATTGAGACTAACAAGAGACACCAAAATTTCAAAGGAATGTTAGTGACTAATCAGTCATTAATTGTAGCTCTTAGTAAAAGATCTATGAGTGAAATAGTTCAAAATAAGAGTAGAACTTGTCTACTTATTTTCTTATCAATAAGTCTTTCTGGTGTCTTAATCGAAAGGAATTTCTAAAAAGTTTCATTGATATAATGGATAAAAATCTGTACAAAATTTTCTTTGCACAATCATTAACTTTTCTTGAAATTCATATTGACACATAAGAATATTATAATTACGACTAAAAAGAAAAGTAAACAAGCATTTCAATTTTCGTAATTTCTCGTATAAGAAACTTAGCTTATTTTTTTAATTGGTCATTCACTCACAAAATTTCATGTTTACCAAGGTGGGTAAATTGTAAAATTTTTGTGACAAAAATAAATATTAAAATGATTTAGAAGGATGTCAATTAGCGAAAAATTAAGATTTTAATAACAATTAATCGATAAAATAAAAACTCAATCAGTTCCTGTCACTGCTTAACATCCTCAATGTCAATCTGTTTATTACCACGTTTGTTTTATTTGCGATTCATACAAAATACTGAAATTTCTGTCATGGCAAACTATACTTGAATGCATAATTTCGAAAGAAAAAAAAAGAAATGCTGTTGTATGAAAATAGGTCTTTTGTTTTGTGTTTTTAACACTCAACTCCCCGCCTCGTCAGAAATATTAACAAATGTTAATATTCTCCCATTTAAATAATTTATAAGCGTTAAAATTAACGGGAATAGAGTGTCTTTAACTTATTTTGATTAATCTCAATCAACCATTAAACATAGCTTTTTTCTTTTTGTTGCTACGAATATTTTTCTCCCGTATTATTGTATTTCCACGCTAGTTATATGGCATATGTTGGCTTACAAATGTCTAGTATTCTTGATTTCCTTAATTCTACTGTCTAGAGAGTGTAAACCTCACCACCACTCGTGTTCCAGCAATTATACTCACAATTGCACCTTTCATATTTCACAACTTTTTAGTCTTCTGGCAAAGTCGGAGCAATTTTACAGCCTTTCACGCTATGACATACTGGAACAGTGAGTTTTATTATCTGACACATTTTGTTTTCTTTGTATAACGTAATCAGATCTGGTCTTCTAGCCTAAATTAGATGAATGGTAAAGTCTCAGAATGTTGTTTCTGCTGTTTTTGTGTATGGTTGAATTGTTTGTACAACTAGCTGGGAATTCCCTTCACTACATATTTTGTTTGTTTTTATTTTCCTGCTGAGTTAATGTGGCACGTTCCTTCAGAACATAGACGATCGTGGCTCCAAAACTTTCAATCCCTTGTAGCCTTTAGTGGTGTTCCTCCGCCCCTTTGCTAAGGCTCCGATCACCCGTTCCGCTATTCATTCACACAATCTCGTCAGGTAAGTGATTCGCTGACTTCCCCTTCTCTCTCTTGTCCATGATATGTTCCGTTATGGTTAACTTTTCCGAGTCGGCCTTCCTCAGGTGTTAAATTTCAGCATTTTTTTAAAATTATTTTTGGTCATTTTCTTTAAAATTTGTTACTCGCTCCTTCCATGGAATTTTCCGTATCCTTCTGTGGAATCACGTTTCTGATGCTTAACCAGCATTCAATGCCATAGAAGAGGGTGGATAACATATAGCAATTCAACTCTTTCCCCTTGTTTCTAACAAAATGACTTCAGGTATTTTCTCTGCAAGTATACCAAAGTCATGACGTCTGCAATCCCTTTCTCTTCTGAATACCTCTTATTTTTCGATTTTTCTTATTCAAGTTATTTTCCAAGGTTTTGTGACAGTTTCTGACTGTCATCGTTACTGTGTTTTGTCGTGTCTGGATATCGACTCGGGACGAGAGAGTGGAGTTCGAATTTTAGTTGAATTCATTGCATTCACTTATACTCTTGAGAAAGGTATTAATCCGTTACTTCTCTCTCTAGCCATAGGTTAAATAGCAGAACAGATTGGTTTCAACAGCCTTGGTTTGGCAACTAGTCTCTCGCAGAAAGTAATGGCAATCTACTTCGGAAAAATCTTCGGCCTATTTCGAGACATGATCGCCGAACCGTGTTAGTACTTAACTGACTTAGTTGAATCAAAATGGTTTTCAATAGTGATAGCGCTCCTTCCTTTTCAGTCTATTGACCTTCATCTTTGGTATGTAATTGTATATGCATGGTCATTCTCTAATCCATAAATTTTGGTTCAGTCTTGTTTTATAATGGTGGAGAATATAGTACTATGGATACTTCACAATTGTAAAAATAATTTGATGATTTTTACAACTTTGTTAAATTTCTTTGCTCCTATCCGTTATGACTCCCCCCCATCATTTTCTTCGTGATTTTTTTTTTTTCTATTCACCATTTTTCATTTTCACTTTTGGGTTTGTTCACTCCTACATTCTTTTGTTTTACTAACACCACAAAATTTAATTCTACTGTCTTGGCTTAAAAGAATATTAGTTTAGACGAATGTCCCCCGTTCATTTTTTTTTTTTTTAGATGAATTAGATATATACCCATTTTTCCGAGGTGAAAGTGATTTCACAGAATAGGATTGTATGTCTTTAAAAGGTATACAATATGTTCCTACAAATTGATCTACCGCCCAATTCTTCATTGCATTCGATAAACAGTTGGACACATTTAAACATTCCAAAATCGCTGGAATATGTCAATCATTTTTGTCGTTTATCCATGATACGATTTCCTTTCAGTGTGTAATAAATGAATCCATAAATCAATCTCTGTTTAGTTTTCAGAGTTCTTTATGCTTCTTTGGCAAAAGTTTTAAACTTTCTAAAGTGTCGTAGATTTTCCCAGCGTGTTGTTATGAAACATCAAACGTAGTCATGTTATAGGTCGACAATTACTTGCAATTTTCCGTTTGTAGTATATCTGACACGGCTTGCCTTTTGCCGATACCTGCTTTTATTAGACGTTTTCTTCTAGATATGCAAGATCTTTAAACCAAGAATTATGGATACCCTTATGCTTTTAAATTCTTAAAAGTTTGAGTTAGCCTTCCAGAAAGTGCATGGATTTTTCTGTCTTCTCTCTCTCTCTCTCTATATATATATATATATATATATATGTGTGTGTGTGTGTGTATTTATCTATAATACTTCTTCTGACCATGCAGCTCACTTTTAGTTTACTATTATAATCTTTACTATCAGTTCTTAACGTTTTGGCTGGTAAATGTTCGAAAAGTTACGGCCTTTGAAAATTTTTTTTTTTATGTATTTTCTTTTATTATTGTTATATTTACACTCGTTGAGAGTTCGAGCCAGTCGCAT
Organism: Ascarosepion bandense; assembly: GCA_037127315.1. NCBI lineage: Eukaryota > Metazoa > Mollusca > Cephalopoda > Sepiida > Sepiidae > Ascarosepion > Ascarosepion bandense. The sequence goes on along the minus strand of JBBBDQ010000536.1, from coordinate 6,147,546 downwards.
ATGGTATCTTCCAGAAAAGGTAAATAGCAAATCCTCTCAATAATCCAGGCTCATCTTTAGTATTTCAGTTGATTTTCGTAATGCTGCATTTTGAGCCATTTTTATTCTTCTAGTCTCTTTTAATAATTGAGTAGAACTCTTACCTTCATAGTTCACAATTTTCTCAGTTACCACTATTTATTTTGCAATAAATACAAAATTGTGGCACAAAGCCGAAAAGGGGAGGGGGAGAGGTTGGTTCTCGCTTAACTATCCTATACCTAGCTAAACACTATCACGACCCATTCACTCGTTACAATTTGCACAGTCACCAAAAGAACCTATCCATCTACTCCCAATCCTTCGTACACCACAATGCCAGAAACTTACAAGGGACACCTAAAAAGTGGGGAAATTAACCCATGACAATAAAAATGTATTTATATACAATATAATATATACAATATAATGTAAAATATTTAATGAAAAATGAAATGATGGGAGGGGGATGAACCCAAAAATAAACTAAAAATACAACAAATTTTTGAACTAAAATAATAATCAATGTTAGTAAGAACCGTCCATCCCAGAAAACAGAGTGGCCGCTGTATTCCGCCAAACGGTGAAATCAAGAAGCACACTCGCTAAGGGAGTGGGGAGGAGGATAAAATATAAATGCAGTGGGACAATAAAAGGCTGAACCAGACGAGATAAAAGGAGGCCAAAACAAACTGGGGAGGTTGGGAATCTCGAATTGGATCATAACAAAAGAGAAAGCCGGGTACAGGCTAGGAACACATTCATTCACTTTAACTAGGTACACAAAAAGAGAGCTACCTTAACCAGGGAAGGGTTCCAGAGGAATCCACCCCGATGTAACCAGCAGATCTAAAAGAGAAAATCAAGATTAGCCCCGTTCAAGCGAACCAGGCTCGCCACATTTACCCACCTTTTGCTGAAGTCTGTCGAAGTCAAACGTTTCCAATCAGTTCTAATCTTTATTTTGAGCATCAGCTCAAAATAACAGATCAGATCCTGATGTGAAAGACGCTGACCTCGCAAGACTTCCTCCATTCGCGTCGTCCAAATCACCATTCGAGCCGTGGCTAGCAGCGACAGAAACACCATACGATTCATCCCAGAAAACGGGGGCGACACATTGTCGCAGGCGAATGCACGATCAATGAGCACAAGCTCTCGCGGCTCGATACGAGCAGTCAACTCGCCGACCCGGTCCTATAGAGGGCGAACCCGCGAACAATGGTAGAAGGCGTGCGAAGCCGTTTCATCCAAGCCAAGGTTGCAGCGTTCACAATCTGGCAAATCCGCCAGGCCCCATATGAAGGCCTTGTCATTGAGAGGCAAGCGATTCCGAGCTAATCGCCAGGTGAGCGAAAACTCAGAGTTGCTGAGATAATCACTACCTGGCGCCCAAGACCAGAACGAGCGAAACTCATCCTCTGACAAGCGCAGCACATCACGTAATGGATCCTTGGCGACGCCCTCCACTAACCCACGATAGAAGATTCTCCTAGGCCGTGAAAGGTCACTGGATGGTGGAATGGCCCGCAGGGCCGCCAGACATTCGAGGAGAAAACTCGATCGCCCTCGAGGATTACGGTACCGCCTCGAGATGGGGGTAGTGATAGTAAGGCTAGGGAACATGTCCCTCACTATCCCCCTAAGCAATGAGTCTTCCAAAATCGCTCGCCTGAGAAAAACCAACCTTGATGCAACCTTATGGCCCATCAGGTATGGCATTCCCAGACCCCCATGACACGGACGTTGGTAACAGACACGTTTGTCGACGTAGTGTTTGCGTCCTCTCCACAGAATGGAGAATAGCAAACGCTCGATCGCCTTCCTACGCCGTTTACAAAGTGGAAGTACTGACAACTGGTAAAGGATAATGGGAAAGACGTATGTAGCACACGCCTCTGCCATACCCTTTAAGGACAAATTCCTTCGACGCCAAGTCTTGGCCGATGCGTCTACCTTTGCCAGTACTTCATACCAATTTTTCTCCAACTGTAGGTCGGGCCCGAACCACACTCCAAGAATGCAGACCGGGCCGTCCGTCCAGTCGAAGGGCCCCGGGAGGGTAACACCCTTCCAGGCGCCTAACCGCAAGCCGGACGACTTGTTGCTGTTAATCTTGGCCCCTGTCACCTGTTCGTACCGTTCAAGCGCCTTCTGTACCACCTCGATGTCACTCCGGGAGGACACGAAAGTAGTGACGTCATCGGCGTACGCGGAAACCCTGGTTCGAGCACCACCAGGGACAGCGATTCCACGTAGGGCCGGACTGCACGCCCTGTCCCTTAGCCGGCGAAGGAGGGGCTCCAACGCCAAAGCATAAAGTAGGGGCGACAGTGGACAACCCTGTCGGACCCACCTAGACAGCGCCAGAACGCCCGGCAACTTTCCGTTCACCTGTACCACAGCCGTCGGGGATTGATACAGGAGGCTAATCAAGCGGCGGAAGTTGGTTTCGAATCCAGCTGCCTGCAGGACAGCCGCCAGGTAACGATGGTCAACCCTATCAAATGCCTTGGACTGATCTAAATGGATCAGCGCGGCTTGTTCGTCGTCTTTTATCCCCTCTATGATCGTGCGTATCAGATGCAGATTGCTCTGAATTGTTCGGCCCTTCACAGCACAAGTCTGCTCAGGTCCCAACAGAGACCCGGCAACTAATTGCAAACGATTTTGCAAGATCTTGGCCAAAATCTTTAACTCTGTGCTTAGCAGAGTTATGGGCCGGTAACCCTCTAGCTCCCTCCCCACATCCTTACCTTTTCTCAACAGCGTGATCACACCCCTGGTGAACCGGTTGGGGATGGACTCCTGCCGGAACCAGTTGTTGAACACGACAGTCAAAATCGGGACAAAGATGCGCGACAGCCTCAAGTACAATTCATAGGGCAAACCATCGAGACCCGGCGATTTGCCTCTGCCGACCTTCTCCAAAGCCGCGTAGACTTCGCCCTACGTAATCTCTCCCTCGCAGCTAGCTGCATCAGCCGGTAAAAGCCGGGAGAAGTCAGCCAAATAGCTACGAAACTCCTCATCACGGAGACCAGGCTCCTTGGTAAACAGGATCTCGAAATGCCACCAAAACGCCTCGCACATGTCGTCAGTCGACCGCAGAGTGTGTCCCTCCGGGTTGTGAACCTCTCGAATGTACCGGTCGCCTCCTCGGCGAATTTCTTCCTTGCGCAGTTCTGCGCCCATATTCACAGCTTTGGAAGACATCTTGCTTAACTTATGTCTAACTACCTGGCCCATGTAACGATCGCTATTCGACTATTCCACGGCCTCCTTAGCTATGGCTATCTCTAGGGGATCCCCACCAGCCACCGCCAGGGAGTAATTAGCTCTAAGTGTCTTCACCTTGTCAGCCTTATCTAGTTTGAGCCGTTTGCTGAACTTGGTGGTGAAAGACCTAATACTATTCTTAAGGTTTTCCCACCACTTATTCCCGATGACTCCCCCAGTTAACGCCCGCTGCACTAAGTTAATTAGCTGGCACCGGAAGTCCCGCCTGTCCAGTAAGGACACGTTGAACTTCCAGTAACCAGCCATTCTAACCCTATTTTCTAAATTTACCCGGATACAAACGAGTTTGTGATCCGAGTAACCTAACCAGTGGAACGTGGGACAATCTAAAAAATCTATGTCGGCTTCACGAACTAACATTCTATCAAGGTAGCTAGCCACCTTGGTAGAAGGCCAACTATTAGCCCACGTCCACATTCTCCCGCCCTTGTGATCGACCCGGTATCTATCGACTAGACCGAAGTCCTCGATCAGATCGACCAAGCTACGATCACGTGCCTTCCCTCTAGCTCCCCATCCTCTATCCAGCTTGGGGTCCAGGATGGCATTTCAGTCCCCCACTAAGACGAGTCGCGTTGAATTCACCAGGAAGGGCTCCAACCGCCAAAAAAACGAGACGCGCTCCTCCTGGTCGTTGGGCGCATAAACCGCAACCAGTCGAAACGCATTGCTTTTCACTGCAATATCGGCCACGATCAGCCGGCCCTCGGCACCGACATGGACAAGATCCACCTTCGCGTCCAGGGTACGCTTGACCAGCAAAGAAACTCCTCTGGCCAGCCGGTTCCAATATGCTGAATAGACGACAAAGTCGTTAGACAGCACATAGGCATCGGCCTTGCAAATAAAGTGAGTCTCTTGGATCGCGGCGACATCCACGCCGAAGGACAAGAGGTCCCGAAGCAGGAGGGCAACCTTACTCCGATCCCTAAGGCCCTTCACGTTCATACTGGCTAACTTAATTGACATCTATTTAGACCTGAAAAAGAAAGCAGAAAAAATTACTTCTGGTCACATACGGAGCGAAAATCAATGGCAGAAGGGACCCCGACGTAATTCGTCCGTCTTGGACAATACCGCCGACATCCGTAGGAAAAGTTAGTTTAACCGCCCTATATAAAGAAGGGTGGAGGACCCTCCCAGCGCAAAAATGCGAAAGCCTTTGTAGATATTTAGAGCCCGTTTGGGCCATTTTGATGTACAGAAAGGCCTCGATGGCCCCCTACACAAATTCCCAGGCTTTTGTTCTATACCCCCCGGTATTTCTGATTAAAGCTTGGGAAATTGGCAGGGTCTTCGATTGACTTCCCGTCTATTGTTTTAAGTTTGAATAAAGGCCTTAGAAGGGCCTTCTTCTGAGAAGAAACGTCCCTCTCTAAGGCCTGTCTGTCTACTTTGCAGATATCTTTCGAGCAAAAAATGTTCGTTTTCTTTTTTTCTTTTTTCGGGGAGGAATTGTCTGGATTCGGAGATGGATGGTTAATTTTAGGGGATGAAGTATCTGATTGGGGAGAGGGTGTAAGAGGTGTGGGGAAGGAGAAGTTATTTTTCTTACAGGGAAGGTAGACTTACTCCTCCCTTCAAGACAAACAGTTCTGGTGGGTGATGTAGGGGCGGATTGGGTTCTGGTAATTTCCGTGACCCTCTCCGCTCTGCCGCGTTCTTGAACATCCTTTTTCCCTTTCTTTTGGGACACCTCCTCATCCTCCTCCCATCCTCTCTTCAACGATGAGGAACGTGGGGGAGGCATTTCCTCCTCCATTACTTGTTGTTGCTGCTGCTGCTGCTCCCTCGGTTGATTTTGTTGTTGTTGCTGCTTTTGCCCCTGCTGCTGTTGTTGTTGCTGTTGCTGCTGCTTTGCCTCCTTACGAGGCTTCTTTTTTTCGGGAGATGGGGTTTTGTTATGTTCCGGAGGAGGGGAAGCAACTTTCTTCCCTCTCCTAACCACCTCCGTCCATTCACCGCTTTTTGGCTCGGATTTTTTGTCCGGGGAAACTGTTGTTTTTTGACACCGGCAGTGTTTCCGGTGTCACCTGCTTCTCTTCCGGTTTCCTTCCCTCCACTACTGCGAACAGCTTTCTTCCTCTACATAACAAAATGTCTGGGACCTTCAGAAAATTCTCGCGGTCCACAACCACGCTGACACAGTTATCCTCCGTGGCTACACCGGCCTTGCTAGTCATGCGTGCCACCTCCTCAACCGCACCGAAAGTAGCAAAAAATGCTCCTACGTGGTCGCATGAAATGTCCACTGGTACTCCATGTATCGTTACTTTGGTCTTTCTCGTACCAAGGTACTCGGTTTGAAACCTAATACCTTTTGCCGTCAAGACATTTCCCGCTAGATCCTTCGCTTCACCTTCCGAGCCCAGCAAGATGTCCCACATTGCACGGGACCTTCTTGCTAGTACACAAGGGACAATATTCAGGGCTTCTTCCATGTTCTCCCTACTGACAGCAATAAACTTTCGTGTTTTTTCATCTGTTGTCAGCAGGGAGATTGTCTTCTTCGCCATTACATTAACTACTTCTGGTATTGCTACCAATTCATTTTCTTTTATATAGTCTTTATATTTTTCCTGCATTTGCAGGTAATAATTGGCATCTCTTTTTACAGGGGCATTTTTCCATACCGACGGTGAAGGAGTTTCCGCCGACATGCCCACAGCAGAAGTAGACGGTTAGGGAGACGAAGCCATTATTGACTTGCCCCCCACCCCCGACAAACACAAAATTTTCACAAAAAGATCAATACAGAAGCTCGCACGACGAAGACAACAATAAAAATAGGTATCAAAATTATCGTACTCACAATAACAAAATCCACGTAACAGAATTCCAATTGTAACTTTTTTGGGCAATAAGTCAAAAAAGAACTCCACAATCTTAGTTGCCTAAGACCTTTCCCAATTTTCTCAGTTCCCTAACATATTTTAATATTTTCTAGATTGTTATTCTTTTTCTGTTTTACTTTACGGTTTGTTGGTTAAGTGACGTCCATTATCTGTTAAGTGACCTTCTTTGAATTAAGTGATTCGTTTCAAAGTCTCATCTTTATTCTCTGATGTTTGATTTGAATCCTAGTAATTTTAATTTGCGTAGCTATTTCCAGTAAATGCCGATTCTAATCCCGATATCCTTCTTTTTTTTTTTTAAACTTTTGAGACCGTTCACTATAATTGAAGATCCCATCTCTATCACAGTATAATTAGCAGTTAATATTCTGCTAATAGGGATTTCGTTTTTCTGTTAAAGGGTCTTCTATGCAACAATTTCGTCTGTCATAATGTTCATTTGTCTTATGAAATATCAAGATTTCTCGTATCATTTCGTCTAGCATCGTAAACAATTTTTCATTACTGTTTAGTCGAAGCAATAACCGAATTTACAATTTTTTAGGATGAGCCTTCTACTTTCCTTTTTATATAAAGTATATCATTGGCATTTGTATAGTTTTATTCATGATTATTTATGTCTTTGTTTCCTGAACCAAAGTTCAGTTCTTTTGTGCATTTGAATTTTTTTTTTTTTTTTTTTTTTTTTTTAGGTATCTGGAGTTTTGTTTCTAAACATTCGTTTGGAATATTTTTCTCATTCTATTCAAATCATTCCACCTTAAAATTTATTATTTTAAGATATTAGTAACGTTGTTTTCTGTTCAGTATTTGGATGTGCGTTGTGGTGCAGGGGGTGTTTGCTCGAAACGAGAGCCGAGTTCGAATTCAGGTTGAATTCGTTATATTCACTTACACGCAAATACCATTGAGAAAGGTATTACTCGATCTCTTCTCTCTCCGGCTATAAGTTGAATAGCAGGAGAGATCGGGTTTTGTAACCTTGGTTGAAAGTAATGGCATCCTAATGCGAGAAAATCTACCTAGTCAATCATTTCTCTTTCAAGACATGATTACCCAAGAATATATTACGTATGGCACTTAACTGACTGACTGACTGATCTCAATAGATGCCACTGTTTTATAATTGAATTTGTTTTGTTATTTCCTGTTCCTTATCTATTGCATTTTTCCTTATTCTATCAACAGCAGCATTGTTCTTCTCACGGTTATTCTTTTTAGATGAATTTCTCAAGCCTGATTTCTATATTATAATTATTGCCGTTTTCTCATGAATCATTTTGTTCTTACGGTCACTATTTCAACCTTCATCATCCATAATATCAGTGGCTGTCATTTGGCTTCTTTGCTTTGATTTACTAAGACTAAACTTTTTTTAAATGATTGTATAAAGCACTAGTCTTTCAAAAAATGAACTGAAAGCAATGCCATTTTTAAGAAATTACTTAGAACTTTTTGAAAATTCCCCATCATATAATTCAATACTTTTGAGATATAGTTACATACACACTTGGTTTAAGTCGGTCATACAATAGCAGATTTTCAAATTATTTTGCTTCACTTGTAAAATGTTCAGTACCTACAAGGCTTTCTATATATTGGAGATTTTTTAATGGCAAAAGTAATATACTTTTCTTGAAACATTTTATATATTTCGTATATCATGCAAACCTGTAGTTTTACTCTTCTTTTTTGGATTTCGTACTATGACACTGATTAAGTGAAATTTAATCCAGAAATAACTCCTTTATACAAGTAAATTATTTAAAGTTCGCCTTGATTATAAAGATTAAAATATTACTAATAACAAACAGAAATAGGTTTTTCAAAGAAAAAAAAGAACGTAGCACAGTTTCTGAAAACTTTCAATTTCTTTTAAAATTTATGCTCGTTCTCATTTTACTCGTATGTTTTGTTTTTCTAATTCCTCGCACTGGTTTATTTTCAAAACACTTATTTCTTTCACTTCATATTTCACATACCGGCATGTCTGTATTGACAAAATTGCCGTGGGTGGGGGCTTCAAGATCCACGTAAAGTCTTCCTCCACTCAGTTTGTTTTCATGTCAAAACACAAAGTCGATTACTGTGGAAAGAAGCTGACCTCGGTATGCAAAAAAAACACTGCAGGTAAGAAAATTAGAATATGATATAAAATTTTTGTTGAATATCTGCGAAAGTTGCTGCTTCTGTGCAGCTTTCTTGGGAAAAAAAAGTGAATTTAATGAGATGAAGTAGTGGGTGTTGACGGGAGTCGTATGAAAAGATACTAGTTTTCAAGTTTGACACAATCCTTTCTTAAACATTTCCTCCAGCGAGAAAAGGACGCTCCCGAGACCGGAAGTAGAAATGAGCTAACATGATATCTGCGGATTAAGCCACAATTTTTAAAGCTGTAGGCCGGGAAAGATTCGAAGACATCGTGTGTAGAGGAGTTGAAACTGGGTTGGAGATGGTGTCGGGTGACTACTCTGAAATGGTTAATGGCTGGTGGTTGACTGAAGATACTGCAGAGAAACTTAGCAGAGACGCCCGCTAGTTATTTCAGAGTTACTCGTCAAGACTTTAAGTAGATAAAATATGAGATCAAGAAATTAAGGATTTTGAATGAATGAAAACAAAATTCAAACAGAAGAATCTGCATTTAACCATTGTCCATGTGTTTTTGATTGTTCAACTGCTAGGATGAACGATGATACAAAATTTATATCAACATTATTTACTTTCTCGTTTGAGAGAACACAGAATTTTTGATTCCTGACAAATTTCATCCATTCGGAATTTACAAAGATTTATTGGAGACACTTCAAATTTACATCCGTACAAACTACAGAGAGGGACGGGGGCTTCAATTCACGCACTTTTTTCTGAAACTAAAAAAAAAATAAACAAAAAAACTAAACTTATTTTCGTGGCCTCAATTTTATCAGGCCTCTGACATGTCTAAAATATTTACTGCCATCAACTTTAAAAATAAATCACATAGCTTCAATTTTTTTTTCCGAAGCTTTAGCATTTAAACTTCTATATAAGATTTTTTTTTTAAGTCTATAAATCTCATTCCGGAAAATATAAATGAACAACAGAAAAATGCGTGTCTATACTTCTGAGATGAGGTAGTATTTACATTGTTCGGACTGTTGTTCTCCTCTTTATTGCCATAATTATGACGTTTCGGCCGTTGTACGCTCCTGCCTTCTTCAGGTTCTTGAGACCCTTTATTTCGATCACTGGGGTATATCAATCTTGTTCCATGTGCCATACTGCTTCCGGACGTCGTGTAGTTATCTCCCTTTAACTCAACTCTCTTAACTCATTTGTTCACTATTGCTATAGCTAAGTATTAAACTCAGTTCGTTAAATCAAGTCACTAGATCAAACCAACGCTTTTATCCACTGAGCTATGTGTCCTCGAGGATAAATGGTTCGAAATTGCAAGCACCTGAAGAATGCCGGACGTACAACGGCCGAAACTTTGTGAATATGGCAATAAATATGAGGACAATCCGAACAATGTAAATGAAGAAAAATGTGTAATTTCATATAGAAATTATTTACTGTTTAAAAACCCATTTATTTCATGGGAAGATCAGATAAGGACATGAAATCAGGAATCTTTAAAAGTTAGCATCCGATTTAACCCCACTTATAATATCTGATTTAGAGTACACACACCTCATTTTATGCGGTGCTGTATCTGATTTTTTATTGCTGTGGCAACAACTGCCTTTTGCTCTGGAAAATTAAAAATGTATTTTGCAACTATTATCACGCCCTCATGATTATTAAAAAACGAGATTTTTGAGAAAAAAAATTATTTTTTTATCCATTACTATTTTTCAGGTATCAGAAGCTTAGCATTATTTTCATATGGAATTTTTCTTTTTTTATTAGGTCATGTGTTTTACCTGAATGTTTCCAAAGAAAAACTTGGAACACGAAAAACGAATGAAAATGTCTTTAAAATATCGACAATACGTTAAAATCTCGCAAAAAGTCTGTTGACAGAACTTTTAGAATCGCCAGTAAAACAAAAATTTCATAAATTGTAGTATAAGACTAAAAACAAAAAATTTACTTTTGAAGAATTTAAAATTTTGAAAATAGCTGCGACTGTAAAGAAAAAAAAATTATCTTCGTTGGCCGTTTTATTTACACCTTTTATGCAACAACAAAAATTAAATTTGCTGATATAACATAACAATAAGTTTTCTTTTAAACTGAGCAAGAAAATTATACGTTTATCACTGGAATAATTAATATATTTTATATAAGTGACAGCAATTTTTTTTCTTTTCATGATTCATCTTAACATATCTTATACACATAATCCTGTCTATTACAATAAAGACCGTTGTGTGTGTGTGTATATATATATATATATATATATATATATACCCCTTTTGTTACGCTCAGTGATTTGGATTATTTTTTCTTATGTCTTAATGTAAGATACACAATAATAGGTACATCAATATATATGTTGCTGTCATTTTAGACGGCACATCGATATAAATGTTTTGCGTTCATTTTTGACGGCACGGACCAACTCATTAAATAATTCTCAAATGGTATCTTTTCATCGTTTATACAGCACTAACGTATTTTTCGGTGTTTAAGGCGCACATTCACCCCAAAATTTAAAGTCAGAATCTGCTTGCGTCATATACATCAAAGGTATAGATATCCACATCTAGGTTTCTTTCAGATTTCATAAAACACAATAAAAAATAAAAATTAAAAAACACATTTTAAATAAAGAATACGCTCCTTAGCTAAAAACACATCTGGATGTTGTAACCAGTGATTTAACAAGTCAGCTGTAACTTTTTATTAAGAAATCCTTCAGATTTTAATGAGGGAGAAATAGAACAGCAGGAAGACTTCCCTACGACCCCTGCTGGGCGATTGAAAAGAACGACGCTTACTGACTTGTTCATGTGGACGAAGAAATCGTGAGAAATAAACGATATATTGATTATTTCATTTAAGAAATGTAATGGTTGCATTCACTTACGCGCAAATACCCTTGGGAAAGGTATTAATCCGTATCTTCCCTCCAGTTATGGGTTAAATAACAGGACAGATTGGGTTCTATAGCCTTGGTCGGCAACCAGTCTACCGCAGAAAGCAATGGCAACCTACTGCGGGATAATATTCTGCCCAGTCAGTCATGTCTCTGTCGAGACATGATCGCCCAAGCGTGTATCACGTATGGCACTTAAATGAAAAAAATGTATCAGTAATGCCATGTGTAGAACCAAGTATGGCATTCTCTTTGAATATAATATTGTGAAATTAATGTGGATTTTGTAGGATTTCAATCAAACTAAATAACAATTATTCTGTTTTTTATTTACGGCATTTTAATTTTTTTTTTTTTTTGGCTCTTTTGTGTTGAGAAGAACATATATTATTTTTTTAAATTTAAAGTGTTAGACTGAATTTTTATTCAATAAAAATGTTTCAAATACGACTACTTGTTTTTTTCTTCAAAACTGTCTTCAAAGTAATGGCGCGTCTTATATTCTAAAAATATGGTAGCTGTTTGATTAACTTTTTCTTCTTTATGTGCCGTATTCTTTCAAGACGTAGGCGATCATGGACTTCTCTGTCGCTCGTCGCTCTTAACACTCTTCCTGTTGATAACTCACCCAACCCCCTTTCCGCTATCCACTTGCTCAAGCCTATAACGCAGCGAAAAGAATGCACCTCAATCAACATCAGTTTCTCTGCTTTCATTTTAGCCAACGTTTGAGAACAAGACTGCCCTCTGCATTTAGTTCCGATTCAAATTAATTTCCTTTTTATCTTACGGATTTTTTTTTATTAAAATTTCTGACACTAGCCTCCAACATTTTGACTTTTTTGAATATGAATACTGTGTTTTTTTTTTGTTTGTTTTTTTGTTTGTTGTTGTTTTGTTTTATTTTGTTTTTGGCTTATTGCATTAACGTATCAAGGTAAGCGATTGCTTTGAATTGAAAATAATTGCTTAGAACTCTGTGTTGAATATACGTGAGATCTTTTGTCGGGTGGTCATCGACTAATCCAGTTCTCTTTCTTACTGATTCTGAGTGAAGCGAGTGTTTAGCAATCCAGTAATACTTATTACAGGACAAAAGAATCAACAGCCAACTAACTAGAGGTTCTGTTTCTATAAAATCACTCCGTGGAATCGATTTCTCGCTCGATAAATACATGATCTTTTATCCAGTAAGTATTTGCATCAAACAAAAATAGTTTTGGGGACATGGAACGTTAGAGTACTAAATCGATGTGACCCACGAGAAAATTTAAAAAAAAAACGGGAAATGAATAGACTAAATGTTAGTATTTTAGGTGTATGCGAAACTAAGTAGGCAAATGATGAGAGAAGAGTAGGATTAACACTAGATCACGATATGAAGAAGTGTGCTCTGGAATTCAGATATGATTATTGTAGTTAAACTGAAAAGAAATCTTTTTAAATATGCCCATTGTAGTTTTATATACACCGATAGCACAAAGTACAGAGAAAGAAATTGAAAAGTTCTACTGTACACAGGGCAATGACAAGGTTTAATGCAAATAGCAGAAAACTACAATCGTCTTAGGAGACCTGAATGTCAAAGTAGGGAAGAAGCGACATGGCGAAATATTTGGCATTTTGCAACTAGGAAAAATGTGCCCAATTGTGCACGCCTAAGGACCAGGTAATAGCTAACATATGGTTTCAAGAACACCCAGCGTTACAAGCAGATAAATGAATTAAATGATAATGGAAACTTAAAGTGTGACACATCGAGACATTTTAGCAACATCTGTAACCGAGATCATCCCAAAGAAAACTAGACAAAAAAAGAATGGATGACAGATGAAATTTATGACATGATGAAAAAGAGACAGCAAACAAGGCCAATGTATGCTATAAAATATAGATCATTACATAAAGAAATTAGAAACAAACCCAAACAGGCAAAAGAAAAATGACTCAGTGAAAAGAGTGCAGATATAGAAAGGGTGATCATCACAAATAAGGGCAAGTATGCATAAAACGATAAGAGAAATAACAGGATAAAACATCCTCATCAACAGTATGCATACAATCAAGAGAAAACACGGATAGTAGAAAAATATTGAAAAGATGGAACAGATACATCGGATAACTTTTCCACGACAAAAGAGGAAAACCTGTAATACACAAAAATATAAAAGGACCAGAAAGTTTGAATCAACACAAGTCAAATTGAACAGGAATAAATCAGTAGAACCAAATGGAATTTTAATAGATATGCTGACAGCCTTAGACGGTTTTAGTTCCGACAAAAGTACAGAAATAAAATACGACAATGATGATTTACCGGAAGACCTAAGCAGATCCATTTTCATGGTGCTGCATAAGCGGTCAGGGGAAAAGGAATACGAGCTCCATCGCACAATCAGCCTAATGAGCTACATAAATAAGCTTGTCCGAATTCTTATTAACAGAGCTCAAGCTGACTGAAAAAAGGACAAAAACTGTGGTTTTTTACACACTGGAACAAGGAATGCGGTATTTATGCTCAGACTGATATCAGAAAGAGCAATACGAATGCAAAAGGATGTATACATGTTTCATAGACTAAGGAAAATCGTTTGCTAAAGTGACACAAAGAACTATTTGAATTGCTAGGTAAGCTTGATTTATTTGAGAAATATATTAAAATAATCCAGAACTTATAATGGGAGAAAATCAGCTTCATACGGATAATAAATGAAGTCAGTACATACGCAAAAATAGAAAGGGTCGTCTTCTCATCCGACTTATTCAACCTTTACAGTGAGGCGATCCTAACAGAATTAGAAATTCGAACAGGTTTCGTGACTTGCGGTAACAATCTTAGCAACACTGTGTTTAGAGCAGACATAGAAAGGAAACTAAAAGAAATTCTTCAGAAGGTAGTAAGGGAAAGCGTAAAGAAAGGACTAAATATCAATTGTAAGAAGACTGAATGTATGGTTGTCAACAAAAGTAACAGCGAATTTTAGATGTGAACTACGAATTAGACATCAAAATAAATCAAGTACATACATTTCAATATCTAGAAAGTGTTTCAAACGAAAAAAACAAATTAACACTGAAATCCAAAGGAATATTTCAATAGTGAAATATGCTTTCCAAAAGGTAAGCAAAGTATTAAGAAACAGGACCATTTCGTTAGAAACAAAGAATATAGTACTGAAATATCTGCCATCTTATATGACATTGAATGCTGGACAATTTTCTCAAGGATTAAGAATAGATTTGAAGCAACAGAAATGTGATTCTATAGAAGGATACTGATAATACTATGGACTGAACATCTAACGAGGACCTTTTAGGGAAAATGAAAGCAAGAAATACTTAGAATAAGAAAAGAGGGGTTAGAGAATGTAAAATTCAAATGATATATTGACAAATGAAAGTGGCAAATAACCTATTTATCGAGCTTGTGTAAATATTTGGCAGAACAGATAACAAAAAGGAAAATCGTATTAGGAGCTATAGAGGACAAGAAATTGTAGAGAGACATGATTGCTCTCATCCTGAAGGTACACAATATATAGAAGGTCGTCGCAATTTCTTAGCATTCTCAGCGAACATATGTGATTTGAACAACATTCATTTTCTTCAACGACAAATTAATTGCAATTATTACTACATATTTTTTCAGTTTGCTTTCTTTAGTTATATTTTATAATTTTTCTTTTAATTTAATTTCATTAAAGTTTAATTGCTTAACTGTCATTCCTGAATTCGAATAGAAATTATATCTTGGTAATTTGCTTTAATTTATTTAATTTCATTCAATCAAATTATCTTCAACTTTATTCATTGTGACATAATTAGATAAAAATTCTCTTTGCTCCCAAGTTTTTCTGTTTTCTTTTAGAAAGTAGACTTTTCATGCATATTTATGCATTTTATCATTTAATAAACGCGTTTGTAAATGAGTTATAAACTTAGAATCTTGAAATGAAATGAGTAAAATTTATGCAATTTTATACAGAAAAGCTAACAATCTGAACTACAAAAATATCATCAAGAAATATAAATGATCGGCTTATCTGAAGTGGATTTTATTTTTTATGTTTTCCTTTATTCATCAGATGAGCAGATATCAATACCGTTAAGAAAATAATGTTTATTCTATCGTCTGCTAATACCACTTGCACTTATTCTAAGAAAATATATACGCATAACTTATCTAAGTCTTTTATTTACCGTATGTATTATTTATTTATATTTTTTATATATCATGTTTTTACTTGTTTAACGTACACTATGATGGTATTATAAATAGAAAAGAATACCGAAGTTCAATCTTGAACTATGTGTCTTATAGGCTGGGTAGTATGTACGTTGTTGCGCAATGGATATTGGCTTGGAATAAAAAATCAGAGAGCCGAGTTCGAATTCTAATTAAATTCGTTGCATTCACTTACACGCAAATACCGTTGGGAATGGTATTAATCCATCTCCTTCACTCTCCAGCTATGAGTTAAATAGCAGGATAGATTGAGTTCTATAGCTGTGGTTGGCAACCAGTCTAGTGCAAAAAGAAATGGCAACCTACTGCAGGAAAATATTCTGCCTAGTCAGTCATGGATCGAAAAAGGCATGATTGCCCAAGCGTGTATCACATATGACACTGGGTATGTTATATACTAGAAGGAAATTAAATGAACTCTCGAGATGTTGTGTTTAGACGTACGCGTATTATTCTCGTAAATATATAAAGAGATTCAAACACATTTTCTCGACTTTAAATATGTTTATATCAATAAATTTGACGTCATTAGAACGTATCATGAATAATCTTAATAGCAACGTCTATAACCAGTAGTTCAGAAATAATACTGATTTACATTTCCTTATCTACGTTTGGCACACGATGTAAATAATGGCGATGAGGTAGATAATTAAAAAAATAAATAAACGGAATTGGTGGTCGTATTGTAACAATTACAAATCTGAAAAATTAGTGATATATTATAATTATATGTACAAAATATTTTAATTTTATGTTTGTTTTCGAAGTCCACATACAGTAGCGGTCATAATATAAGGAACAGAAACAACAAATCGTCAACCACATGATCTAATTAATTTCTTGCAAAAATCAATAGTAATTCCCTCCCATTCGTCTTTCAATAACTCCCATAGGTGATCCTGGTTTTTCGGGTTTCTTTTCTGAGCCCCTTCTTCAATTATCTTCCAAACATTTTCTATTGGATTCAGGTCGGGACTCTGGGCTGGCCACTTCATGAGGGCGATTCCTTCTTCTTCAAATAAAACCATAACCTTCTGAACCTTGTGGCAAGGTGTATTGTCCTGCATGAAAATAGGAAATTCATAAAGATTATGGTGTAATCTTGGTACCACATGCTGCTGAAGAAGCCTTTTGTAAATCTCAGCATTGATATTGCCACGTACGCGGGTGATCGGACCAACTCCTGCAGATGAAATCATTCCCCACACCATCACACTGCCGCCACCAAACTTAACGGTTTTCTTACACATTGAGAAGACGGTCTTTCACCTGTTCTACGGCGTGCGTAAGTTTTGCTCTCAGAACCAAATATAGTAAACTTGGACTCGTCACCGAAATGAACTGTATTCCATTGTGCGTCAGTCCAAACAACATGTTCTCTCGCATACTCCAGGCATGCTCTTTGGTTTCACTTTGAAATGAGAGGCTTTGAAACTGGAATATGGGCATGCAATCCTGCATTTTTTAACCTGCGAGTAACTGTTTTCCTTGAGATCTTATTATATGTCTCTTCATTAAATTTACGGGCAATTGATGTAGCAGTTTCAAAACGGTTTTTGTAGATATTCTAACAATTCTTCGATCTTCTCTTTACTATGTTTTTGAAGGTCTGCCGCGTTTTGGTTTTGCATCTAACGTTTTATTGGTTTTATATCTGCTATTTACACGATGAGCGACGCTTTTAGACCTATGAACAATATCAGAAATTTCTGAAATTGACTTTTTTCTTTATAGTAAGTGATAATGAGTTTTTTCTTCAAAAGAGCGTTTTGCGTGTAGACTTTGCCATATTGCTTAAAAATAAAGTTCTAAGGATAAATGAACTTTTACTTATTGTTGAAAAGCTCTATTGAATTTTTCAACAATGTAAATTAAAATTTTATGCAAATTATTAACATTATTCCTTAACTTTTGTCCAGTAGCTTATTTCCTTTGTTCCAATTAATCTTTATTTAAAAAAAAACCTATTATGTAAATTTTTATAGCTTTGTATAATATTTATGCATTACACCCTAATCTTTATTCGGTAAAAATTTCATTGCTAATCATCCATTACTTTTTAAGTAATACACATATTTATGTCTTTGTTGTTTCCATTCCTTATATTCTATCCTCTACTGTATGGTTCTTTTTTCATAAGATTATTCATATTTCAATGTTTTCTAATTTAGCTCATTAATTTTTTTAGAAAAATTTCATTACTAGATAAGAAATCTGAATATATTTTTATGTTTCTTAATTAAATGCATTTTATTGAGATAAACTAACATTTGAAAATAACCAAGCATCAGAATTTTGGAATTTCTCCTTTGTCAAGCCGATAATTTTTCAACACAACCTCGTATAATCACTTCGCTGTACATCTCTAGCTTCTGACAGTTTCTCTTTATTTACTATACCAGTGCAGTGAACCCACTTTAAAAAAAAAAATACACTTAAATATATTAAATAAAAGATTACAACAGGCCATATGTGTATATTTTTCTTGCAATGACTCGGCATGAGTGTAAATGGTCACAAAGTTGTGTCCAAAGTATATGCATAAATAATCCCGTCAGTACGCTAGTATATAAATAAACCAGTTATCTTTTAAACAATACTTTAATTAACTAGCTCATGTGTCTTTTGTGCAGTCCAATGGCGTAATTTGGGAGCCTTAAAAAAAAACAGGTACTCAGGTGATAAAATTCAGTTTTTTTTTTCTTTCTGAATGAATGAAATATCAATAAGTTGTTTTCATTCCTATGCTAGGTCTACTGGAGAGTGTTTTTGCATTAGTTATTACATTCATTATATTTTCTAATGTTCTTCTCTATTACCTTGACTTCATTTTACAAACTGATGGTAACCCTTTTCTCTCAATATATGATCAGCCTGACTGACTATAATGTTTTTCTTTGATGTTTTCTTTCAGATGTGATGTGCTCGATTCAAGAGAAAGATCTCTGAAGGGCTGAGTTGCTTTTGAATAACGTCCTGATAATTTATGGGCAGAAAATTCTTTAAAACTTTTCAGATGTACCTCTTATGTACGGCAGGTAGATCGTGACAGATTTATTATTACTGTCCCTGCTCACGGAAACTAGTGTTATGATTACAGGGTAGTTTTTACCGTGAAGGGTGTCTCTAATGTTAATCATCTCCTGCTGGTATGAGTTTGAATCTCCAAATGAGTTTAACTCAATGTTGTAGGCAATGAACAATCTCTTTCTGGACACTGTATAGATGGTTAGAATTGAAGTTCCCGTCTTGACCGGTGAATGTTGGTTTATGATATACATATGTCGTGAATCTATACTGTGCGAATTATTAACAAAGCTACAAAGGCCAGTTGTTGTTCTGTTTCTTTTCCCATTGTTAACTATAGAAAGTCTTATTGAATTTACGTGACCTAGCAGTAATAGCACATAGAGAATGAAGATGTTATCAATGTAACCAAACCCCATTGTTGCTTTAGTGGTGACGATTTTATGGCTATTTCTCCGAAGTATTCAATGTATGTGTTTGCTATTGTTGAAGAAAATGGCGATTCAACACCTGAGCCTTTTTGGCAGTATATGTGACAACTTAATTGAGAGTGTGTTATTCGCACACAGAAGGTTAACATTTCTATGCGGTTATTTTTTGGAATCAATGTGCGCTCCCCAAGAAGGGAGTTCGATTCCAATTTGTCTAGAACCATCGATAGTCTTTTCAGTTATAACCACGGTAAACAGGTCTTCATTTGGTTGGCATGATTGACAGCTTTTCTGATTGTCTCCACAAAGTGAGCAAACTTATTTACATAGTGGATTGATTATACCTACGAGGGATCTGCTCAAAGAGTGACAGGCCAACCTGACATCTATGGGTCTCAGTCTTTGTGAATTTTGTGAAGACCGGATATAGCTTAATTTATCATTAAGTCATCTCTCTTTTTCCATTCATCATAAAGAAATCTTTGTTGTTCTCGGGATCTGTAACCTAATTCAAGACATTAGTTTTTAAGTCTGTAAAATGATACCTCTGAATTGTCAAAAAGATACATGACCTAATGGATTACATCATTAGTTAACATATATGTGGTTACCTGGTAGATTCTTGGGTTTGGTAGTGCTGAAAAGCCACATACTCTGGTTCAGTGAAGAAAGTAAGCATGACTGGTGAAAATGGGAACAACTTGAATAAAGAGTTCGGTTCAAAATTTAGAGGAGATTACTGAGCACGACGAAAGGCAACCAAAAAGGTCGAAACAGCCAAGATGAACAAGCTGATCCGAAAATTCAGGTATATAATAATGATAGTTTCTCATCTCAACAATTCCGACATGTTGTTTAGTTTAATATTCAAGAGTTAGTAAATATAACTTAGGAAAGAAAATACTGAGCAACATAATTTTCTAAATACAATTACAATTTACTCAAATTAAGCTATTTTCATGGGGTTGTGAGTAAACTAGTCTAACATATATAGTTCTAATGTATTTTACAGTGAAACTGTAATAAAGAATCGACAGTGAATTATTATTAAAAGGAACGTTAATAATAAAGGAAGGCTGACAAGTTCGTATGCATAAAAGTTAATATTTTATGATTGACCTCAGGACATTTTTGCAAAATTCATTTATTTATTGAAGAAAAATTAACATCGAAGCTTTCAAGGAATTGTTACGGAGACCATTGTTGACTGTCTATTTTATTTTGCTCAACACTTTTTACAACGTCCTGTATTTTGTCTTGTCTTCTGGCATTAAGTAGTAACATGAGTTGGGATTTGTGAATGAATAAAAGAACTAAAAACGATTGTATCAATTTGAAAAAAATAACCAGAATAATAATTTAAAAAATAGACGATGTCACGTGGCTGGTTCAGATTTAGTGCGACTTCTGTGGCTGCGTCTCCGCCTCTTCCTTGTTCTTTTTTTTTTTTTTTTTTTTTTTTCAAATGCATTGAATTGTCGCTGAAAGCATCTTTTAATATTTGCCTCAAACAAAGAGGGGGAAGTTAATATTTTTTAAGTTCCAAATAAAGGTGTTCAGTTCCGAGAATAACTCTGACTTTTTTTCTTTTTTTAAATCTTTAGTAACTATAGGGTATATGTGATGTGTTCTTGCTATCGGCACAATACATTAAGAAAAAATAGATGAGCTCTGATCAAATGTACCCATTTTTTCTTCTCTTTCTAGGATCTTTGTTTTAGCTTCCCTTTGAATGTGTGTTCGTGTGTGCCTGTGTGTTGATTGGGATCTCCCTCTTTTGTTATTCCATTTGATAATCTGACCCATTATTGTTTTGCCATTAAAAACTTAATTAACTGCTAAAGTGTAAAATTAATCCATGGTGAAATTTTGTAATCG
The DNA here is from genome assembly GCA_037127315.1 of Ascarosepion bandense. NCBI lineage: Eukaryota > Metazoa > Mollusca > Cephalopoda > Sepiida > Sepiidae > Ascarosepion > Ascarosepion bandense. Next base: position 6,126,762 of record JBBBDQ010000536.1, on the reverse strand, counting down.
TTTTAATAAATTGTCAAATACATATGAAATTTATGCAAAAACAAATATACTTCATTTATACATATAATCTGATATTTCACAGGTTGCAGTTTCTGAAAGAGAAATTTCATTTTTTTTCTTTTAGTTACAGATTTGTTGTATGGTATTACTCACTGCAAACGTTCATAAAATACATGCGGAAATTTTTAAACAGATATTCATATTTAATCAAATATTAATACTATAAAATCTTACGGATTATAGTATATTTCCCAAAAGTTACATGACTTAAAGTTTAAAAAACATTAAACGTTTGCTCCATAAATTCATCTAAGGTTCTTTTGGGCATTTGTAAGAATTTACTAAATCCTCAGCAAAAGTATAGAAACTGCATAAACAAAAAAACGTTATCTATTTATCTAGATTTTATCGAAAGCGTACACAACTATAAATATTAAGCTTTGTTACAGAGCAATGAAATTCCTTTCAATTCAATTTTCCCATATTTCAGACTGATTTCAGGTGCAAATTTAAATATAAATTGTTCAATGTCTCTGTAACTTCGGCTTTTGTCAGCCATTATCAAAGAGCTCGTTTTGTTTTAAGGTGATTTTTTTTTCTTTTTTTTTTTTGGTACTATGTCAGTTTTGTCGTTTTCAGGCGTCTTTGAGTGTCATCTTGATATTTTTAAGTATCACGTCTTCACGATTAAAAAGACAAGACTTTCTATTTGTGTGGTTTTCAGATTAATAAATTTAAGAGTGTTGGAGTCTCGCAAAATATCAAGACAATAATTCTGTTGTTCATAAATAAAACATAAAACTTATATTTACTTCAAAGCTTTCATTTAGGTTTCATTTTTATTTTATGTAGGTTTTTAGCTAATATGATTATACCATCACTGTATCGAAAACTATATCAGATTTGACAAAACTGGTTTTGTTTTCCAAGTGAGTGAAATAAAGTAAGATTGCTACTATTAGGTTTATTTGAATACAATATTAAAAGAAATTTCTTTGTAAAATTAACTATTTATTTTTGGTAGATACCGTAGGATCAGTCAAATTATAGTTTTTTGTGGGTATGTGGGTGGGGTAAATGATTTACAGAATTAGACATCTTTTAATTATACGACTAAAATTGAATCAGATTTATGATTTTTCCCTTACAATACATACAGCCTGTGTACTAGTGGAGGGCACGAGTCTTGCTCCTTTTGGTCTTGGGTGCCAGCAATATTGAGTTTTTGCTTACCTGACGATTGATTCGGAACGGTTTATTTCTCAATGACATTACCTTCGGAATAGGCGGGGCGGATTTGCCCGACTGTCATCGGTGTGACCTCGGTTTGAAGAAACGGCTGAGCACACTTTTTACCATTGTCCTCAGGTGCGTCCTTTCTGGGATCGTGTCGGCGAATTGACGTATCGCTCCCGAACAGCTCGTGTCCATTGATCTTGCGTACGCGTGTGACAATGTGTCGCTCCTGTATTCTGGGGTGAAATGAATGGTTTGAATGTTCACATGGACGACGCGGAAGGAGGGAATCTTGCGATATGAATATTATGCTTATCAGCATCTGATTAGATTTTTTGAGCATCAGCTCAAGATGAAGATCAGATCTGATAAAAAGCGTTTAATATCGACAGATTTCAGCAAAAGGTGGGAAACCGTATCAAGTCTAGTGCGCGTGGATGGGGTCAGTCTTGATTTTCATTTTTAAGGCTCTTACGGCACAACGGAGCAGTTTCCTGCAAACGCTCCTCTGGTTAGTCTTCTTTTGTGTACCTAGTTAATGCAAGTGAATGTTGTTCCTAGCCTGTTCCCGGCTTTCTCTTTTGTTATTTCCCACCTCCTAGTTTGTTTTTGGCCCCACTTTTCATCTTAACTGAGTCAGTCTTTATTTTTCCATTCCATTATTTATTTTAACCCTCCCCTCTCCCTTAGCGAGTGTGCTACTTGATTTTGTCGTTTGGCGGAATACAGCAATCACTCTTGATTTTGTGGTTGGACGGGTATTACTAACATTTGTTTCTTCTGTTTGAATATTTTGTTATATTTTAGTTTGTTTTGGGGTTATTCATCCTCACCTCTCCTTTTCGTATCAATATATTTTTATATGTGCTTTATAAAATTATTGTATACAAATAAAATTTTATCTCATGGGTTTGTTACCCCGTTTTTAGGTTCACCCTTGAATATGTGGTATTATGGTATTATATGTAGGATTGTAAGGTGATTATGAGTTTCTGTGGTAAATGGAGAAATTGTTAAGAGTGATTGGGTCATGAATGTGATTAGCTAGGTATAGGATAGTTAACGAAGACTACCATCTACCCACCCCCTTTTCGACTATGTACCACATTTTTGTAATTTTTACAAAATAAATATCCCGGGGTTCAATCAATCTGATTACCACATTATTAGCTTTAATAAGTTTATTAGTCTGCTTCACAAGTATGTCAATAGAACGATTTAATATTTTTAAACTTAGTTTTAGGACCATATTGTTAATGTCTTCAACTGGTTTCTACTTCTAAGTTGAATTAATCATAAACGATTTACCATTATCCTCATTAAGTATACATTTTTAAAATATAGTATTTTGAAACTCTTTTCAATTTTGTAAATGTAACCAAAACTTGTTTTGTTTAATATTTTAGTACTTTAAGAAACATTTTGGATTTTTTTTTCGAAAATTAGTTTTTATACACGTAAGACAACATATTTCTAAGCAAACTTCAGTTTTTACACGAGCAAAACAAAAGTTGACGTGCAAATGTAGAAGGAAACTAAAATTCCTTATGCGAATCTTTTTGATCTTTAAAAATCGAAAATTTTGCTATTTTATAAATCTTTAGAATTTACCTTTTAATATCTGTAAAAAATGACTTTTTTGTCTGAATACTTAACATTTAAATCCAGACTGAAGACTTTTACTAGGTTTTCTTCATGATTTTCGTAACCCTATTTACTATAACCAGAAAATGATCTAAAATATTCAAAACTTATATACGACTTTTAATATTAATTTGCCTTTTAAAATTCTAATTTTATAGAAACAAAAATAAGTGGAGAAATAAAATATGTTTTAAAGATTTAGTTCGCTGACTTTACATTATTTACGCTTTTATAACCTAAACGTTATGCATACCTGCCTAATAAGGTATTGGTCTTCCTGTGTCTACATCTCTTACCTAAATAGTTCCATTTAGGGTCTGGTTCTATTGTGCTAACAATAGGTCGTTTAACTGCTACAAGTTATATGATGGAGGTTCTCCAGAGCGAACTTGTCGGTCGGGATCGACAGTGAGATTAAGATCAGGATAATTTGGCGACCAAATTAATAAAGGAAAAGATAGTGTCCCTGAAGCCATTCCAATATAATTTGTGCAGTATGATGGGGTGTACTGTTCTGTTGAATATACTACTGACATACAACAAGGATCGGTGTATTGTGTGTTAATTCTTTTTTCGCTCTAGTTATCTACTGTGTTAGCCACAGTAGCCCTTCTGCAATAAAAATAAAATAAAAATAAAAAACCATACATTTGAACTCTTTTTTTAAAAAATAGGCCAGCAAATGTGGTATGGCATATATATATATATAAAGAGAGAGAGAGAGAAAGAGAGAGAATAAAAAATGTGAGAGGCCGTGAACGTTGAGTTTAAAGTGTATATTTATTGTTGTATATAGATATTATACATATTATGATATTTTAAATGTCCGTAATGGTATTTGGGATGTGCGTTGTGATGCATAGGATATCGGCTCGGAACGAGAAATCGGGAAGCCGAGTTTGAATTCCAGCCTAATTCATTGCATTCACTTACGCGCAAATACCCTTGGGAAAGGTATTAATCCGTATATTCTTTCCAGTTTAGGGTTAAATAACAGGATAGATTGGGTTCTATAGCCTTGGTCGGCAACCAGTCTACCGCAGAAAGCAATGGCAACCTACTGCGGGATAATCTTCTACCCAGTCAGTCATGTCTCTTTCGAGACATGATCGCCCAAGCGTGTATCACGTATGGCACTTGACTGACTGAATGGTATTTGTGACGCTACACGTATTTCGAGTCTAAGATTGACTCTCTTCAGGCGAATAAATTTGTGGCTTTACATATCGAGTTCCTTTTGTTTCTAAGGGCTAAGCTCTTGTTTATATATAGGTAAGTGGAAAATTAAAATAAAAACAAAGATAAAGAATAAAGAAATAAATCAAATCAGTGAAGTAAAAAATAAATAAAAAAATTAAATCCAATAAATCAAATAAATCAAATGTTGGCGTGTTGAATAGTCTGTGTTTTCTCACATCAGTATGTGCATAAATGGATAAACAAATAAATAAATAAATAAATAAATAAAGTGCTTATCCTAATTTGAAATGATTTTGGTCTGAGGTCCCTCTTTATTACTTAAAAATTATCTTCTAGGTGCCTTTGTTTATTTACATGTCTTTTCATCTGTCAGTTGGTTGCTTTTATTGTTTCGATGGTGTTTTGAATTTGGTGTGTGTGTGTGTGTGTGTGTGTGTGTGTGTGTGTGATCGCTCCTTGATTTCATCTTTGAATTATTTTAGAATTATTTTTTATGGGTCATCTGTTTTTTTTTTATTGTTTGAGGTTATCATTTGAATTTGATGTGTGTGTATGTATGTGTATGTCTGTGTTTTTGGGAGTGTGTATTTTTCTGGTTCTTTATTATTGTCATTTAAATGTATGTGTGAATGTGTTTGTGTATGTAAGTGTGTGTGTCTGTTTTTCGATGTGTGTGTTTTCTTCATGTCGTTTTGTTGAGCGAAGGCTTGTATTTATATAAAAAAATACACTGCTTGTGTATAAAACTGCCTTGTGTCAAGGTGAGTGGATAAAAAGCTACTTTCCGATATATGCGATGCGAGTTCAAGTCTCACCTGAAATTACACTTTTATTTAGATTTCCTGTTATTTTGTTTAAATGTTGAGAAAAAATGCAACGCAACTAGATGCGCTAAAACTCGTCATTGTATTGTAATTAGACATAACGTCTGCTTTATTAAATAACGTGTTCATCTAAAATTGAGATTCATTTTATGCACTTTGCTGTATATAATCTCAATTCTCTGAGTTTATATTAGTTAGTTGCATGACTCGCATTGATCTGGGTTTGCATATGACTTTACCAATTCTTGCTTACAAAATTAAGCTAAGTTTAGATTTTCTTCATTCAGAGAATTTCATATGCCATTAATCTACTGATATTTCCATTAGTAGAATATATCTTCAAGAATAAATTTACATGATTTTCTTATCATTTCAGTAAAACGTTTCTTAGTATTCTGTTTATTCAAATTTGCCTCGATTTTCAGAGTAACACAAAAGCAATTAATTGACCATTGAATACTTTACTTCTCCGTAAACGTTTGTGTGTGTGAAAGAGAGAGAGAATTTTTCACTGGCCAATCTAGTATGTACTATATAATTCATTGTGTTTATATGTATTTATTGGTCACGCAGCCTGATCTCTTATATTTAGTAATGAGATATTTCGTTTTCTATAGATACTATTTTGACAGCATGCTTTGTTACCAATGCAACTAGGTTGCGTTGGTAACAATTTTTTATATCTTTTTTTTTTTTTTTTTTTTTTGCATGCTATATTCGATATTTTTACTTTTACTTTTAATGATTTAAAAAGTAAAATAAGAAATTATCTATTTGACATGGTGAAAACCTTATACAACCGAAAATTTAATTTACGGTGAATGTTTGTTTAACATGTATTTAATAATTACATATAGATAAATGTATATAAATATATCATTTAATTACTTTTCTTCAAAAATTATATCAAATTCAAATTAAACTATGACTCTTTTTAGTATGTAATATTTCAGTTCGTCGGTTTTTCTTATATACAAATGATTGGAAAAAATTCAGTCGAGCGATACTCCTTCGTTTTTAATTTACCATCACAACTGATACTTCCATCTAGAACAAAACATCTGCTGCAAGTGCTGTTAAATAAAACCCAATTGTGAATAGAATGTTATTTATTTAGTATAATATTCACAAAGTAGTAATCATAAACAAAAAATGCAGACCAACATAAAGTTTTTCATAGTTTATAAACACACTGTAATTGTAAATTACTAAAATAGCTGTAATGTATTTTTGTTTTTTTTACAGTTCGGGTAAACTCTTTATGCTTTGACGAAATAGACAAACTATTTATTTTTCTGTTCAAAATGATGGATAAAATATAAAAATACCACATAAATAAAACGCTGTCTGTAGGGGCGAGAAGGGACAACTCAACATCGGGGTAACTAAAGTAAATCACAAATTAGCCAATTATTTTTTATAAAAATATTTCAGAATGTCGATTTACTTAATTAAAAAGTAAATTACATTACGATTAGATTTATTAAAAATAACTAAAAACAAAATACTGGTTCATATTTTACGTAATGTCTTTTCAAATGCCTTATTTAAAGAAAAATATTCACTAATTAAGGTTATAATCTTTAATACATGACTTATAAAAAAAAATATGTTTTTCCGGTTGTGAGTTATCCCGGTGTTCAGTTGTCGTGCATCCTGAAGTGGGGTGGGGGGTGATACTACACAGATCCTAGACAGAAAATCCAGGGAGTGACACTTTGATCGTAAGCAGAATGCACAGATGATCTAATCCAAGGTAGAAGTATCGATCAAAAGAGAAATAATCTCATCAGTTTTGAAGTGTAAATAAGAGTCGTTTGTTCTACAGATGTCATTATAACAAGTATTGTATAGTATCTCCAACACTATTATTTTTATTGCAATAAAGAGGCACTGTCTAGGAGACGGTTTCCCGATGATAAAGCATATATATATATATATATATATATATATATATATATATATATATATATATATTAATCATTTCACCCCAAGCAAGGCATTCCACTGCCACTATTGCGCAGGGGGTTACATAGGGGAAAGTGATAAAAAAGAGTGGTTAGATATAGGAAATGTCAGAAGGAGGGTGATAGACAGGTAAGGATACCGAGGATGAGGGTTGGGTCGGTGGGAAGATTGTTTGAGAAAATGGATGCGAATTAGTGTGTTAGGAGGTGTCTATTGACCTTACATTTAAACTCCTGGAAACTGTAGCTGTCGAGGAAGCAAGTATGTGGAAAGGAATTCCACAGGCGGGAAGTGCGAGAAAAGAAACTGTTGGAGTAGAAATTGCGGTTACATCTTATCTGTTTCACTGTAAAAGGGGTGAGACCTATTTGCTAATCTAGTATCTCGTGAAAATTCGTACCTATGGGGGCACCAGTGATCTAAGCTCATCGAAGCAGAAGCCGTGAAAGTATTTATAGAAGAGGCACAGGTAAGCCACGTCACGCCGGTGAGAGAGTGACTGCAGCCGGTCTGCCAAATCGGTATCGATCACATTACTGATTCTCCGTTGTATTTTGTCAAGAACCCCGAGAAGAATAGCAGGGGCACCCGACCAGATGTGGCAGCAGTATTCAATACACGGGCGGATGGTAGATTTAAATATGTGCAGGATAGATTCAGACGGGAAAAACTTCCGGGCCCTGCACAGAGAACCGACTTTCATAGCAGCGGATTTAGCAATGGATTCGATATAGTCATTCCACTTGAGGTCCGCTGAGAGTGTGATGCCAAAGAGGCGTAGTGTTTTACTCCCAGGGAGGCAAGCATGTTCCATGCTAATGGGAGATAGATGCGATTGTCTATGATGGTTAATTGATAGCAGCTTCGTTTTGGAAGCATTAAGATTTACGAGCTATTTCTTACCCCAGTCCACTACGGATTGGATGTCCTTTTCAAGCTTGGCAGCGAGGTTCGCTTTGTCGGTCACACCAGATTTTTGATCGAGGCGAGAGTAAACTGTGGTGTCATCGGCGTACATGCCTACTTGCGATCTTATGGCATCGTGGAGATCATTAATGTAGATCAGAAAGAGCGTGGGGCCTAGGATAGAGCCTTGAGGGACGCCAGCATTCATATGGTAGTTTTGGGAGCCATGTCCGTTTAATACCCCATTCAATATGCGGTTAGAGAGGCATGACTCGATTAGGTCAAACAAATGTCCAGTTATACCATAGCTCCGCAGTTTGCGTAGGAGGCCAGCATGCCAAACTCTGTCGAACGCTTTGGAGATATCCAAGGCAACGGTTCGAGCTTCGCCATTCTTGTGGAGAGCCTGGTATATATACTCGGTGATGGTCGTTAGCATATCAGCAGTAGACCTGGTGAAGCGGAAGCCATACTGTTTGTCCGAGAGGAGCCTGTGGGCTGTGAGATGCTGAACCACCTCGGCGTTGATAATGGTTTCGAACACTTTGCCAAAGATTGGAAGAAGGCTGATAGGGCGGTAATTTGCGGGGTCCGAGGGTTCTCCATTATTGTTAAATATAGGAACTACAGAGGAAGACTTCCAACAGGCAGGAAAGCAGGAAGCAGATAGGCAGAAGTTGTAGAGCTTAGAGAGGACAGAGGAGAGTTCAGGGGCACATTTCTTCAAGACTATGATTAGGATTCCCTCCGCTCGCTTTGTGAGGGTCAAGTTTTGAGATTATGTTAGAGACCAGCGAGGGTGTAATGTGGACGTCATTCAGTTGAGCTTCAGTTCTAGGTGGGAAGTCAGGTGTAGATACTCCAGACGAATCCAGTCTCGAATTTGTGGAGAATCTGCGAGCAAAGCATTCAGCCTTGTCCGCTGAGGAGGTGAGGACCTCAAATTCATTGATTAGTGGGGTCTTACTATTGTTAAGCACGCTTTTACATATATATCTTGCCTCGTCTGAAAACAGCGATAATCTAAATTTTACATAGGAATCACCAATTCCAGGTAACCTCATTGTGTCATGTCATTGTGTCAGGTCAATAGGTCAGGTCCGAAAATTGTGTTTATATTACAATAGTGATTCTTGCATAATATGTTTAAGATGAAACTTATTATTTATCTGAGTGAATAGAATTGTATAGTGAAAAATTGAATGTGAAATACATTTTGAAAATCTAGATACCGAGCGATGATTTGGTATCTATATCCAACACTGAACGCCAAAAATTCTTTGTATATTTACTGCAAAAATACAAGAACGAGATTCGAGCATTCGAACAATGATGAATATGTTAATGTCTTTTCTAGAAGTAACATACAAATTCAACTAATTTTGTTTGTGTGAAGTTGTTCATTAACTGGATCTTTTTACAAAAGGTACTATAACACACATAACCCTAAACGACGTGGTTTTGATGTTTTATTATTTGTATCTGAAATGTTTTCCATGGATATTAGAAATTCTTTCAGGATGATGAAAAAGAAGAAATTATTAAGAAATATAATTCCTTTATTTAAACAATCCACTCATTTTTCCATTTAAATTTCGCAGTGGGTAGTTTATTTGAACATTAGTTTAATTAAAATAACATTACAATTCTTTCAGCTGGACTCATTCATTTTTAAGAAGAAAATTCTTCACAGCTTTGATTCTTTCTTAACTTTATAATTATCTTTGCTTAACTTTTTCTGGAAATTTAAGTTTGCTTAATTTCCCCTGTTTTTGAAAAAAAAATTCCCGATACACGCCATCAGTTATCTTGGGTCAGGTGGACTTTTTGTGCCTCTGGGATTAATTTCATTGAATCACTTTTCAAGTCATAGATTTTTGAGGTCGTTTCATCATCATCTCTTTGACTCTCGACTTTGACGCTAACTTTTGAATTGGATCAGCAAAAATATCTTAAACTCAAGACAAATTGCCACGAACAAAAATCTTTTAAGTAAAGAAAACAAAAATAAAGTGAGTTTCTTTTCTCTCTCTTTTTCTCTATCTTTCTTCATAATGGTACGGCTGCTCACACGTAATATTTGATTCCTTAGAGAGAGACGACGTGTATTCAACAACAGAACTAATCTGTGAAATTTTACTTCTTTCATAAGAAGAAAATCTACATTCCATGACATACTCTTCCTCTCTCCTTTCTTCCTTTCTCACATCCTCTTTATGTTAGCATCATAATTCATGATATGAATTGTAAGGCAAAATTGAACTCCTATGGGGCTGACCTGAAGTAACGAGTCTGATCAAATTGCTGGTGTCACGTGACGTTTCTCATCTGCTACGGGCAATTAAAGAAGCGATGCCCGTGTCTTTCCATAGCATGGGATGATCCAATTATAAATGAAAGATGTTATCTTCGTCCTCTGCGGGTTGAACTCCCCAATCTGCCAGATCTAATATGCGTGCATACGACACTTCTTTTAGTAAACACAGGATTGTTCAACCGGATCCAGTATATGGAAAATTCGTGAAATCAAGTCATAAATAAATCTAGTCGTATGCACGCATACGCCACGCGAATTGGTGGCAATTATCTAAAACGGATGAGATTTTCTAATGCGGCAAAGAATTTGTTTAAGTGTGTGCATATAGATAGATAGATATGTGTTTGTGCGTATGCGTGTGTGTGTGTGTGTTTGCGCGCGCGAAACAGTATTCTTACAAGTTATTTTATACTGTCATGCAAATTAGTACACTTCTACATTCACATGATTATGCATATCTATCAGCGTAATTATATATATATATATATATATATATATATATAGTAGCATTTACTTTTTAACAGTGCTCGATACGTAGTAGAGCAATATTTTTAGTAATATTTTTATTATTTATAATAAAAACATTTTTCGCTACACAAGAGATGTCGTGTTTCAGCACCCCCTTCAGCCGATATATTTATCTATCTATATATGTGTGTGTGTGTGTGTGTGTGTGTGTGTGTGTGTGTGTGTGTGTGTGTGTGTGTGTGTGTAATGGACAAATTAAGTAGAGATTTAAAAAATCTGACATCATCTCATTTACTACTTATATTTACTAAAATTGAGATTTGGTCCTGTGAAAAGGTGAATGGAGGCATAACATCGCCATTACTAGTGACCAAACCAAACAGCTTCGTAATCGCAATTAGAATCATCCTACTCTTTCTTAATTCTATCCACTGTCCTCAGATTTACACCCAAACACGCTGAAATGCATCATATTGTAGCTTCCAGCGCGAATGCCAAGAATAAAAAGAAACAATGCGCATGCGCAAAATTAAATATATCTACATATGTATAAATATAAACATATATATGCATATAATTATACTTATACATGTATATATTTATACATTATACATTTTATATATGCATATATTTATACATACACACATATATATTTATACATGTATATATTATATATTTATATACGTAAACATATGTATATTTTTATTTATATATATGTACGTAGGTATGTATGTATGTATGTATGTATAGATAGATAGATAGATAGATAGATAGATAGATAGATAGATAGATAGATAGATAGATAGATATGTGATCACAAGCAAATACTTAAACCTGCATCTTCGAACTATTATCATGTTACTTGTCTGAGGCTTTTTCTATCATATCGCTTTGAGATTTTTACCTATTCTCTTAAATATCAGATATATTTCTGTCTGGTGACCTGAATGTCTGTCTTATATAAAAAATATTTTCTGAAATTTACTATCTCAGTCTTTAATATTAATGTTAGTTATGTACATTTCAATGATATACAACTTCTGTGTATGTATGTGGGTTGGTGTCTAACTTGTTCACAGACACGCACACACGCGCAGATAGATAGATAGATAGATAGATAGATAGATAGATAGATAGATAGATAGATTTATGTAAATTTTGTTACATCAAATGTTGTATTGTAGAGTGGATATACGTATTTTTTACTAAATTGTCAGCAAAATATAACGTTTGAAGTTATAAAAAATAATGGCAGATTAAAAATTTAAAAAATCATTTAATTCCTTAGAATATATATATATATTTATATATATATATATATATATATATATATATATATATGTGTGTGTGTGTGTGTGTGTGTGTGTGTGTGTGTGTGTGTGTGTGTGTTGGGAGAATTTATATATATATATATATATATATTGGGGGAATCTGACATATCTTACCACTTTAAACATAATCTTTTTTTAGTCGATACCCGTTTGTAAGTATCCGTCCGGTTATATTTTTAAACAGTAGAATTATTTTCGTCGATCGGACGGAATGTTCAAAAAATAGGATAAGAGTTATTTTTTTTGTCTAATGATTTTTTGAACATTCAGTCTTTAAATGAAAATAAATATGACGTTTAACTGTACAAGCGTAAAAAATTTGGGTATCCACTAACGTTTAAAGTATTAAATAACAAATACGTGTGTGTGTGTGTGTGTGTGTATGTATATGCATATGTGTATATGTATATGTGTGTGAGTGTCTCTCTATATATATATATGCGTATATATGTCTATATATACGTGTGTGTGTGTGTGTGTGTGTGTGTGCATATATGTTTAAATACAAGGCGCAATGAATGAATTGTCGTCTAAATTACGCTAAGATAAAATAATACTAACGTCTCATTTTAACAAATATATTTAACAAAATTACACAAAAATATTAAAGTGTTAATTTCTTTAATAAAATCGCCATTGGCTTCAATCAAGGCCTCTAACAGACTTCGTAATCTCCTGCATTTCTTCTGAACGGTCTCTTTGTTTAAGTTTGTGAATGCTGCCGTAATCTTTGTCTTCAGTTCATTTTTGGTGTTACAAAGAATTTTGTTGATCTCTCGCTCAACTGCGCCCCACGCATAATAATCAAGAATTTGCATTCTGGGGAGTTTGGTGGCCATATGTAAGGACTGTTGTGGTCGCAGAAATTATCTGACAGCTATAACTGTGTTCTCCTTCTTGTGTTGTATGGTGCAGAGTCCTGTGATCAGACATAGGGTGGTTCAGACGGCCAGCCTCTTGACCCAGAACAGCACCACCTCCTCAAGACACTTGCTGTAGACTTCCGTGTTGAGTTTGAGTGTCTCGCCAGCAAATTCGGGATTTTGGGTATTCTTTTCTTATCAGCATGATCAAAGTTAGTTTTTCGAGCTGTCGTACCTTTTTAATCACCATTAAACTCATCCAACTCTTTCCAAATCCACTTCTCTGTCTACATATTGAAACCCAAATACTCCGAAATGTTTTTATGAAAGCTTCCGGCGAGAATGTAGAGCATGCTGTTTCCAAATTTCTAGCGGAATGAATTCTGTAATGGTGCTCTTTTTCTCACAGACGGAACCCAACTGACCATACTATATTGTGCAGACAACAAAAGCAAAAGAAATCAAAGCGCATGCGCGAAATTAAATGAGGACAATTTATCCATCGCATCCTGTATATATCTGTGTATTTATCTATAATTTTCTAAATATGTGTGCATATATATGAATATATATGTGTGTGTGTATAATTGCGTATATATATATTTGTGTATATATATGTATGTATATGTGTGTATATATAACTGTGTATACATATATTTGCATATATATGCCTATATATATGTATATATATGTATATATATATGTGTATATGTAATTGAATATATAATTGTGTATATATATATATATATATATATACAGATACATATATATACACTTGTATACACACACACACGTGTGTGTGTGTGTGTGCGTGTGTGTGTGTGTGTGTGTGTGTGAGTTGAATATATGCATCGGAAGATGATAGAAAGAAAGAACAAATAGGAAACGTATTTCCATGTTTCACTTTTATTAATACTTCCTAAGAGTTTGTGAGAAAAACAAAGCGACAAAATACTGGTATAATTTTAATTAATAACTAACCGAAATTATGATCTGGGGTTAGTTCTTACTGATCAGATACGTGTCACGTGTTATGTGGGATATTTTGAACGGTAAAGTATATAATAATAATTGTGTAAACTTTTTTTTTACCATAGCTCATATTACAATTTGTTGTTTTCTCTCTCTCTCTCTCTCTCTCTCTCTCTCTATATATATATATATATATATATATATATATATATATATATATTGTGTGTATTTTGGCAGCATTTTTTCATTAATGCAGGTTTCATTGAATAATATAGACAAGTTTTGTCTATTAATTTTGTGTAGGATCCGTTCATACCGTCTGATATACTTGATGGTGATGTCGTTGAAAGAAAACAAAAAATCACAGTATTTGTTGAATTTTTTATCGGGTCTAAGCTTTCGGCTCACATAAGCCATTATCAAAGAGTAAATAATAACACACAGTAAACATAGAACATTTAAGCTATTAACAATAAAGATAATTGAATTGAAAATATAAGTCCATCCCTACCATCAATTCAATTATCTTTATTGTTAATAGCTTAAATGTTCTATGTTTACTGTGTGTTATTATTTACTCTTTGATAATGGCTTATGTGAGCCGAAAGCTTAGACCCGATAAAAAATTCAACAAATACTGTGATTTTTTGTTTTCTTTCAACGACATCACCATCAAGTATATCAGACGGTATGAACGGATCCTACACAAAATTAATAGACAAAACTTGTCTATATTATTCAATATATATATATATATATATATATATATATATATATTGTAGGCAGCGAACGATCCCTTTCTTTATACTGTATAGGTGATGGACGTTGAAGTTGAATTATTATCCGGTGAATGTTGGCTTGTGGTATATGAATGTCTTCGACCCATGCCTGTTCGAGTAAATCCAGTAATGATAGTATGTAGTTGTTTTCTCCCTTTATTGTAAATTGTATCTTATTGAGTTCACATGTTTCATTTGTAGCTGGACCTCGTCCTGGTATGGCCAGAATATAAATGTTTCATCTATGTATCCAAGCCATAGAGTTGGCTTTACAGATGTTGATTCTAATGCCATTTCCTCGAAATATGTATCATGTATATGTTAACCATTGCTGGTGTTAATGACGAACCAATTGCTAAACCTTCATCCTGCCAATATGTCTGATCCCATTCCAAAGTGAGTTGCTGTATTCCAGTATACCGATAGATAACCTGATGGAGATGCTGACTTTCTCTACACAAACAACACTTATATATCTGTATATAGATGTGTATATAGATAAATACATATATGTCTGTATGTATGTATATATGTGTGTGTTTATGTTTAATCGGTATCACCCCAAGCAAGGGAATAAAACCACTAAAAATCAAGGGATTATCGGGTGTGAAAGAATTAGGAACAGGAAGACTAAAAATGAGCAGAAAAAGAAAAGAGTAATCAGGAAGACAAAAGATAGCGATTGATATTGCAGATATTAGATTTTTGCAGATTAAAGTTGGCTGGAAAGCAAGGAGACAGAAGGTAGTTTTACAAACGGGTGTAAATTGATGAGATCTCGACACCAGCCTAAAATTGCGCGTAAAGTCATAAAGTCTGTGTACCATAGCGAATAGCTCATCAGAACAATTACCATGAAAGTATTTATGAAAAAAAACACCGAGAAGCAACCTTACGGTAGTGAAGCCGAGTCTCCATATCAGAACCAATAATATTGCTGATTATTCTTTAGATTTTATTGAGGAGCTCAAGGTAAATAGCAGGTGCGCTGAACAGCAATATTCCAAGCATGGGCAAATGGTAGACTTATAGATATGCAAAATAGATCTTCTTGCCTGACACAATGAACCGACATATGCGTATATTTATGGGTGCATATTAATACATGGGTCTCATGTATTAAAGCACGGACAATTTTTAAATATATGTGTGAGAAATATTTAGGGTGTTAAAATTGTCGGCATTTTATATTTTTAATTTCGCGCATCCGTGTTGTTTGTTTTTGATTTTGTCGATTGCCCAGTTTAGTATCTGTTGGGTACCTTCTGCGAGAAAAAAAGTGTCGTATTGCAATTCACTCCACCATAGAATTTTGAAACGTTCTGTTCTGCTTGGCAATAAACTCAAAAACGAACATTTCAGAGTATTTGGGTGTCAATTTGAGTACAGTGTAGATGATTCAGAAAGAGTTGGATGAGGATTATGTGAGCATTAACCAACTTAAACAAGGAGACTGTCCAGAAGAGTTGCAGAAAATTTTAATGTTGTCTAAAACCCCGGGGCTGAAGCCAATGGTGATTTTATTGAATATATTGTCTCTTTAATCTTACAAAATGTTTTTCGGTAATTTTGGTAAATATGTCTGCTAAAATGAGATGTCAATGGTGTTTTAATTTTTGCCTAGTTTAAACGACAATTCCTCCATCGCAGCCTGTATTTATGTTTACATATATGTTTGTAAACACACACACACACACACATACATATATATATATATATATATAAGCTTGTATATATAAATTTTTATATATATGTGTATATTTAGAGTTGTCAGTATATATTTATAGGTCTATATATAATTGTATATATAAGTGAGATTGTAAAAATTATATTCGTGTCGAAAAACCTTCCTCGAAAACTATCGAAAGAAGGAAAAAATGTTTTTAAAAAAGAAAGAGCTTAGTACATGAACGTCACTCAAAAGGGTTCGGACCGAGATCAGCATGAAGCCCAAAGAAAAAAAACCGATACGAGTAATCAACTAACAAAAAGCGCTCAATACAGAGGTAGCGCGAAATAAATAGACACCTAATGAGCCAGATGAACCTACCTAGGTTTCACCTAAATGGGTTGTCAGGGAAAGCTGGTTAAGTTGGTTCTAAGCTTCAGCCATCTTCAGAGAGGTTATAAGGACGGTAACACAAAAACATCCACCATCAGCGACGATTTTATCTTGTATTGACATAAAACTCCGCTAAGCAACGGCAATAGTTACCAAAAATAACAAACGCAGTTCGCAAATTTCCAATGCGGTTCTATGACGTCACACCGCGTGATAGCGCGAAATGACAACAGAAACATGTATTCAAATGCAATGTAATGTGTTAGAACCAACTTAATAAAAAATTATCCAAATGTTGGAGAATTTTTGTCTTTATTTTCAACTGAAATTAAAGCCAAAATACGATGTTTAGAACGGCTCATGATTAAACATAATAGACATTCATTGTCTCTTATATTTAACAGTATATGTTAAGAAAATTATTTGCTGCCTCGATACACTAAATATAGATATATATGTATATATGTGTGTGTATGTGTATATATAAGTATATATACATGTATGTATATATATATATATATATATATATATATATATATATATATATATATATATGTACACATATACATATGTATATACCTACATATATATTAACGAAGATTAACGAAACTTGGTTATAAACAACCGACAATTTGAAATCATTTGTTAAAAAAAATAATGTTCAAACAAATCTTACTAAAAAAATTGAAATAGAAACGCTCTATCAAAGCATCACTAAATTACAAGATGAAAAACTTATAACCGTTAAACCCGAACTGAAAGATCTACTTAAGGCTGAGGCAATCAAAGATCGCCATGATAAAAGCAGAAGCTCCTCAAAAATTCTATCGAAACAACTAAAAAGTGCCGCGCACGAACTACGCAACCACCTTCACATAATTGTAAAAAAAGCTGACAAGGCTAACATCTTTGTTGTACTTAACAAATCAGATTACAACACAAAACTCAACCACATACTCCATGACCACACAAAATTTAAAAAAATTAACAAAAACCCGACACACCAACTAAAATCTAAACTTAATAAACTCATTAGTGCCAACAACGCTGATCAGAATTCCTTAAAACTCCCTAAAATTATTGGTGACTATAAACCTGGTTACATATACGGAACCATAAAAACTCATAAACCTAACTATCCTCTCCGCCCTATCATATCCCAAATTCCTACTCCTGTATACCAGTTAACTAAACATATTAACCAGCTTATCACACCCTACCTTCCGAGTAAATACAGCATAAAGTCAACCCTAGAGGCAATCCAAATCCTCAAGAGTGAAAAACCTAATAATGAAATCATAGCTTCACTTGATGTGGAAAACCTTTTTACTAATGTACCCGTCAGTGAAACTATTGATATAATTATAAGAAATGTTTACAGTAATCCTTCATTACCCCCACTCAAAATTAATCCCAACATCCTAAGAAAAATTCTACTAGCTTGTACTACTGAAGTGCCTTTTGTTGATCCAAACAACACTATATATATACAACGTGACGGAGTCTCCATGGGTTCAGTGCTTGGTCCGATTTTTAGTAATTTCTACATGTCTAACCTTGAAAATACTACCTTTGCAAAATTTACAAAACCATCAATATATCTAAGATATGTTGATGATATCCTACTATCAATTAAAAATACTAATGAAATCTTACAACTTCAAAAACAGTTTCAAAATAACTCAGTTTTAAAATTTACTTATGAACTTAGCAAAGATAACAAAATTCCTTTTCTTGATATATTAATTAACACTGACAACAATAAATTTACTATCTCACCGTATCAAAAACCTACTAATAAAAATCCCTCCACACTCAATTATATTAGTGAATGCCCCCACTATTACAAAATAGCCATTATAAAAAATCTATTATACCGTGCAAAAGTCAATTCATCTACAAATCAGATCTTCTACAGTGAACTAAAAAACATAAAACAGACACTCATCAATAATAATTTTCCCAACTACATAGTTGATGAACAAATACATTACTTTCTTAAAAAGCTTAACATGGAAAAAACAACACATGATACTAACCCAACCAATCCTAAACATATCACTCTCTTATACCGTAGCCAGATGCACTCCAACTACCAACTAGATGAAAACATCCTAAAAAAACTCATAAATACTAATATTTCTCCGACAGACTCTAACAAAAGAATTAAGTTCATTATATATTACACTAAATCCACTACATCTAATTCATTTGTCCGCAACGACTCTTCCCCCACCGTTAGTGATTTGCAAAAGACCAATGTAGTATATAAATTCATATGTCCATTTAGAGAATGTATCTCTAACAACCTCAATAATATCTACATCGGCCACACCACAAATTCGCTCTCACGGCGTCTGACGTTGCACTTAAATAAAAATTCAAATATATTCCGTCATTTAGAACAACACGGTTATCAACGCACACTTCTGAGAAAAACGCTTGTTGATAACACGTACATACTCAAACAAGAAAATAATAAGCAGAAACTAAAAATCCTCGAAGCACTCTACATTAAACAGTTTAAACCTGGTTTGAATACAATCAATTTCGATATTTCCAACAACGTACTCAAATGTCTGTAATCAGACCAGGGACCACAACACCACTATTTTGTCACTGTCTTCGGCCATCCGCCACGGTAGGGATGGACTTATATTTTCAATTCAATTATCTTTATTGTTAATAGCTTAAATGTTCTATGTTTACTGTGTGTTATTATTTACTCTTTGATAATGGCTTATGTGAGCCGAAAGCTTAGACCTGATAAAAAATTCAACAAATACTGTGATTTTTTGTTGTCTTTTAACGACATCACCATCAAGTATATCAGACGGTATGAACGGATCCTACACAAAATTAATAGACAAAACTTGTCTATATTATTCAATGAAACCTGCATTAATATATATATATATATATATATATATATATATATATATATATATATATCCATGTACTTGTGTTTAGAGGGTTTATTTGAAATATAATTAATGTAAATAATTATTTGTCTCTGAGTAATTTGATTATTTACATAATTAGTTCCTTCGAAGTTCAAATTCTCTAACGTATTTTTACGGCATTAAAAATCGTTTACAACCAAGTAATCCATTCACGCATCCATGTGAGCACATAATTCACGTGTGCATGTTGCTTACATTATCACTGCCTTTGAATTTTAAAATTCTTCATAACGTTCATAAAATTTGTTTAGCTTTTTCTTTTTTTTTGATAACTTATTCAAGTAAATATTGAATTTACAATACAACACAGAAGGAACATGAATCCCATAATCAAGTCATCGAAAAAAATGCGAAACAAATTATATAAAGGAAAAATACATACATCAATGACAACTTCATTAACCTATCGGATTACCAACTCACTCCAGAGAACGGCTCATAATAAACATTCATTGTCTCTTAACAGTATATGTTTTAGAAAATTATTTGCTGCCTCGATACACTAAATTTATATATATATATATATATATATATATATATATATATATATATATATATATATAGTTATCTCCCTTTAACTTAACTTTTTAAGGTATTGGTTTCCACTCAGGTATTGAATTCACACCTCTTTGGAAAATTAACACTTTAATTTTTTTTTAATTTTAAAATCCGTGTCTTATTTTAGAAAAAAAAAACTCTGAAGAAATTTAATAAAGTGATGCATGTTTGATTAAAAAAACTTTTCCTGCCTGTTTTTACTTATTCTATTTAAGAATGTTATTTTATTTATAACAATAATAATAACTATATATATATATATATATATATATATATATATGCGGATGACTATGACTATATATATATATATATATATATAGGCAGCAAATTTTCTTTTAGACATGTCAATAAACTGCAAACGTTATGTCTGTTTATTTTTAATAAAATCCATTTGTACCCACGGATAATCTTTCGCGTATTATAATTGAAAGATGTAAAAAATAAGCTGTAACTTTAACAGTTCATTTTATCATTAATTTCTCCATGTTCCCAAGAACTTTCAATCTCCTTCCGAGATCATCTTTATATGTGTAAGTTGTGGTAACAAAAAATAACCGTAAAACTGTATTGCTAAAAATTACTGTAAATGTTCATCTTGCTCCAAATGTGACGGTTGGCAAATTGCTTAGCGTTCATTAGAAAATAAAAGTTATCCAAAATGGTTACTTTTATATTATAATATCATGGTAATGTACGTGTTAAAGCATGAAAAAATGTCTTTTTATAAACATTTTAGAGCATTAGTACAGTAGTCATAGCTGATTCTATTAATTGACGGCTTAATTTTTTTTAATGAATATTGCTTCAAGGATCTGTAATTTGCTTATCTTGGTGTAGGATATTTGTGTTATCGATCATTATTTTCTACATTGAGAATGGAGACAAGAATGTTGGTGTAGATGTCTAGAAATGGACGAGTGGTCAGACATGCCTAATGTAAGACGTCTGCTAATGTAGTTGTTGTAAATTCAATATATATATATATATATATATATATATATATAAAATGAAAAGTGTGAGAGGCCGTGAACGTTTTGTCTAAAGTGTATATTTATTGTTATTGTTATTATACATGTTATGATACTTTAAGTGTCCATAATGGTATTTGTGACGCTACACGTGTTTCGAGTCAAAGATTGACTCTCTTCAGGCGAATAAATTTATGGCTTTACATATCGAGTTCCTTTTGTTTCTGAAGGCCAAGTTGTTGTTTTATAAATAAAACAAATATAAGTAAGTAGAAAAAATAAGAAAATAAATTAAATCAGTAAAATAAAATAAAATAAGATAAAATAAAATAAATCAAATGTTGGCGTGTTTAATACTCTATGTTTTCTCACATCATCACGTGCATAAATGGATAAACAGATAAATAAATAAACAGATGAATGAATCAAGTGCTTACATCAATTTGAAAAGATTTTCGTCTGGGGTTACCTTCTTAGTAGAGTCACAAATACCATTATGGTCACTTAAAGTATCATAACATGTATAATAACAATAACAATAAATATACAGGGGCCCGACAATATTTTTCGGACACTTTGAAAAAAGTACTTCAAGGTGGTTACTAGTGCCAAAAACTTTTGAGATTGAAAGTACGTAGTTGAGGAGTGACAATCCACTCCTAGTGTAATCATTTTTTTTTAGTTTGGCTTTGATAATTTTAGC
>JBBBDQ010000536.1:6062500-6100000 GCA_037127315.1 Ascarosepion bandense | reverse complement strand
GATGGTAGATTTGTATATGTGCAGAATAGTTTCAGGTGGGAAAAATTTCCGGGCCCTGCACAGGGAGCCCACTTTCATAGCAGCAGATTTGGCAATGGATTCAATATAGTCATTCCATTTGAGGTCCGCCGAGAGTGTAAGGCCAAGGAGGCGTAGTATTTTACTCTCTGGGAGGCTAGCCTGTCCCATGCTAATGGGAGGTAGATGCGATTGTCTATGGTGGTTAGTTGATAACAGCTTTGTTTTGGAGGCATTGAAATTTACCAACCATTTCCTACCCCAGGTCACTACGGATTGGAGGTCCCTTTCAAGTGCGGCAGCGAGATTCACTTTGTCGTCCAGACCTGGTTTCTGATCGATGCGGGAGTAGATTGTTGTGTCGTCGGCATACATGCCAACTTGGGATCTAATGGTGTCGGGGAGATCATTAATGTAGATCAGAAAGAGCGTGGGACCTAGGATAGAACCTTGAGGGACGCCCGCGTTCGTCTGGTAGTTTTGGGAGGCATGCCCATTTAATACCACCTTTAATGTGCGGTTAGAGAGGAAGGACTGGATGAGGTCAAACAGATGTCCAGTTATCCCATAGCTCCGCAGTTTGCACAAGAGGCCAGCATGCCAGACTCTGTCAAATGCTTTGGAGATATCCAAGGCAACGGTTCGGGCTTCACCATTCTTGTCGAGTGCCTGGTATATGTACTCGGTAATGGTCGTTAGCATATCAGCAGTAGACCTGGTGAAGCGAAACCCATACTGTTTGTCAGAGAGAAGCCCGTTGGTCATAAGGTGCTGAATCACCTCGGCGTTGATAATGGCTTCGAAAACTTTGCCAAAGATTGGAAGGAGACTAATAGGACGGTAATTGGCGGGGTCTGAGGGTTCGCCAGAATTCTTAAATATAGGTACTACGCAGGAGGACTTCCAACAGGCAGGAAAGCAGGAAGCAGATAGGCAGAGGTTATAGAGTTTAGAGAGGACAGAGGAGAGTTCTGGGGCACATTTCTTCAGTACTATGACTGGGATTCCGTAACCGCCGCTCGCTTTGTGTGGGTCAAGTTGCGCTATTATCTTGGCGACCAGCGAGGGTGAAATGTGGACGTTATTTAGTTGAGCCTTAGTTCTGGGTGGGAAGTCTGGTGTAGGTATTCCTAACGAGTCCAGTGTCGAATTGGTTGAGAATCTACGGGCAAAGCATTCAGCCTTGTCGGCTGGGGAGGTGAGAACTTCAAATTCATTGATTAGTGGGGGTATTGAAGTCTTGTTCCTGTTGAGCACGCTTTTGCAGAGACGCCAGTAATCTTTGGAGCCAAACTTAGAGGATGCTATGCGTGGCTACGCTGTAATATGAGCGCATTTTTTATATATTTTTCTTTTTTATTTACTTAGTAATCTTTAAAAATGTGAAAAATATTTTAAGTATTCTAATGTTTATTGAATTTTAAGCACTTTGGTTTTAACTTTACTTGAGGTACCTCTCTTATTTTCTGATAATGTCTGTAATTGCAAAAATTCACACGTTTATACACACAAAATAATTCCAACATTATTTTTAAGTTATTGGAGTCACTGAATTATAGTATTTTTCCATTTATGATTAGTTAATATAGTTGACTAGCAGCCACAAATTAAGTCAGGATTTTAAAAATTTGATAACTTTCTAAATTATTCTAATCAGTTTTTAAATGAAAACAATTCTTGTAAACATTTATTCTTCATCGAAAAATGCTTTCTAAGATCATAATCTTATTCATAAACGAAATTAAATAGTTTTCTAATCAAATAATGTTATAGTGTAATTGCATTTTTATTTCACAATTCAGAGCAGATGTTCTGTAAATAGCGTTCCTGGTTTACAAAAAAAATTGATGAATTAAATTCTCCAAGGACTTTTTCTTATAATTAGTATAAACATTATCCCCTGCAAAAATGAATTTCTTTAAATTTCATAAAATTTAAATAAATATGAGTAACAGATAATAAAAAATACCATGATTTTATAAAAACACGTATCTAAAATAATGTCTGTCATTACGAATAGTTTAATTAAAATCTGACAGTTTTTTCAAATCAATGTGTGTTTTTTCACTGCCAAAAGATGCTATAATTTCTTATACTAATTTATGGTCAACTGCTGACGCAAGAAACAAAAATTTACTTAATATTTTGAAGATTATAAGCACAAATAAAAACATAATGTAATAATCAAAAAATCCTTTCGTCTTTTCTCTTAATGACAAACTAAAGTCTTTAAAAATAAAATTTTGTTATATTAAGTTTGTGGCATTTTGGTGCAGTTATAGCTCATTTTCAGAATATTTCTGTTGAATCTGTTGAGCCTGAACAGTACAGAAAAATATTATTGTGAACCACAATAGAAGAACACTGGAAATATGTGAAAAAACAATAGATGTAACTACACAGTAAAAGAAGAGTACCCTTGAACGGGCGTAGAAGAGACACAGGGAAGCCACCTTGCGCCGGTGAGAAAGTGACTTATCTGAGCTGCCAAGTCGGAATCAATCACATTACAGCTTCTCCGTTGGATTTTGTCAAGGACACCTAGGTGAATAGCAGGTGCACCCGACCAGATATGGCAGCGGCATTCAATGCACGGGCGGATGGTAGATTTACGTATGTGCAGGATTGTTTCAAACGGGAAAAACTTGTTGGCCCTACACAGATAACCGTCCTTCTTAGAAGAGGATTTAGCTATAGATTCTTGAGGTCTGTTGTGAGAGTTAACTCGAGAAGGCGCAGTGTTTTGCTTTCAGGGAGACTAGCCTGATCCATTCTGATGGGGGGTAGGGGCGATTGTCTGTGATGGTTAATAGATAGCAGCTTCGTTTTGGAAGTATTAAAATTCACGAGCCATTTCTTACCCCAGTCCGCCACGAATTGGAGATTCTTTTCAAACTCGACAGCGAGGTTTACTTTGTCAGCCTCGGCAGATTTTTTATCAAGGCAAGAGTTAACCATCGTGTTGTCAGCGTATATGCCTACTTGGGATTTTATTACATCGGCGAGATCGTTAATGTAGATAAGAAAAAGCATAGGACCTAGAATAGAGGGACACCCGCGTTCGTATGATAGTATTGGGAAGCATGTCCATTCAATACTACCTTCATTGTGCGATTTGAAAGGAATGACTGGATCAGGTCAAACAATTGTCCAGTTATACCATAGCCTCGCAGTTTGCGTAAAAGGCCAGCATGCCAGACTCTGTCAAACGCTTTGGAGATATCTATGGCAAGAGTTTGGGCTTTGCCGTTCTTGTCGAGAGTCTGGTGTATATATTCCGTGATGGTCGTGAGCATATCAGCAGTAGACCTGGTGAAGCGGAAACCATACTGTTTGTCAGAGAAGAGTCTGTGGGCTGCGAGATGTTGAACAACCTCGGGGTTGATGATGGCTTCGAACACTTTGCCAAAAATCGGTAGAAAGCTGATATGGCGATAATTAAAGGGGACAGAGGGTTCACCAGTGTTTTTATATATTGGAACCACAGAAGGGGTCTTCCAGTAGACAGGAAAGCAAGAAGCAGAAAGGCAGTAGTTATAGAGTGTGGAAAAGAGGAGAGTTCAGGGAAACATTTCTTCAGGACAATGATTGGAATTCCGTCGCCGCCGCTCGCTTTATGGAAGTCAAGCTTTGAAATTATTTTAGAGACCAGCGAGGGGGTAATATGGATGTCATTCGGTTGGGCCTCAGTTCGGGGTGGGAATTCGGGTACAGATATTGCAGACGAGTCTAGTGTCGAGTTGGTGGAGAATCTGCGAGCGAAGCACTCAGCCTTGTCTGTTGTAGAGATAAGGACCTTTAATTAGTTGATTACGGGATGCTATGCGCTGCTTCATTCTGGCTGAAAACAGCAGCTTAGCTACTTTAAGTATCTTCTTGCACTCATTGCAAGCAGAGGCAAAGAGGCGCCTGTTATGGTCCGACGCGTGACTCCAATAAAGCCGGAAGAAGTGATTTCGATGGGCGATGGTGGCCGAGCAAGTGGGGAGGAACCAAGGGGGACGAGTGGGTTTTAAGTCTCAACTTCCTGGATGAGATGAGAGCTTCGATGCTAGTCTTAACCCAAGAAGAGAACACAGCCACACAGTCTTCAACGGGAAGACTAAAGACTTTGTTCCAAGGGACATCACGCAAGAAATCGTGGAATGAGTCCCAATCGGCTCTTTGGTAGCAATAAGATATTCTGCTACTCTGAGGTTCTTGAGTGGAGTGGGAGTGAAAGAAGATGTTAACGGAATGTTAACGGAAACCACCGCATGGTCAGAATTTCCGAGGGGAAAAAAGTTGCTTGACATTGTAAGAGTCAGGGGTGGAAGTAAAACAGAGATCTAGCAGTGAGTCAGGCCCATTAGGGTTATTAGTGAAACGCGTGGGGAACGCCACCACTTGCGTAAGGGACTAAGTTTTCGAAAATTTCATTGTGTGGACACCAGCAAGATCTGTGACAGAATTTTTCAGCCACTTGGCGTTGTGGGCGTTAAAGTAACCAAACACAAGTATATGGGCAAACGGATGAGAGGAAATGGCCTTGTCAACATTACTGGAGAGGCTGTGAAGAACGGAACAGTCAGAAGATGAGAGGGAGCGGTAGAGGAAGAAGAGATAACTAATTGAGCTTATTAGGGAAAGCCGGAAACACATATAAGAATGATCTAGGGATTCAAGAGAGATCACCCTAGCTAGAGGGAGGTGTTCACTGACGTAAACACCTCGCCCATGCATATGAACATTGGAGTTCTTCCTGAATTGGAGAAGGTAGCCAGGGACGTAGAATTCAGAAGAGAGGATAGAAGAATCAAAGTTAGTTTCACAGAGGGCTATGACCATGATATAACTTGGAGTATAGTTAAAATAGCCAAACCATACAACGGCGGCAATGCACGCAGATTGTGCCATGAGGAAAAATTAGTTATTATGTTGTTCCCAGAAAGAAAAAATTACTATATGAAAGATCAGAAATTATGTCAAAATGTAATCCTACCCATAAATACCTACTAGGCTTAGAGAAACATCGATGAAAGTGTTCTAAGATTCTTAAATAACTCCTTCTTGATTCTGAAAATTTTTCGGTTGTTTAAAATTCCAGTCACGCGTTTGTAAAAGAAATCTCTGTTCGAGCGTTTGAAAAACGGTAAAGTCAGTCATTGTAAATCGCCTTAAGATACCTAGGTTGCGGAAATAACTCATTTCCAAATGATAGATGTTCAAAGTTCTGCAATATAATTATATTGAACACTTTTAGAACAACTGTGTACTAGTCTAATTATTTACATATATACATACATATGTGTGTGTGTGTGTGTGTGTGTGTGTGTGTGTGTGTGTGTGTGTGTGTGTGTGTGTGTGCATCTATGTAAAAATATGTCTATGTGGGCATAGCGGGCTCTGGATATTTTGTCGCGCTGCACCTTCGGGTGAACGGATATCACTGCCCACCAACCATCTCTTACATCTCTCATATGATAACTCCAAGTTACCATGCTCCGGTAAAACGTTTCAGCTGGCGGGTTAAACACATGTGAGGTGGTCGTGTTAACACGACACCATTGGGCGACAAGTTCCTCAAATAAACTACAACATCTACGTGTTCGAGACCAAGGCAAGCCACCTAACTGGAGAACATAGTCTAACATCGAGAGGGATGGGCTGTACCAGGTTAAAACTCCAAAGAGACGCCACATGCACATAAAAAAAAAATCTCTAAGACTGATGTTCTGGGCACGCAACCGCAACAGATAGAGGAAAATGGTGGCCAAATTACCCACATTCCGGGCCTAAATGAAATGGTTATATATATATACTAATTATGCTCTCACGCCCTGATTGAGCACTAAGAAGGAATGGTAAACTTTGAAAAATCAGTAACTACTCACGAATCTACGCATCGTTCATTCAATATGAATTTGAACACTCACGGCTACTGGCGTGTGTAAAGTCCGCCTTCCTCTACCGAGCGCCCATAAATCAGAGGTAGAATCACCGACTGAGGTCAATTCGGTCGTGTTTCAATCTGTACTGATGATACAGCAAAACAGATATGTCTGCGGATGACTATATATATATATATGTGTGTGTGTGTGTGTGTGGGTGCGTGTGCGTGCGTGCGTGCAAACAGTACTATCACTATACTTACAATAGATTACTATATTAACCAATTGAGAGAAACCGTATAAAGATTTATTAGTTTGTTTTTCAGAATAATTTTGTTGCTAATCAACCCATTAAAAAATATATATCTTCTGATGAATTCAGTTTTTTAAAAACAACCTTTTTTGTAATCGAGTCAAAATGAGTTCCTACACACTCCTGTAACATATGTATCTGTATAGTCAGCAGACGTAGCATAATCTTTAAATAAAAACAAGGTACATGCACAAATGAGAATACTAACACCATTCTGTTGTTTTGGGTTTTTTCTTTTTTTTTTTTTTTTTTTTTCATGCAAAATATGAAGATATTATTTAGATACCACTTTTTCAGATTAAAGACAAATGAATTATACTTTTGGAATTCATCATTGAAACTTCATAAGCGTAAATTTACTTTCTTAATTCAACCAGTTCGGCGTAATAGAAAAAAAATAAAGGTTTAAGCAAGCATAATGTGCTCGAAATCCGGGTGATCATCGGTTCCTGATTCTATAATAATTTTACTTGTCCCTGCTTTCGTTAGTTCGCATGACTGTTGCATTATGTCAATACATCTTTAATAATGAACTATTCCATTTTGATCGCTTGGAAAGACGGAAAAAGGCACAACTTGGTTTCAGTCAGAAAGAAAGAAGGAAAAGAGAGAATCAGATTAAACTGATTAAAACATATAGTAGATTTGATCTTAGTCAAAAGGCTGAGAATGCATGACGACCCAGGTAAAAGCATCATTTTCCAGATGCCGAGTTAGGCAATCACAAAAACTTCGTTAGCATAAATAAAATAGCATAGTCTACTGAATTATTTTCAAATTATTATTCAGAGAAATGTTCGTAAGATGAGTATTTGACTTGTATTTCTGATTGTTATTGCAATATTTTGTTAAAATTTTTATTCCCAAATATTCAACAATGTCATAGGGGATTTTCTACGGATATTTTATTGTCGTAGATCTCGTCAGGATTTTATTCAATCATTAAGATTCATCAGAAATTTCAAATAAGAAAACTGTGAAATTTTCACGGGTTAAAAATATTGAATAATAATTGTAGGTACCTCTACTTATTTTCGATATCTAAATTTTAAATTGAATCTTTAAAAATAAAAATTTCTTGAAACTTTTATTTTAGTTTTAATTGAAAGCTAAATTATTAAATTTACTATTTCTAGTATGCAAAATACTCTGGTGTATTTCAAACAGAAATTATATTCATTGGAATCTAAAATTTTTTGATTTCTTTCTTAATCTTTCAATTTTTCGGTCATTTTTGAGCGATCGACACATTTGTAAACAAAAGTTAATTCTCGGTTTTAAAAATCTTACAAAAATAAAATATACATCTGTGTCACATGATACTGATTTACACAAGTAGTATTTATAGCATGAAATTTAAAATACAACTATTTCTTAAACAGAGCGTTGAAAATTCTATCCTTTTTCCACCGTATTTCAAATGTGTTGACAGATTGACATACGAGATAAGATAAGTGCATGGCGATCATAAGTGACATAATTGTACAAATTTTGTTTGTGTAAATGGAAGAAACTCTGAAACACATGACCTTTTAATTTACACATAGAAATTACCATACAAAAAAGAACTTCAAATACACAGAAAAATTTAAAATTATTTTTTAAATACGAAGGCATAATTTTTTAATTTTTGATTAGTAAACACAATCTTCGCTGAATAAGTTTTTAAACTAAACCCAACAAATCTTTGAAGTATTTTAAAAATATTTTTGAAACTTTATAAATTATTATAAATTTTAAAAAATGAATACAATTCTTTTAAAATTTCATTATTATTCGAAAAAAAAATTTTCTTCAGACAATAATGTTCTTAATTTATATTATTTATTCAAGCAATTAAAATTTTCGGAAGTAAAGGCAAAATTTTTCCAAAAAATAATAGATGATTTACATAACCCAATGAGTCCTACGTTTAACTAATAAAACCATTTATCCCAACAAAATTTAATTTCTTAAAATTTCATGAATTTGAGTGGAGGGGGAGGTAACAGATGTAAAAAGTATTTTTCAAATATTTTTTAAAAGTAGTAATTGCAAAAATAATTTGATTTATTTGTGAATAAGTCCTGAAAGTTTCATTAAAATCTGACAATTATTTTATTATTGCAAGAATTTTCAAATTAATGTGTTTGTCACCGGAAAAAAAAACTGAATTATGTAATATTACGTTTTCCATTGTAAACTCTCGTAACAATTTGGTCTCCGCTAACTAAAATCAAAACAAGATTTTTTACCAAATTTTGGAACGTGTTAGAAGGGTTTAAAAACATTTTTAAATAATTAAACAAATACTTTGGTCTTTCCTCTTAATAATAATACAAACATTTTGATGAAAAAAGTTTGTTTTTATTAAGTTTGGGACCTTTTTTTATTCATACTATGCTGTTTTTTTCAGCGATTAAAATAAATCCCAGGCCTAACTAATAAAACTACAACATTTTGGCAGCAGTCGACTTTATTCATCAACATAGTCTCCTTCTAAGGTGATACACTGATTCCAATTCTTCTAGAACGATTTGTCTTTGGCCTCAAAATACGCCTCAGTTACCGATATCACTTCTTTATTAGAGCCAAATCTCTTTCCCTCAAGCATTACTTTGAGGTCCGCAAACAGTCACTAGTCGCTGGGGTCAGATATGGAGAATAGTGGGGATGCAGAAGCAATTTGAAGTGCAATTCATGTAGTTTTGCCATCATTGCAATCGACTTATGACATAGTACATTGTCTTGGTAAAAGATCACTTTTTTTTCTTAATTTGTGACAGTTTTTTGGCGATTTCATCCTTCAAACCCACCAGTAATGCTATATAATATTCGCTATTGATGGCTCTTCCTTTCTCAAGGTAATCGATGAACAAAATACCTTTGGCATCCCAAAATACAGAGGCCAAATCCTTGCCTGTTAATGTTTGCAGTTTTGATCGCTTTGGACAGCTTTCATCTGCTAACTGTCGATTTGACTTGTTACATATTTACGCAAAAACTCCTTCTTGCTGCGTTGAAACAGTTGCAAACAAAGCTTTGAATCTTTGACGCGTTGTTGTTTCTTATCGACTGTGAGCAAACGCGGCACCCACTTTCTCATTGACAAATGTTCATGCAAAATGGTGAATACACTGCCTTCTGGTATGTTCAACTCCTCTGCTACCTCACGCAACTTCAATTTACGATCGACCAAAACGAGTTTGTGAATTTTTTGTTGTTTTCTGGGACAACTGCAGATTTTAGACGACCTGAGCATTCAGCACCATTTGTGTCAGTACGATCGCGTTTAAAGTCAGCATACCACCTCTTAACCATTGTTACGGACGGAGCAGAATCCGAATAACACTTATCAAGCCATTTCTTAAACAGTATTTTTCCCATCAGAAAGCAACACTATATCAACACACAAAATTCAGATATTTTCATTGTTTTGAAAATTTGCAACAGTAGCTTTACTTAAATAACTGTAATTTGTAAATTGAATCCGATTGGGCCCAAATTTTGTCACATACCATTTGAAGGTTAGTATTTCATAAAAATCTTATGGATTTTTTTATTAGTGGCTCCATCTATATGTCAGGCCCGGGAGTTATTGAGTGATGTGTTACTACTGCTACAACTGTTGTAAAAGGAATATATAGTAAGAAAGTACTGGCTAAGTTCTTCCGTATCAGCTGATCTATATTACCTTAATATGCAGTCAATTGGTACCAATGAACGTAGAGTAAATAACGTGTATACCTCAACACACCTTTATCATTAACCAACTGAAGACGACAGAAGAAAGAAATATAATGGAAAAGATGTATCGGTAATGGTAAAGAACTAACCTGGGAAACATTCGAAACGAACAAAAAACAATGATGAAGGGATGAATATGTTTACATAGTAAGGGTTTTTTAGTATTAGTATTTACGATACCGATGATGCTGGTTGAAGTTACAGAATTTTACACTTAAAAATATGGTTAAAAAATGTTAGAGATTAAACTATACCATTCGCTACAAATGACAATTGATAGACTACGTTAACGAGTATGGAAACAGAACAGCAGTAAGGTTTTTGATTCACTACTACCGAGTAATAAAAAAACTATACATGTCTGGCAACAGCAAAAAGATCAACTAATGACAGCAAAAAGAGATAAACATAACCTTCGATGCCCAGGTTCATACTGGCCTGAACTTGAGAATGACATAAAAGTGTGGGTGGTAGATCACAGGATTTCAAAAAGAAATGTTTGTATGAAAATAATAATTAATGAGGCCAAGACATTAACAGAAGAACGAAAGATTCCAAGCTTAGCAAGATCAGAATGTTGGTGCCACCGGTTTATGAAACGACAGGCTTTAACAATGCGTACAAAAACATCCATCATTGCACAGAAAATTCCAGCTGATTGTGAAGAAAAAACAGACAGTCAATGGGATTGTGCATGTGCGCGCCCATGTGTGTGTGTGTGTGTGTGTACATATATGGCTGTGTGTGTGTGAGAAAGAAAGAGAGGGAATTTTGTATAAATAGATGGATAGAATATAAGCTTCCTTCGATAAAATGATTATTATTCTAAAAAAAAAGGCTTTCAAAGAATAAAACGCATAAAATAGTAGATTTTTGTTATATAAAAGCTGAGTAGAATATTGAGAAATTGAAAATTTTCGTTGGAAACAAAGAAATTAATGGATTGTTATGTAATGTCAGTTCTTCAATATGGCAATGAATGCTAGACAATCTCATCAAAGACGAAGGAAAGACTTGAAGCAACTGAAATGTGGTTCTACAGAAGGGTTCTGAGGATACCATGGACTGAAAATGTTAGCAACGACAAGATTTTGAAGAGGATAGAAACGAAACAGTAACATATTTAAGATTAAGAAAATACAGCTGAAGTTTCTGGAACTTGTAATGAAGAAGGTCTTGGAAAATCTGATACTTACAGGACAGATAGGGAGAAAAGAGAGTCAAGGGAGAAGCAATGCATTACATTCTTGATGGGCTTGTGCAAATGGATAACAGAGTAGGGTTTGGGGGGGAGTAACAAGAGAAAGAGTGTTAAAAACTACAAAGGATGGAAAGATGTGGAAGGCCACGATTGCCTATGTCCTGAAGTGTCACGACATATAGAAGAAGAAGAAGAAACCCTAGATTTAAATGCTAGGGAAGGTTCAGTTATCTGTTTACGAAGTCAGAGAAAAGTATTATGTTATACAATCTATAACACTGAGGAACACTTTTTCAACAACTTTGAGTTGCATTAGATATTTTAACTGATTCTGAAGGAGTTTTAGGCGCTGATTTCAAATCTGAAATTAGTTTTTCTCTACAAGCTCTAGTATGCAATTTGAGGTTAATGAAATTGTACAAATGTGAACTTGCGTAAATTATGTATAAGCATTTTCATGTCCGTATATATAGATAGCTTCTAATAATTTGATCATTCGTATTTTGTTTCAGATCAAACATGGCTTCCAAAAATAGATATCATTGCAGAAACAAGCCTGATACATTTTGCTACATATATGGATGCTACACACTCAATCGTCAGAGACGTAACATATCCTCGTTCGTCAAGCGTACCTACAAGGCATATTTTAAAGTTCATCTTAGTGATCAAAACAAGCAATGGGCTCCTCAGGTTGTGTGCCACAATTGTGAGGAAATGCTTCTAGACTAGACCAAAGGGAAACGCAAAGGCCAATGAACCCACCAACAATGTAACTGACTGTTATTTCTGCATGGTAAACAACGGGTGATGGGAGGAAAAACCGACATAAGATTACGTATCCGAACATTCCCTCAGCTATTCGGCCTGCTCTGCACTCTGAAGAAGTTCCTGTTCCTGTTTTTAAAGGCTTACCTTCATTGGACGATAAAGACATTGGACGCGATACAAGCGAACAAGACAGTTGTGACAGTGAATTGTCAGAAAAGCGTTCACAATCAGAGAACTGTTCTTCAAACACTGAACCTTTCCCCGTCCCCAAGCCTCTTCCCCAGTCTGAACTGAATAATTTAGTGCGGGATTTAGGACTTTCAAAAAAAGCAGCAGAGCTTTTGGCATCTAGATTACAAGGCAGAAATCTTATTGATCACTCTGTTAAAGTATCATATTTCAGAAAGCGTGACCAGCTTTTTGTGACCTTCTTTTCAGAAGACAGATATTTTGTTTACTGCCATAACATTCCAGGCCTTCTCAAAGAACTGGGTGTACCTTACTATAGTCCTGTTGAATGGAGACTCTTTTTAGACAGTTCAAAACACAGTCTAAAGTGTGTTCTTTTACATAATGGCAATGTTTATAGAGCAGTACCTGTCGGTCACTCGGTGCATTTGCGGGAAGACTATGATGATATGAGAATGGTCATGGACTTATTAAAGTATCATGAGCACAATTGGATCATTTGTGTAGACTTAAAGGTGGTCAACTTTTTTCTTAGACAACAGAAAGGTTTCACCAAGTTTCCATGTTTCCTCTGTATGTGGGACAGCCGAGCACGAGATAGACATTGGGTCCAGAAGGACTGGCCTATTCATGACACCCTTGAAGTAGGCATGCCAAATATCATACAAGATCCAATTGTAAGCAGAGATAAGATCATCTTTCCTCCTCTTCACATCAAATTAGGTTTGATGAAGCAATTTGTCAAGGCACAGGAAACCGAAGGTGAATGTTTCCAACACATCATCATAGCTTTACCAGGGTTATCATTTGAGAAGATCAAAGCAGATTCGAACCCTAGTTGCTAAGATGACTGCTTTAGAAAAGGCAGCATGGTTATCCATTGTGGTAGTCGCTCAGAACTTCCTTGGAAACAATAAGGCGGAGAACTACAGTGAACTTGTGAACAGAATGCTCCTCGCTTTTCGTGATCTCGGGTGCAACATGAGCATCAAGCTTCATGTTTTGAACAGCCACTTTGATAAGTTCCCTGACAACCTGGGGGCTGTGAGTGACGAACAAGAAGAACGATTCCACCAAGACCTAAAGGTCATGAAAAAACGCTACCAAGGGCGCTGGGACCAAAGTATGATGGCTGACTACTTCTGGAGCATTAAACGAGATTGCCCAGATGAAGTGTACAAACGCAAAAACGCAAATTCCTACCTGAATAAATTACACAAACAAATTGATAAGCTATTCCTATAATTTCCTATAATAACGAAAAATTAAAAAATAAATAAAAATGTCAAATTGCATAAAATTTGTAGCTTGCAGACAAAAACCGACTTCAGATTTGAAATCAACACACTCAAATTGACTATAGAAAGGTCTTTTTTTAAATGCAACAAAATGGGTATTCCCTAGTGTAATAGATCTACAGTACCTAGACTATAGTACTAAATGATTTCTCTTTCACATATCACCATTAGACAATCTTTTTTTTTACGTTCATAGTGCACTTAAAAGCAGGCATATTCAATAAATGCCATTCATATTATTTACATTGTTCGGACTATATAAATACAATTCACCTACATTGTTCATTGTACATTACATTGTTCAGACTATACAAATACAATTCACCCTTCCTTCTACAAATGATAAAAAAGTTCTTCATTAAAATCCTGTTACACAATTTTTATAATATCTAGAAACAAATCGAAACAAAACCTGTATACAGAAGGATAATGATTTATAAATTTTTATATATCAAGAACAATTTGGAGGAAAAGATGGATGACAAAGGCCGATGAAGGACGAAACGCATTACGCGAAAACTTTTTTCACTTTGTCATGTGTGTGCGCGCGCAAACACGTGTGTTGTGGGGTAAAAATTTGTAAAAGTATATAAATTTATACTTCGAATAAATATTTGTCAGTTTCCATCACCAACATTCACTGCACTCAATGTCCGCTGGTGTCAGCAACATTCTGGATGATCGCTCTTCAGCGAGCTCTTCCATAGAGATTGAAATCTATTGTTTTTGTTTTAAAAAAAAACTATATAGTATCTGCACTTCTTGTCAAATCATCTTATATTGCTTCAGGTGGCTAACATTTGAATTCGAAATTGTCCTTCTTTTAGACTGGTTGCTAACCAAGGCTAGAGATATCAATCTGTACTACTATTTAACTTATAGCTTGAAGGTAGAAGAAATTAATTCGTACCTTTAATAAGGCTATTCTTTCGAAAATGAGAGTAACAAACTTAACCAGAATTCGAGCTCGACTCTCAAATTTCTCATTTGAGCCACTGATCATTACATTAACTGCACAAAACCTTTATTGGAATTGTTTATTTTCGTATGTTTATCTACACTATGCGTGGAATATAGTTTGAAATTAATAATATATAATGAGTTCTCCATGGAAACTAAACAAAAGTAAAGTCAAGATAAGAAAATTATGCTGTTATAATCAAGTTGATATTTTTGTATTTTAACACGTAAGTCAATCACTATTACATATGTGTGTCCAGACAAAACCAAAAAATGACTGAAGAACTGAAAAAATAGCAATGACTTATATTTTTTATATTTTTTAAACTTTTATTTTTTTTAATCTTCTCGTAACACCAGCAGTGAAATATAATGCTTCAAATAAGGTTTAAAAAGATTTATAAATAATGAAAGGGTAGTTATTAAAAAAATAAAAACTATATATAAAGCACACTAAGAAAAAAGAAATATTTGTTGATTAAGATGTAAAATATATCAATAATTTAAAATGTTTGTCAATGCTTCTGGAGTGAGGTAGTAGTTATATTATTAATTTTGTTCGGACTGTTGATAAAACATACAGAAGTGGCATGACTCATGGAACTAGAACAATGATCTAAATAAAGGGTTGAGTTCGAAATTCCAAATTACTGAAGAAGGCCGGGGCGTACAACGCCGAAACGTCGTGAATATGGCAATAAAGATAAGGACAACAGTCCGAACAATATAAATAATGTAAATTTTAAATGTGTTGGCGATTTGTTTGTGATTAGTTAAATTATACAACTCTAATAATTATGGTTCACTCAGAGCTGTAATAATTTTCTATTTAAAATAACCCTCTTCTTAACATAATAATCTTGATATTTTTAAAAATCTTCAGTATTTTTAATAAAATTCTTTTCATCATGACATAGCGAGAAAAGACAAGCACTTTAATTGAATTATTTAGAGGTTTATCGGTGTCGGAATGGTGACTTGACTCGTGCTTCTTTTAAGTACAAATTTACATTACCTATTAACACGACAACCAAGAGACTAAACCTCATTTATAACATTTTGTTTCTGTAACCCGGAGATAAAATCACAAACAGCAAGTTTTTCTTTATTTCTTTTATAATTTTCCCATTTTTTCATATTTTTTTAATTCAGAAATTGAGCCGTGTTTCTAAAGTCATTTTTGCTTTTTTTATGTTGAACATGCATTATTCGTCCAAAATGGCTATTTTATGATTCTTTTTTTCTTTTTAGACTTGGACAAATGCATTTTTTTTTTTATTTACAAATTCCATAATTGTAAATCGCAGTTTTAATACCAGAGACTTATCTATGTCATATTTTACTGTCTTTTCTTGTCGTATGATGCGAATAGGACTGAAAGTGATACATATATGGACAAATATTATATATCAAAATACATAAGAAATTATGTAATATGAAACTTTATGAAACTATCTCCATAAAAATACTGTCTGTTAATTAAAAATGATTATTCATTTATAAAATAAATTCAATGTGTATCACTTAAACTACAAATAGAAAAATATGTACAAAACTATGCACGTATAAAAACATTAAATGATACTATCTCTATATTCTACTGTAAATAAACACTCTGAAAGTAAGAGCCTCGATTTCGAATGAATATGTTTAAACAATTCTACACAAGTATAACCAACGTCTTTTACCAGATGGCTAAATGTGTATATTGTTTCTATTATAAAAGGAAGGGGATAGACGCGCTTTGTAAGAAATCGATACTTTTTATGACTATCTTCTTTGACGTCCCTGCACGTCTTCGTCTATATTGTCGCCTTTCGCATGTCTGTTCCTGTTGTCTTTTCTCTTCCCTTCCCTCGTCTCTTTTTCCCACAGATCTGCACCATACCCTATCCAACAAGCATTTTTGCTTTTGGTGTGATACGCAAGATAAGACTATCTTGGGTCACCATCTTCTGCACACCTGCAAAGGCTCCTGGGTAATTGATTCTACTCCTATCAGAGATTAGCGTTGAGATTATGGCTCGTTACACAGAATGGGTTCCATGCGGATTATTGGTTAACCTGGGTTCGAGAAAATAGGTTTAGTCTTGCCTAACCATCTCTGTTGTCTTAATCAGTTCCACGGCGGTTGTCAAGCCTCATAGTCATGAGATCCTATCTGGCGCTGATCTCCTAGAAGAATCATTGGCGAAAATACCACGAGCCTCTGCGTCGCTTTGGTCATAAACAGAATTACGTAAATTTCAACACCATTCTGGACATTATTTTCATCTTTCGTTCTATTGTATTTGTCCAGGCGAGCTATCTCTCGTGGGTTCAGAGAAAGCGCCTTTGCGATTGGACAGGAGGCAAGCCAATAGATGAGTCGATAAACACAAGACAATAGTGGAACATGACACAGCAAAAACTTGATGAGAATTTCCAGACAAGAAAAAGAATTGCTTTTTTGTTACCATTTTTTACTTTTGCGGCTGTGTGTGTGTGTGTGTGTGTGTGTGTGTGTGTGTGTGTGTGTGTGTGTGTGTGTGTGTGTGTGTGTGTGTACAAGTAGATTTAACAAGAAGCACCTGCTCAAGTCGAAGACCGCTAACATTTCTTGAATAAAGTCTACAAAGACCTCTGGAAATGGCCAGTGGCTTTTATTTATTTTTAAGTCGTTCTAATGGCTGCAATGAGGGTTGTATGAGAGCAAACATGTGTTTGAATGTGTTTTTATTGCCAATCAGATGTGCTCAAAGCTTTTCGTTTAGATTTAGTCTTTTGTGTTTTGTTTTCTTTTTATCTTTAGCATAATGTCAGGTTTCTTGTCTTTTATGCTGTGTCTGTCGGGTTTTTAAGCTACGATGTCTGTCAATTGATAAGCGGGATACAAAATTACGATTTTCGTAATTTTATTGCTTTTCATAAATAAAGTTCTAAAATCGCAAAGAAAAAATTATTTTTCTAATTGCACGCATTTTTTTTAAATGTTATAATCCTCAATTTTAATTTTTATGTAGTAAGAAAATTAAATTTCGAATACAAAATTCATAAAAACAGAAAACAAATTATCCAAATGTAATCTCTAATTATTAACTGTGTTTGGTACTTAAAAGAATTTCGCATTTCTCCCCCTTAAATAAAAAGAATTTTATCAGTGTCTTTGTAAAACCGAGGATTTTAATCTTAACTAGAGAGATGTAACCACATTGAAAATTTGCTTAATTTATTCCCATAAAACAAAGAATCGTTCAATAGAAAAATATTTAAATGTAATAATAACGTAAAATAGTCGTTCGTTAAGATGGCTTTATAAATCATTTGTAAACCTGCAAATACTCAAAAATATCTGAAACAAAATCGTATATCACCAATTTAAAATATATATATATATTCTAAAATTATTCTAAAAAAGTTTCACGGACTAACAAAAGGACTTCCAATAATTCCAAGGAGGTCTCATTAAATAACCAAAGATAAGATTTTTAATCGCTTAATTCTATTTTATTCGTACAATTTAATTCAGTACTGTATGATTTTGTTTTTTGTTTATTGCTCAAAATGTTTCCTTGAAAAATCTTGATTTTCTTCCACAGTGGCATACATACTCACGAATGTACCGTCAAACTACCGTCGTATATGACACATATTAGTCCATGTTTCACTATTCACGTTACTTGTTCACGGTAATTAGTATAACTCTATTGTATATTACACGTTTGCAATATTTCGGCAAGACTCGGAAAATCACATTTTAACAATATAGCGATTTATTTTTGTGAAATGTAAATACGGATTATTTCCCCTTTTACAAACTCAGTGTCGTTTTGTGCAAATAAAACCAAGTAAAATTGCTTTACCTGCAAAAACTTCAATGCATGTTGTCGGCAACACGCAAACTAGTTGCCCCATATGGTTTCTAATTAATTTCCCGCAGCCTCCTTCTGTTTCACTGCTTCCTGATCTTCTTTGCATGAACGAAGTAAATATTGACACTCTATTCGCAATGCTTGATTGCTTTTGTCGCTTTGTTTAGTTGAAGGAAGTCAGTGTCTCAAACAGACAAAAATAATCAAACGAAGAAAGAAATAGCATTATCATCGCCATACTATGCTGTACTTTGAGAGAAGTCTGTTTTTCAGAAGTTAGTTTAATAATTGTAATCACGCCAGTAATAAAAACTACACTAATGATTATAATAATAATAATAATAATAATAATAATAATAATAAATACTGTAACAACGACAACAAGGAATCTTTCAGCATGAACTCTAGCCTTTTTTTTTTAATACTAGCTTAATGAATTACGGCATTTCGAAAGAACTATAACAAAACTTTTAGCTGAAAGTACAGTTGGTAAAGTTTTATACGTTTCTGTTTAATCATTTTGGATGTGCGGATAGTGTAACGGCTATCGGCGCGAAAAAGGAAACCGGCGTGCCGAGTTCAAATTCTGATCAATTCTGTTTAGTTCACTTCACATTATTGTCCTTAGAATAGGTATAAATGCAACTTCTTACAGCTTTGGGTTCAAAAGCAGGGCGGATTTTTCTTGCCTTGAGGAGACAACCAGCCTAGAAGCACGAAAACTTTGAATTCAAAACCAGCTTGAAGAGTAATGGATTCCATCGGGCTATCTTGATCTAAACACACCACTGTTGCTATGACTGCGGTACATATGGTGCCTTTATAACTCTAATCGTTTCCGAGACTCGTGATATTTAATGATGCAATGCAGAATTTATTTAACAACATTAATTTTTTTTAAACCAGTCACGAATACATTTTATACTACCTCAATAAGATTCATCATCAACAACTTTCTGAAATTATATTTTCATTTCGTTACTATTATGGTAAGGAAATGAAAATATGATTTCAGAAATTCACAGTAAGCATAAAGATTGAAAGAATTTTCGCGTTGATTTTCTCAGTGTTACAAAAATAAATATGTTTCTAGAAATCATCAACTTTCTTTCATTGTTTTCATTCTTAAATTTCTAACTATTCCGTGACAGGTTTTTAGATATATGTCTATTTTTCACTCAGATCTTTTTTTGCATAATAATGCAACCCATGAAAGATGTTACAAAGCTGTTAATGTACCTATATATTGTTATGGACTTATAACTGGCTAAAAATTGATTGTAAACATTTAAGGCCAACAAGAGTTGAAAATCAACAGATTTTAACTGTCACTTTATATCTTTATTATTATTAATCTTCAAAGTGTGAAACTAATATAAATTCTTCTTCTATTGCCACCAATGAGTTCTCTGTTCTTCTTTACCGAAAAGATTCTATCATACATATTGCATGAAAATGGTCTTTATATTCGGAGAAATCTCCCAATTTCATTCGAATTTTCAGATGATTCTTTCATATGCTTCGACTTTTGTTATTGCATTCTGTTGTATCTTTTCCTTCATCGCCCTCCTTCTTTTTAAGAGTCTAATATATATTAAACAATATTTCTGATAATATAGAAATCTCTCTCTCTCTCTCTCTCTCTCTCTCTCTCTCTCTCTCTCTCTCTCTCTCTCGCTTCAGCTGCGAATATTTTCTGGTAATTTTAAGGCTAATCACGTCAAGTGGCTTAAGTATTCTAATGTTACTGATGTTGCCAGTATTCAGACTGAATTTTTCCGTTGTTCAGTCTCTCAGTAAAATAGTAGATTTCCCTACTTGTTTTCCCTAATAAATCTGATCAACATTCTTTATTTGATTTGTTCCTTACTTCCTCTCCTGACTCTTGTCGAGCATCACAACTGTATCCACGCGGCAATTCGGGTCACACTGTACTATCTGTTGATATTCCTTTCAAGTCGTCTATTAGAAAGGAACCTTCTATTCACAAGACTTCTTTGTTACCAGCATACTGATTGGGATTCATTTCGATCCTTGGATTGATATTCTCAACTTTCCTATTGAGAATTGTGCCACAAAAGTTTCTTCTTGTGTTAAAGCCAACATTGATGCTTTTGTAAATTCTTGCAAATATCAGGTGAAAAGACAATCTTTTTGGACCATACAGGCCCGTTCAGCTTCTATATCCCACAGGAATCACTTTATCAGCGTGATAGTTTCGATCACAGTAGACGTCTGTTTGTATCTGCGCGCAATAATCGTAAAGTATCATCAAAGATGATAAGTTTTTCGTTGCTGACAAAATGAAGCACCGTATATCTTCTAACAAGTTTAATTCGCGTAACTACTATCGGCTCTATAATAGTGTGTTAAATATGAATAAGTCTTTTCTCTTTTCTCTCTTCACTCATTTGAAGTTTAACATGATAAAGTAGAATTTTTTGCTCGTAAATTATCTTCGAAATTTACCCTAATGTAGACTAACTTTGCCTGACAATCCACTTATAACTGAACCTCTATCGAGTGATATGCACATAACTCCATCCGTGGTTTCTGATATCTCTGAACTGAATCCCCACAATGCATGTGGAGTTGATAGGATCCCCGCAACAGTTCTTAAGACGTGTGCTCCTAAACTGGCTCCTGTTTTTTCTAAACTTTAC
Source organism: Ascarosepion bandense (assembly GCA_037127315.1). Lineage (NCBI taxonomy): Eukaryota > Metazoa > Mollusca > Cephalopoda > Sepiida > Sepiidae > Ascarosepion > Ascarosepion bandense. Next base: position 6,079,140 of record JBBBDQ010000536.1, on the reverse strand, counting down.
AATAAATGTCTTAATACTTCTTGCCTTCTTGCTTGTTGAAAATACTCTTCTGAACTTCCAGTCTAAAAACTCAAACGAACCGCCTGGTCCTTCTAACTATCGGCCTATTACTGTCTACCTCTTTTTGTCAACGTACTAGAGACTCTAATTCACTTTGAATTGGTTAAGTATCTCACTTTGCAAGATCTTCTTTCAGATGAGCAATACTGTTTTAGATAAGTACAATTAAGACTGTTGCTTTGGATATTTCAAAGACATTTGACAGGGTTTAGCATATAATCTTCATCATAAGTTGAATGTTTATGGTATTTCTGGGTAAATTATCAAATCGCGATAATAAAGTTATCTTGAAATGCTACACTTCTAGATCTTTTTGCTTTAATGCATGTGTTCCCCAGAGCTCTATCCTTGGATCTAGGTTGTTCCTAATTTTCATAATTGACCTTCCTGATATCAGCAGTTCTCAAATCGATATTTTTGCTAATTTTAATCCTGTCTTAATAGTAATTTTGATCTGTTCGATTAGGTCAAATTGGCAGGTGATCCAAAAAAATGACCTAAAATCTACTGGCGCATGGAATAACTTTTTAATTTTAACATCTCCAAAACGAAATTGCTCGCTTTTAATCACCTGAAAGAACCCTTTTTACCTTCCATCAACCTGGCTGATGCTAATCTCTGAGACAGTGTCCCATTCTAACGTTTTCCGCTGACATGAAGTGGAAAGATTATATTGAATCAATTGCTAAGTTTGCAGCTAAGAAAGTTCACTGTGTCGTGCTAGACATTTTTTCTATCTTACATATTTATAAGTCTACCATTCATCATTGCTTTGAATATTGCTTCCACATCTGGTCTGGTCCACCTGCTATATATTTAAAGATTCCTGATAAGATCAAAACAAGAATCTGCAATATCATTTGTCATGACCTGAGATCTCGGCTTCAGTCATTTTTCCTACCGCCGTAACGCCTGTGCCTTTTCTATAAATACTTTCATGGTAATTGTTTCGAAGAACTTTCCTCTATAGCTCCTAGACTTTATTCATTTAAATGCAGAACTAGATTGGCGGTAAGGTCTGTAGATGTAACCGTAAGTTCTATGCTAACAGTTTCTTCTATCGCTTGTGGAACTCTCTTCTGGCTTCTTGCTTCCCAGTTAAATTTGATCTTCAAAACTTTAAATGGACGTCAGTCGTTATCTTCTGTTTTCTTAATTCTCTCTCCTTAATAATGTTGTTCTTCATATCAGTAACTTCTTTGCGTCTTAGTGGCTTTATTACCTTGCTTGAGCTGAAATTATTAACAAAATATTAATTATTCGAACTAATTTTCTTGTTTTTATTTATTTTCTTTTGTGCCCAAAGTTTCGATGGTGCCTCTTTCTGCCTTCCTTTACTTGTGTTGCAGAAAAACGACATGAGCTTCTACTCCTCCTCCTCCTCCTCCTCCTCCTTCCTTTATGCATCTTATGTCATTTGACTGCGTTTGTACATTCTGAAGATTATCTCCTCCTGACCGTTACACTCAGCACGGAAACTTCCAATGCATATGGGTACAATGAAAAGAAAGACGAAGTTAATCCGAACCAACTCGACACAATAATTAAAATAATTCGTCTAACAACATTCAGACAAGAACTTACTTTTTTTATTATTTTATGTTTAATACTGAATTGGAATCAAAACGAAAATAAAAAAAAGAATGACTGATGGCCAAGAGTATCATTTAGGGCTAAAAATGGATTATTTTATCTAAAATAATGTCTTACTAACTCTAAGTACGTCAAAAATATTTTGAAGATTCAGTTGTAAAATCAGTAAATAGACTTGTGTGATGGCCAAATATATTCTTTTGTTATATTTTAACCAATAAAAGCCAAAGAATACTTCTCGTTCGTACATCAACTAAAGTTATGTCATACCGTATTAGCATATTAATATCTATCTGAGAATCAAACTTAGCAAATGAAGATTGTCAGACATTACTAATCAATGGAGAAAACAATCTTTTGCAGAACACAAACAAAAATTGCTTCCAGCCAACAATGCAGAACTACAGATCTTGATGCTTCGATGACTAATAAGTATTTATCTGCTCATGTAAAAAGTCAAATTGCAGCAAATTATAAATAAATAAGGAAAGAAACAATTCAACACTTTTTTTTTTTGTGGTGGTGGTGGGTATTACAAATGAAACATAATACTGACTCTGAATATCAGAACTGATATTTTTACTTTACAAAATTACAAAACAGAAGCTGAATCTGCAATTTCTATTGATTTAACCAAAAAAAAAATGATAATTCACCCAGAAATACCACAATATATTAAATAAGAATGCATTCAAATGCATACCGTGTGGAAAGGGGGTCGTCAACTCTGTCATAAACGACTGCAGTAAATCAAACCAGAAATAATAGATATGATTGAGTAAACGGGTAATCTACTTGGAACTGCGCAAACAACTAAAATTTGACTATGCAAAATAATGCTATACGCACAAACCAGAATCTGTCTAAGAAAATAGAAGACATCAGATGAACTTTGATATCCAACTGGCTCACCCAATCCAGACCAGAAGTTCTCATTTTTTGGTGTCGCTCTTCCAACAGAAAACAATAACATTTGGAAAAAAAATGTTGTGGAATTAATGAAGCACTTGAAATAAACTAACAAAAGTTTTGAACGAATGGGAAATCCGAAGAAAAATTAAAACCGTCTAAACGAAAGCTCGGCTAAAACCAACGAAAATGTCGAGAAGGGTGCAAGAATATTAACTTGCTGTTACAACAAGGCACCTAGTGTGGAAATGTAAAGGTATGGAGGAGGAGGAGGAGGATGCATTGCATATTTTACACTGGAGTCGGTATGTGATAAATCCAAACTAAAGAGATCAGAAAAGTGGTATGAGCATAAACAACTTGCAGTAATGGAAAATGAATGTGTAAATCTGCTGTGAGACTTCATTATGCGATTTTATGATGTAATTGAAACAAAAAGGTCAGGCAGCATTACTGTCCAGAAAGAAGACTGTGTTGAAGCAACGATATAGCGGTACCAAATATATGGGTAGATGAGAATGATAAAGGAAAGTTATCAAATTTGTTAAACATGAGATAGCACGCTTGTGGAGGCTTAAGAAAGAAGAAGTTGTCTCTGTTGTTGTAGGCGCCGTTGGAACAGTGACGGAGAAAATCTAAAAACGGCTAAGTAAAATTGGTACGGTGGTTCGAAATGAGATGCTTGAGAAAACAGCATCGCTTGGGACAGCCATAAATCCGAGAAAGGTTTTGTTGATGTAAAGATGTGAATAAATGACAGGATCGAAAGTCTCTTGAAATGACCTACACGTGATCGTTAAATTATGACATAAGATCTCCTTGCACAAAAGACGATGAAAATAATCAGAATTGCATTTCCAAATATTAGTGCGCATATGATTACAGTTTCCATGTGTATTTATAAATCTCGATATATGAAAAAAGCATTATTTCATTAAAGAACGCCTCGTTTTAGTCTACATAAAAGTTAAACTGCTAAAATTGATAAGAAAATTCGTGAACATATTTTCTCCTGTCCAAACCATTTAAAGTTTGAATCCCATTTCTAGTTGTCAAGTAAATAAATAATAACAATATCGGCATCATCAGCATAATTTCATAGGCGAAACATCTGGAGACCTCAGTAAAAGATTAGATGAATACACTGGAAATCTCTTAAAAATAGCGAATTAAATGCTTTTAATTATTCTCTGCAATAACTACAATCAAAGTTTTGATCTGAAAAATATACGCTTCATCAGAAATTATCATAATACACTGCAACACAAATATATAGAAAATGCACTATTTTATGAGCCCAAAACAAGAAACCTACACCCTGACTAACACCAATTACTACCAAAATATTAATAAAAATTATATTAACTCAATAAAAACTTGACAAATAATAACAAGTGAGACTAAATCCTGATTGATTTGACGCATATCAAATACAAATGTGGGACAGTGTCACAAAAAACACTCAATGATATGAAAGTGTTTACTTTTATTGTTATTTATCTCCCTTATGCAAATAACTTTTTAAGTTCATCATGCTCCCATGTGTTTTGAAGACTGTCATGGACTCTTTCTTCTTTATTTGGAGGGTGGGGGAAGCGGGGGTAGTTTTAGTTTTATTTTTCAAAAAACGTATCAATAGACTGAAGAAGCTCGTAATTGAGCAAAACAAAATCTTCACGTTTTCAATTTTGTCACTTGCTAATTCAGTGCCGTCTAATGTGTATGTATGTAAATGCATACACTATACCCTTTACTCTAATATTCGTATACTTTCTTTTATAATAACTATATATATATAAACATATATATATATATATATATATATATATATATATATAAAGAAAAATGCTGAATATTTATTTCTTCTCGATACAAGTTGAAGAGTGAAAGTGTCTGCGTACACTCGGAAAAAAGACAAAAACTCTGCTTTGTCATCTAAAATTTTATTTACGGTTAGTTAAAGTACCAATAATAGTGAGAGAAGCGAAGCATAAAGCTATAGTGGGTATTTCTTAAGACTTCTGCAGTCTAACACTTGACGGTAGAGTTCACTTTAAAGTGAGTCAGATTTTACTGTGTCCATTAAGAATTTGCCTGTGGCTCTCACACACGCGTGCGCGCGCACATTCTCTCTGTCTCTCAGTGTATCTCTCTCACGCACACACAAACACACACACACAAACACACACACTCATAGCTGTCAGTCATATTCATTCACTAGAAGTGTTCGGCCAGATGTTGCGCAGCTACTAGCAGTATTCTTCAACCAAATGCTAAATGCAAGCCAACAGCCAGCAGTGGTCACAGATGTTATGTGGCTGGTAGCATTGTTCATCCAAACGTTGTCCACCTTGCGGCAGCGTTCATTCACATGTAACAGCTGACAGTCTATTATACTCAAAGAAGAGTTTGTCACTCACGTTTTTTGAAACTCTGCTTATTGTGATATAAGATATCGAATTTCTTTTTATTCTTTCTATTTTGTTGCTTAAACACACATTTCTTATTTGTAAAGTGACTTATATATTCACAGTTATTATTATTGTCGTTTAGCATGTTTTACTAGACGTCGAAAAAAGTTTCAAAGAAATACTTCTGATTTTCAAATTAAATATTTTCCTCGTAATTTATTTTATTTTGTTGATAATCGTTTTAAAATTCCATTTATCATTTTATAATTATAATTTAGTCACTTGGGAATCTTTCATTGCTATATGTGCAATACGTCTGTTATTATCACTCGTATTTTAATTATTAATTCTTACTGTCTTCATATTTAATTATTCTAATTAACGTCATTCCTGTAAAATAATATTAACAATTACTATCAATATATTATTACTTTTATTTTATTTTACATTTTCAGATTCTTTAAGTCATACTATATCTTTAAAGACATTATAAAAAAAAACCTATTATTGATGTTCATTCCATTGTTATTCGTTCGTTGTGTCTTCTAATGTTTCAGCTGTTTAATTAAAAATGGCATGAGGAAAAAATGAGAAGCTAGATAAAACATAGCGTTTTATATATGTTTTACTTTCAAAACCGGTTGAGCGTGAGGCTTACAACTCAACCCACTTAAAACCTACTTGCTACTAAAACCAGTACCACCTAATGTGAAGGGCTGTAGTCATATACTTCAAGGGCATCTACTGTTTCATCCTTTCCACTAACATGTTTAATGACTAATGTTTTTGTTTTCTTCTGGCCTTTTTGCCAACCAAGAAAAGAGAGAGTTCAGTTTACTTTGCTATATTGCTATTTAATCCATAACAGGTGGGAATGTGAAGAGATGTATTCATTAAAGGCATTTGTGTGAAGGTGAACGTAATGGTCTCAAATGGAATTTTAATTCAGTATGTCGATATAACTTTCCATACCAACACGCTAAGATTGCACACATACACACGCAAGCAAACAAATGTTAATTTGGAGGATTCAAAATTGGATAAACTAGTCAGCAACTAAAAACAAATGATGTGAATAAAATGCCTTTCTTAATAATCAAATTCAGTCAGTTAAGTGCCATACGTGATACACGCTTGGGTGATCATGTCTCGAAAGAGACATGACTTACTGGGCAGAAGATTATCCCACAGTAAGTTGCTATTACTTTCTGCGGTAGACTGGTTGCCAGCCAAGGCTATAAAACCCAATCTGTCCTGTTATTTAACCCATAACCGGAGGGAAGATACGGATTAATACCTTTCTCAAGGATATTTGCACTTAAATGAATGCAAGGAATTCCACTAAAATTCGAACTCGGTTCCCCGATTTCTCGTTCCGAGCCGATATCCACTGCACCACAACGCACATCCCGCACATAATCAAATTAGATAAATAAATAAAAATCTAGTCAAGCGTTTCTTTCTTGTTAAATTCTAAAAGTTAAATTTCTGCCATAAACAGCTCTCCAATAGTACATTCTATTGAAATCTTAAATGTTGTTTCTTTGGAAAGAGTTCTTGCTTTTATATCTAACTCTAAAGAGAGAAATCTACCACTACAAACGAAGTTAACAGTTCCTTTTTTAATTTACGATCAAGTCACTCTGAAAACATTGGCACTTGTTTAGGGTCACAATTCTTTTTCCGTGATGTATTGTAAAATAAGTAAGAATCAAGACATAAACATGTTAGAAACAAAATAGAACGAGAGGGGGGGAGAGAGAGAGAGAGACATTTTACGAAGAAAATATCTGTTGGGAATTAAAACGTAAGTATAATTCCGTATTCTTCTTCAACCATCATCGTAGCATTATCATTATCAGATTGAAAACTACAAGAATCACAAAGTAAATCACTGAAGATGACTAATATTGATTCCTTGGTTTCTTTTCTACTAAAATATTGAAATGAAAGAAAACTTTAATGCAAGTGGAAATGATGTTTGGTGCGACATAACCCATAAATATATTGGGTTGATAAAATTATTCGCTCGGTTTATTACTTAATTAAAACTTTTTTTTTCTTGAGTGTAGGGTCATTTTTATCATTCTGCTAAACTATCTTCTGTCATATTTCAAGCAATTTTATAACTCCATCCTCCTATAAATGTGTATTTTTCTCTACAAAAACTCTTCTACGGTCCATGTGCAGTCTGTAAGTTTGTAACGTTCAAAATAGATTTTGCCTTTAGTCGGTACAATTATATAGTTGTTCTAATTCGAATCAATTGTTTGTATAGAGAGAAGCCTAGAATAGTTCTTTTCTAATCCGATTATATACACTTTTTGATGACATCTATCATTTCGAATGACTAATGGTGGTTAATTTCGCTCGCATTTTATGATACTATTTTATTAAAAATGATCACTTTCCATCACTTGTCAAAATTTGTTTCGGTCTAATAGTTTTGTTTTGTTTTTTATTTTTTGTTTTGTTTTGTTTTATTTTTGTATTTGTTTTTGTTTTTGTTTTTTCAGCATCTCCGTAACATTGATTATGTCTTCATTTCATTGCTTTTAACCACAATTTGGCCGTGGAGCATTGTTCAACGAAAAATCTCTAATACGTAACTTTGGATTCAATAATGAACCGTTCGATTATTCACAGTACCTTCTCCGCAGACTGCATAACTCTAGTTTTCTGGTTGAGTCTATTTTATGATTTTTTAAATTAAAATGCACTATGTACTTTTTAATGCAGTTAAAACCTGAGCATTACTAATGACATCTAACGATAAAAGCAGCTCAACAAAAAAGTCTACATATATTTCCTTTCATTGGTTTTTATGCTGAAAAATATCTATGTTCTATAAAAAAAATCTTACTTGAATAGAAAACTACAATAATACACGACATGTTTAGTGCGCATCCACTATAGATACGCATTAAAGATATATAGATGTAGAAAAATTATCTGTTCTCATGGTTACAACGAGAAATCAAAAATATAAATGCTCTTTCACGCTTTTTTTATTCGGCTTCTCACAGCCAAAATGAAATGTGTGTGAAAGCTAAGATCACATTTTCTTAAGTGACAATGTTGAATATTTGTTCACTTGTTTTCCGAAATCACTTTTTTTGTTTTTATAGCTCCTCCATCCACGCCATCATTGTCGTTCCCTCTCTGAGAATAGGTCAACTTCGGTTAATTCAATGAATACAGTAATAAGTGCATTTTATTTGTGTATTTTTTCATTGATAAAATATCATTCAATTTGACATGGAGTAATTAACTTAAATACTGTCATTGATATAACAATACATTTCTTTTTCTTAACTGGAAATCGGTCAGGAATTGAAAAGTCAATATTTTTATCTGTTGGTATGAAATTATGTCTAAAATTTGTCGGCTTTTCAAAACATTCAATTTGTCAGATAACAATAACATGGTAGGTAAAAAAATAGCTGAAACCATATTATATATTAATTTTGATTTCATAGAAAAACAAACTGAACCTAATAATAGGAGATTGGTAAACAAACATTGTAGTACAAAGATTGTTTTCTTTTTTGATATCTGTTTCTGCACACATAATATCAATGCGTAAGAGTTACTGTTTCGTAACAAACAAATTTCAACTTCAGTTTCAAGATTGTATAGTGTTCTAATTAACAAGGAAAAAGCGATTTTCTACTAATGTTCTAGAAAAATGGTTTTATAGTATTACTAACGCATTCGTAAACTTGTAGTAGTGGGGCTTTTCGTACAAATACTTACTTAAGTAAATCAACACACGTTCGTTTTTCTACTAAAAATTTAATGTTAAAGAATCCACTTCTTAAAAGTTATGTTTGTTTACTGCTTTTAAACACCAAATTAAAAACAAACTTTCTTGCAATGTTTTAAACAGTCGATTATCAATAGTTCGCTATCAATAACCACAGATTGAAAACCATTTGCTCGTATAAATGTAAGTTGGACATTCCTTTGTCATTGATTTTTTTCTGTATTTTATCTAACTTCGCTGTCCTTGACAATTTTTGTTGTCCCTTCTAGCGATAACAGTATTCTCAATGTTCAATATGCCGATTATTTCATTCACAGAAGTATTGAAAATATTGTGTAAAAACACCTGCAAGCTATAAGAATCCATATGAAATACAAATCAATGTTCTTAGATTTTAGCTCGATGTCTGCATTATACAAAAATATTACTCAAATCTAAAAACCAAAAATGTTTTCCTATTCTTGAATATTTTTCTTTTTCTTTTCTTTTTTTTTCACTTTTCTTTCTTTTTTTTTTCTTTTTTTTCTGCTGTTTCATGTTTCACTAGTACTTCTGATATAAGTAATTTTCCAATCGAAATATATCCGTTTGGCAGATTGTCTTATTTGAATGAAAATGACTGTTAGTAAACAATTAAAACTTTAGAAATTGCTAATACTCTCATATCAGTCAGGTATCAGGAAGACATGTTAAACAAAGTATCACATTTATTTATTTTCATTTTCTTTTTATAAGCCGTAAAAGACACAAGTTAAACAAGTTTAAACGAATACAAATTAGGAAATTTAAGTGTTAGTTTTAAATGACTTTCTCAGTTGAACTAAAATTTTATCCTAAGTAATCAATGCAACAAAATGTGATGCGTGTAGAGTTCACATATTGTATAAAAGGTAGTTTGCTTTTTTATGATTACTTGTTGCAATCTTGAACCGTTTCAGAATGTCACAATGATTTGCTCATTAGATACTCAAATTAACTAAAATAAAACATGAAAACTCAACATTCTTCTTCGGAATTAAACTAGTATTCTTCTGTCTTCATCTAATCAAGAGAGAAAATATTTATTAGTTTGTTATAAAGATAATTTTTATAGATAAGAGATAGCCTAACCTAAAAGTTTCGTTATGTCAAGTAAATTGAAAGAAGAGATCCTTAAAATAACAACGTAATTCAATAAATTAACAAAAACTAAAGTATGTACAAAATGTGAATAATATTTTTAAATGGCTAATAAACATAGGAAATTGGAAAACTATTGATACTAAAAAGAAATTAAATCAACACAAAAACTAATATGCCCTTCATATGTTATTGTTAAAAGAAAAATCTGATTTGCAAGTGTTTCTTTTTCACAATCGGGCCAAAAAAATAGTAAAATAAAATTGTCGAATTCAGACGTATCGTTCGACTGAGATACTGTTGATTTTAATTCTCATAAATTTTAGAGGGATTCACAATATATTAGGTAACTCCACTAAATCGCTGAAAAAAAAAACAGCATAGTATGAAGAAAAAAGCCCAAAACTTAATAAAAACGAAAGTTTTTCATCAAAATGGTTATGCTATTAAGAGGAACGATCAAAATATTTTTTAATTACTTTTAAAAAAATGTTTCAATCCATTCAACACATTCAAAATTTTGGTAAAAATCTTGTTTTGACTTTCGTTAGCGGGTAACCAAATCGTTATGAGAGTTTACAATGGAAAATGTAACTCTAACTTTTCCGATGAAAAACACATTAATTTGGAAATATTTGCAAACATCAAATAATTGTCGGATTTAAATGAAACTTTCAAGACTTATTCACAAATAAATGAAATTATTTTTTAAATTATTATTTTTAAAAATCTTGGTAAAAATATACTTTTTTTTAATCTATTACCCCTCTCCATGTAAATTTATGAAATTTTAAGAAATTAAATTTTGTTGGAAAAATTGGTTTTATTAGTTAAAGGCAGGACCCATTAGGGAATGTAAATGATCATTTATTTTTTCAAACATTTAGCCTTTTTTCCGAAAATCTGCTCCTAATAGTAAAATAAAAAATACAACAAAAATAACGATATTATTTAATTTGATAAGTTTCTCATTGCTTTAATAAATAATATATATTAAAAACATTATAGTCTGAAGAATTTCTTTTTTCGATGAATAATAAAATTTTAAAAGATTTTTTTATATTTTTATTATAATAATTTATAAAGTTTCAAAAGTATTTTTAAAATACTTAACAGATTTGTTGACGTTAGCTTATTAAGTTATTAAGTGAAGATTATATTTATTAATCGAAAATTGAACAGTTTAATACAAATCCTCGTGCCTTCGTATTTTTAAAATATTTTTACTATTTTGTGTGTGTATTTGAGTGAGGTTTTTTGTGTGCTTTTTTTTTTTTTTTTTTTTGCTTTTTTTGTATGATAATTTTTGTGTGCACATTAAAAGGCCATTTGTTTCCGGCTTCCTCCCCTTACAGGAGAAAAATTTGGACAACTTTGTCAATTCTAGTCGCCATAAATTTATCTTGCATCTGTCTGACTGTCATCACATGTCAAATCATACGGGGAAAGGTCAGAAAGATCAACACTCTATATTTAAGAAATAGTTTTATTTTAAATTTCATGCTATAAATAAATAATATTTGCGTAAATCAGATTAGTTTAACTTCAAATTTGCAAATTTTTCTAAAATAATGTGTCACAGATATATATTGTATTTTTCAAGATTTTTTAAAACCGAGAATTAACTTTTGTTTACAAATATGTCGATCGTTCTAAAGTGGCCGAAAAGTTGAAAAAAAACTTTTTTTACTCTCAAACTTTTAGATTTCAATGAATATAATTTCTGTTTGAAATACACCAGAGTATTTTGCTTACTGGAAATAGTAAATTTAATGATTTACCTTTCAATGAAAATTAAAATAAAAGTTTCAAGAAAACTTCTTTTTTTTTTTTAATTCAATTTAAAAGTTAGTTATCGAAAATGAGTGGAGGTACCAGTTTACTATTTATCCCAGTTTTTTAGGGACTCCTCAGTTTTTGTCGCAGCTATCAGAATTCGTTTATTCTATTTATTTCACTCATGAAGTTTATGGTGTTTGGGGTCATTAAACCTATAATAAAAATTGAAAGTTAAATTCTCCTGGTTTGAGACTTAAAATGGTAGCCTTACCCATGACTGAATTTTAAATTTCAGTGCTGATCAAAGATAAAAAAAAGTTTCACGAGGATGAGGTAAATTTTTGTTTGCAATATAAGAAGTGTATACACTTTATATTGTTTTTCGTCTTTGTTTACATTTTACGCGATTCCTTATCCTGATTTAACACGAATTCTCTGCTTAAAAAAAGGCAAAACTCTTAGTTATGCAGTGATAGTTCGCAACAGGACCGAAGCTAACTACCTCTGGCCCCTGTCTGGGGGGTTTGGAAGGGATAAAAATTGACATGTAGTAGAGTGAGTGTCCCGTATCATATATTCGTGGGTGGATGAGCCCCTAGCGCCGGCACTGGCTTAACGTGAACAAACACGCCTTTGGATGCTACTCAAACTCAATATACGTTTTTTTCACTTATCGTGCTGTACACTCACGTATTTTAATTTCTTTCTTTTCTTTCTTTCTCTCTTTCAGTAGCCATTACCAAAATTAAATTCAAGTTAGTGTTAATGCATTTTTGCCTTAAAATATTTTGTCAAAATTTGAATAAAAAGTTGAACAAAATACTCTATCTTTTTTCGCTACTAGCTCATTGTGATTCTGTTTTTTACAGTTTATGTAAGGAAGTGTGATGGCATTGACATTTAGTCTAAATTAAATAATTCACTATTTAAAATTTACGAAAATATTTATTTTTAAGTACTTTTACTATATGTGTTAAAAGTAAAACCCTTTTAATAAAAGCTGATTACTTAAAGGAATTTTAAAAATAAATATTTTTTTATTATTTTAAAATAATTAATTTAAATGTTTTTAACCTGACTCACATTCAATATTTTACTGTATCAATACACATAAATGAACGAAGAATATTTTTAAGTACGAATAAATCTGTGCTGATATCAGTGTTTTTTAGTAAGCTAAATTTGTAACAAGGCCATAGTAACTTTGCTCTTAGTGGTGGGGGGGGGGTCAAATTTTACTGTTAGCGAATTGGTCTGTTCGGTGTACTTGCTAAGCACCGCTTCTTTCTTTTTTTCTTTTTTTTTTTTCCTGGTGTTGATGCATATGTGTTGATTTTAGCCCCCTTCCCTGTAAATATTTTCACCAATTTTTATTTCTCTCTTACTTCTCTCAAAGTGAAATAGAAGTGAACTTAATTTTTAATCAATCAATTTTCAAATCTTTCCCATGTTGTGGTGATACCTCTACTTCGGCAAAATCACTGAGATTTTGTCAAATGTTTTTAACCTCAGATTTGTGTACCGTAAATTCTGAATATTTTCAATGAAGAATACAATAAGAATAAGAGTCAAAGTTTCCAAATGAAGTGAAGCTAGCGAAACACTTACCGACTTACCTAACTTAAAACGACTTACATGCGCGCACGCGCATGCACACACACACACACACACACACACACACACACACACTCACTCACTCAATGAACAATCCATGCAAACTCATACACACGCTGTACGCAGATGTTTATTTCGTTGAACTTATAATTCGAAATTATTTATTTCCTCGAATGTAAATGGCACATTTTTATCTTATTTATTTATTTTATTTATTTGGGTAAGCGTATACAATATTAAATTTTCTTTTAATATGATACAATGCTAGGAAGATTATTATGCTAATCATATGGAAATATCTGCTTTCCTTGAAAATCAGCATTCGAAATCTAGACTTTATCCGTCTTATGATTTCTGTAGCCTTTGATGGGTTAGATTTTCGATTTTCACAGAAATTCTCGAAGAAAAACTACTTTCAGCAAAAACTTCTTTAAAGTAAAAGCATGTTTTATACAAGATTTTTCCGATATTTTAATGCGTTCACATTCACAATGTAAAGACAGTTTTAAATGAACATATCCAATAATTTACTGGAAACTTAAAAATATCTTTGAAAGTAAACAGTAGCTTTAGTTAGAAATGTGTGAGACATACCAAGAAAACTGAAATTATTTTATTTTGCTTAATACGTTCTTAATGCAATTTTCCTCTTCTATCGATGGATTCCTTCAGTTGTTACTTGGAGTTCTCGTTTCCTAAGCCCGCGCGGTACCTTACATATTCTATAGCACAATGTTACGGAAATTTGTCAAATATTTCTACATTAAAGAAAATAAATATATTATAATCAACAAATATAATGCTATTAATTGCAATCTTGATATGATGGACGAAATTCCTAAAAACCCGAAAACCTCATTTTAAATAATTTAATTGATTTCTTTGAAATTAATTTTTGGTTTTATTTGAATAGCCTAAAACTAATCCATAAAAAGAAAAGTTACATATATATATATTAATAATTTAATGTCACTTGAAAATGACATTAAACTTTTAAAATATTATTACGCATATCAACGAGATGTATTTAAAAAAATGAATTTTTCAGTGTAAATTTTTCCTGCGAAATGTGGAACAAAATAATTTGTTTTATTATTTAAATTATCCAAGTACCAAATTTTTAAAAGAAATTTTTTTTTAGTTTTATTGAATTATTTTTTGTAAGGTTCAAGAAAATTTTCGTCAGTACTTGAAACTTCTTATATCATTTTTTCTCTCTTATTGAAATAGCGTCTTCGGGATTTTTCTTTATCTTAAAAATAAATAAATTAAAAATAAAATAAAAATAAATTCCTGAACACCCTCCCACAATTAAAAAGGACACACAAGCTATCACACAAGACTAAGAGTGAGTGAAACGTAACACCCTAAATATTTCCAAAATGTTATCTAATAAAAAATAACTTATTCATTTATTAATGAATAAATATTGAAAGGCTGATTTAAATTGGATAATTCCTTATTTTAGGCAATTTTTTTAAACAGTGGGTAGCGTTTTTTTTTTTGTTTTTTGTTTTGTTTTTTTGTTTTTTTTTTGTTTTGTTTTTTTGGGTTTTTTTTCCTTTAATTTTGAAAAAAAATCACCAGTTTTCTTGGTTGTACAATACGCAGATACTTTCACATTTCAACATCAACTCGCCCATTTAACAGATACTACTGAAAACTGTTCACTCACTCCTTAACAGAATATTTCCTATCGTATAATGACTTAAAGCAATGATATACGAAAAAAACGTGCGTGCGTGCGTGCGTGCGCGCATGTGTGTGTGTGTGTGTGTGTGTGTGTGTGTGTGTGTGTGTGTGTGTGTGCACGCGCGCGCAAGTGCGATGACCAGTCTGATTTTTAACGTCGAAAAATAGTGGATCTTCACACAATTTTAAATGTGCGTTATTATAAAAAAAAAATTATATGCACTATTCATCATTCATTTCTATTTGTAAAAGCTCTTTTAAATTTTGTATGGATATAAAGTAAATACTTTCAAATAGGTACCTCCGCTTATCCGCTAAAAATTCGCGAATACTAAGTTTTAAAATTATTTTTTATAAATGAAAAAGCTGTTTTGAAGCTTTCATTTTAGCTTTTAATCGACAAAAGCCAAAGGACTAAAAATTTACTATTTCCATTAAGGTTATTTTTCAAACATAAATTGGAATCGATTTTTTTTTTCAAAAACAGCTTATTAGTGCACTTTTTAGAATGTTCTTTATTAAAACTCTTCCAAAAATATAATATACTTTTCTGAGATTTTATTTGAGGAATTTTAACTTGTTTAAAGTGTAAATAATCAGATTTGAACGAAGTATTATTTTAAGTTTTAAAAAAAGCAGAAAAACGGATTTTAAACGAACGGTAATAGTGATTTTACGTATCTTTGAACACCCGTTAAGCACTGGTAAGCTATTTACAAGTTTATTGCTGTCCTACGAAGACTTTACGTTAAAACATAATTTAAGAAAATGACGGGTGAACGCTTTTTTTATATAATTTTTAAGTACGCAGTAATCTTACAAAATCTGGAAATATTCCCTGTAATCGAATTTTAGGGCTGTTGAATTTAAATCTATTATAGCCATCGATCCTATTTCCTGATAATGTTGTTTATGGTAACTCATACTTTCAAAATTTAAATTATTTTAAAAATCTTAGAGCGTGATGATTTATATTACGCTTTTCATTTTCGCTTAGAAAATATAGTCTTCACTTAATAACTTAATAACATAACGCGGACAGTTTTGAAGAATTTGAAAAGAATTTTGAAACTATAAATTATTATAATTCAAAAAGAAAAAATGAAAACAATTCTTGAAAAAAATCATTATTCTTTGAATTTTTTTCTTCAAACAATAATGTCCTCAATATATATTACTTATAAATGCAATTAAAAGCTTACCTAATTAAATAATGTCATAGATTTATTGCATTTTTATTTTATTATTCGGAGCAAATTCTTGGGAAAATGGCAACTATTTGAAGAAAAAAAAGATGCTTTACATTCTTCAAGGTGTCCTGCGTTTAACTAATAAAACAAACTTTACGGACAGAATTTAATTTCTAAAAATTTCATAAAATGAAGTTGAGTGGTAGGTGGAAACAGATGTAAAAATAATATTTATACCAAGATTTTATAAAAATAATAATTTCATAAATAAAGTCATGCATTTGAGGAAAAGTCCTGAAAATTTCATTAAAATCCGACAAATTTGATTTTTGCAGATTTCCAAATTAATGTGCTGTTCAAAACAAAACACGCTAAAATTCTCATAGTCAGTTTTGGTCTAACGCTGACGAAAAAAAAATCAAATAAAAAATTTTGAATATACTAAAGGTATTAAAAGATATTAAAAAATAATTTAAAAAATATATTGGCCTTTCCTCTTAATAATAA
>JBBBDQ010000536.1:3327500-3472500 GCA_037127315.1 Ascarosepion bandense | reverse complement strand
GTAATTTTTAATTTTTTTTTAATACGATGTTATTTCTTATTAACAGTAACACAATTTTTACTGGGTGCATGTGTTTTAGTTGGCATCCCTGTCTTTTTAAAAAGGTGAAATGAACATCAGTCTGTTTCGATCGGCCTTTTCTTTCTCAGTCTATATTAATTTCACTGTTTAAGAAACTAAATCAAACAAAAGTAACTCAAACACGTGTACCCGCTAATAATACTAATAATAGCGTTGATAGCAATAAGAAATAATGGCGGATTGAAAAAATCGATATAACAAATACTATGCGCGTTCTGGTGTCATGAATATTGGAACTGAATGAGAAATCTGAGAGCCAAGTTCGAGTTTTAGTTAAATTCGTTTCATTCACTTACGCACAAATGCTCTTAGGAGAGATTTTAATCCATCTCTTCTCTTTCCATGAGTTGAATAGCAGGACAAATTGGATTCTATAGCCTTAGTTGGCAATGGGTCTACCGCTGAGAGTAATGGCAATCTGCTAGCGGGAAATCTTCTGTCTAGTCAGTCATGTCGCGGCAATTAACGGACTCATATAAAAGTCGGTATATATATATGTGTGTGTGTGTGTGTGTGTGTGTGTGTGTGTGTAATAGTAGTAGTAGTAGTAACGTCTATATTTACAGAATCAAATAAAAAAATAGAATAATTACAAATTCTACCATTATAAAAACTACAGAGACTATTTTCTAAAACTTTTTATACGATAATAAATTTACAAATAATTTATGGATAATTTTTTAATTAATTAAGATGTTTTATTTTATAAGATTTTTCGAATATTCAGGTCTGTAGACAAAAATAAGTAAATATGCTCTTTAATAAGCGAGGCATCTAATGTAATATGTAAAATAACGTTTTTTAGTAATATGGTAAATGCACACGAGGAAAGAACGGCAAACATGGATAAACATTCACGCAATAAGACGTAATATCAAAAGGACAATTTTTTTCCCATGACACTGCTGTTATTTTAACTACTTTCACTCCCTCGGCAATGTTTTTGTTTGATGATTAAAATTTTAATAAAAGCCATACATATGAAAATGAATTTATACATTATTTTGTTTTTGTGAATTGTAGAAACATATTTTTACATTTCCAGTTTTAAACCAATTAAAAGTGGATCACACATTCTCAATTTCTTCTAAATCCATTAAAAGTGTCAAAAACGCTTTCAGATTGATCAATAATAGTAATCAATGATTCTCATTCATTCTTTACCCTGCACGTACACATGTATTTGTAGTTGACGATAGTTCGCGCCAACCAATTTGAAGCCTCCCACAAGAATGATAAATAGAGAACTTGAACTCAATTTAATTTAGTGAGAAATTCATATTTCAGTTCGTCAGCCGAATCCTCGAAACACAACTACCCTAGAGTTATTTATTAAACAGCAATACGGCTAGAGAGAAACAACTCTTCATTGAAACCAACAACTTTGACAGCGACAACAATTTATCAAACTCAACTAACTTACTAAAGTAATTCTTCCACTTCATAACCGGTTGTCAAATCCTTATATCATCAATTCGACTTTTAGTTTTAACAAACTCATCCAAGACGAGACAACACTCACGCAAGAACTTTGCGATAATACAGTCAAAGGGAGACAACTATTCAAAACTAAAATCTACTTGAATGAACTATTATTACCAACAATTTCGCAACAAAAACTGTTTAATTTCTGTACATACACATACCACTATATTGCTAAAGAAAACAGCATAATATGAATAAAAAAGCCAAAAACTTAATAAAAACGAACTTTTTCCATCAAAATGTTTATATTATTATTACGAGGAAAGATCAAAGTAATTTTTAATTATTTAAAAAAAAGAAATTAATCTCTTATGTTCGAAATTTTGGCAGAACTACAAATATATATATATATATATATATATATATATATATATATATATATATATATATATATATATATTGTTGACGACATTTTTATTTTCATAGGAACGAAATTGTAAAACTAAAATTTTGAAAATAACTCCTCCCTGAAATTTAACTATGAACACATGGGAAATAACAAAATCCAGTTTCTTGATGTCAATATAAAAATATAAACCAACGAACTTATATATATATATATATATATATATATATATATATATATACTAGCATCATAGCCAAGCGTTGCCCGCGCTACTCAGAACATTTTAAAACTCGGTTATATAAAAAAATAATTATATAAAAAATTGTTGTTTCAAAATTGTTCAAAAATTCTATTAAAAATATCTATTTTCTTTTGTTTTGCGTAAACGTGATTTGATGTTTTGTGTGACATTGTAAACAACATTTCGTTTGTTTTTGTTTCAAAATTACGGGGGAAAATATTTACATTTTTTTGTTGACTAAATGAATTTAACATAAAAAAAAAAAATGATTTATTTTGTTTTACTGAAATTAGAAATATAAAAACTTTTACGCTCTCAGTTCAGATATGTTCGAAGAATATTTAAAAATAGAGACATTTATTTTAGAGGAAAAAGTTACATTAATGCTACACGAATAACAGACAGTTGATTTCCTGCATGAAATTTTTAGCGAAAATTTTTTTTTAATTTTATTTTCTGAAGTATGAAATATTAAATCTGAAAAAAAAAAAAGACTTAAAAAATTAAATTAACCATTGACATTTTTTTTTTAATATTTTGTTTTGCTTTTGTTTGAAAAAATACTTTAAAAAAAAAATTTCTTTTGTTTCAAAATTACGGGGAAAATTATTCACATTTTTTTATTGACCAAATGAATTTTTAAAACTTCAGAATAAAAATTAAATATAAAGGCTAATTTTTTTAATAAAAAATATTTTAGTTGCGTTTGACTCGTGTGATTTGATTTCTGTGACGTAATTCAGCAACCATCTTAGATCTTAGATGTTTTACGGAAATAAAATGTCGGAATAAAAATTAAATATAAAGGCTTATTTTTTTTTTAATAAAAGATATTTTAGTCGCGTTTGACACGTGTGATTTGATTTCTGTGACGTAATTTAGCAACCATCTTAGATCTTAGATGTTTTACGGAGCAAGTGTAAACAATCGGCTCCATTGACCAAAAAGTCCGAAAGGGAAAGTCGTTGAACTTAAAACTCAAAAAGTATGTGTCGACTTGGCTTCCCTGTAGATATGTGTCCCTAGAAAGTTTGAATGGCGTAGCTTAAAAAATGTAGGCATGCATAAGGAACAGTCACACACAGACTCACAGATTGCCTTTTATATATATAGATAAAAAAAAGCAACAAAAAAAAAGCATTAAGAACTCTTGTCTTTTTAACTATAATAGCGAATGCCCGGAAAGATATAAAATGACTGTAATAAGGAACTTCTTAAATAAAGCACATAAAAATTCTTTCTAACAAGGAATATTTTTGAGCGAACTAAAACGCATAAAACATTAGTCAACAATAATATTCTTAACTACATCATTGATAAACAAATAAGATTATTTTTACAAAAATATATGACACTAGTATTAAAAAATGACACACAAAAAGTATCAACATATTTTATTGCAACCAAATGCGCTTTAAATATAAAAAAAGCCGAATTTTCTATACGAAAAATTATTAAACAACATATTTCTGCCGTAATTCCTCAAAAACATGTAAAATTTATAATATAGAAAATGGAAGACTGCAAACTTGTTGTTTTTAATAATAATAACCACATCAAATCTAAATTAGCGATGACTAATGTGGAGTATGAATTTCAATGGCCAGTACAAGATTGGGTTTCTCGTCATACATCAATTACTTATATTGGCTATACTACCACTTTTCTGAGTAGACGTCTTACATGCCACCTATCTAGTAATAATAGTGCAATAAAAAGCATTTATTCACCCATAACTTACAAGACTCCTTAAGAAATATTTTGGTCGAAAAATGCAAAAAATGCTATTTAAATCACAACATCAAAGACACCTCAATAAAAGAGCGATACAATATCAAACAATTTTCTCCTTAACATAAACCTTACATTATTTAACAGTGAAAATGGAGTTTTAAAACTATTTAAAAAAAAAAAAGCCGCGCGCAACACGTGATAGCTTTAAAGAACCCTCCTTTCCACACACACACACACACACACACACACACACACACACACACACACACAAAATTACTTTACACTCAAACATGGGGACATAATAGCAACACCGGAAAAATAAAATCCCTAGTAAATGGTCAGTGAAATGGCTGAAAGCTCTTGGAAATTCGAAAATTATGGAATATTTTTACATTCCTTATCTCCAGCAAAAAGGAAACATGTAAGAATACTGGAAAAATTATATAAAAGACTAATAAAATCCTCCTTGTCGGTCGTTTTAAACGAAACATATTTTATATATATATATATATATATATATATATATATATATATATCGCTCATTCAGTAAAAATGAATTTGAGCACCTAGCTATTGGGCGAGTAATATGATATGCGCTAAAAAGACCCCCTTCTTCCGGACGCCCCGTGGCCCAGGGGTAGAGTCGCCGACTGACGCCAAATCGGTCGGATTTCGAACCTGGGTTGTATAGCAATCGGAGTCAAACCGTACAGGTGAGTTGTGATACAGCGAAACAGATCTGTCTGCGGATGGCAATAATATAATATAATATATATATGTATTTAAATATATATTGTTAAATATAAATGTCTATTATGTTTGAGCATGAGTTTTAATTTCAGGTGAAAATTAAGACAAAATTTGTATTTCTTTTGTTATTATTACTTTGCAAAATTTTACAAGGGAGCCGGGAAGCCTTTGATTCGGCCAGCCAATAAGAAGAAGAGACTAGCATGGGAAAGAGAGCACAAAAACTGAACACCAGAACAGTTAATTTGATGTACATGTTATTGTGCAGTATTAAGAAAAGAACTATTCCATTTGGCAATAAATACTAAAAATAGTATGAAATGCATCATTTTTTAAAACTTGGGTGGCCTAATAATTACGGTAGGTAGTGTATATAAACTATTTGGATGTTGTTTAGATAAGTTGTTTTGCCCAACCACTTTCAACACAACTATGGGTATTATAAAAACTAAAAACACCCATAGTAATAATAATTCTGAAGTAGACATTTATAAAACAAATTGCCTACTCAGAAATAAATTCGACTATAAAAAATGGAATACTCTACAAAAGAGAAAGTAATTTACTCAGAAAATCGCATGAAAAATTATATCAAAATATTAACCATAGCATCTTGTCTATTATATTTAACAAAATTTTTGTATATATATTTAGTAGTGTATCGAGGCAGCAGATAATTTTCTAAACATATACTGTTAAATATAACAGACAATGAAAAGTCTATTATGTTTAATCATATGCCGTTCTAAACATCGTATAATTTTGGCTTTAATTTCAGGTGAAAATAAAGACAAAAATTGTCCAACACTTGGATATTTTTTATTATGCTGGTTCTTCATTGTCTGTTATATTTAACAATTTATATAATACAGAGTGGTCAAGAAGTAGGTGGACAGTAGATGGAATAGTTTTGTGTATCGGTTATATTATTACAGTGGTCTTCAATAACTATGATATTTGTGTTATTGTATACAATAAAATTTAATTGTCAAAGTAATATTTGTATGAGTAAATATAATTGTATATGTAATCTCAAAATAAATATTATCATCTATCTACTTTTGGACCACTCCGTAAATATATATATATATATATATAACACTTACATTCTACGAATCTCATTACTTGTCTGCATACCCTGAGGATGACATAAGAAAGTCGAAAACTTGAACCATATTTATAGCATTGTTCTTCGAACTCCAGACAATGTCAGACGGACTTTTTATCTTGTTTGAGAAGAATTATTCGTAATTCAGAAAAAGCCGATCATTGAATAATTGTTACTTTTTAAAAAATAATATTTGCCTTAAATGAATGCGTGTGCGTGTGCGGACAGTTTGCGGAAAGACAGTTCGCCGACGGACATTTCGACGACAGACAATTCACAGACAAGACAATTGGTCGACGCTTTAAGTCTTTTCAAGTTCAAGCTCTCATCCATTTTTTTTTTATAAACTGTCAACGAATTGTCCAGGTGTTGACGGACGCGAGTGTTTCGAAGTCGTTCTGCTAATTACATCATCGATTGTTGTCATTGCACAGTTTTTGTTATTTGTAGTTCCAGTCACTTTTAGATTCACTAGTTTTGTCAACAATATAAGTGTAGCCCTCAAATATAAGTTTTCTGTCTCCTCGTTCTGTCTTGACAAACTCCATGATGACGACGAAAGGGCTTAGAAAGAATGAATGAGAGCTTGAACTTGGCTTAATGCGTCGACAAATTGTCCTGTCTGTGAATTGTCTGTCGGCGATCTGTCCATCGGCGAATTGTCTTTCGGCGAATTGTCCGGCTACCGAATGCGTATGTAAGTAACTTTCTTACCATCAGCCAGGGTTGATTCAGGTTTCGTGTATACGGCTTTTCCTTGCTTCAAAGCTTCTGTAAAACTGGCACAGCATTCAGATTCCACTCCCTGAAAAAATAAAATCGAATAATAATTTATCGATATGTTTTTTCGGAATCTAAATTATATTTAAAACAATTTCAATAAAAATTTCCTTACATGGTCAAATGAAACATGTAATAAAATCGAATAATAATTTATCGATATGTTTTTTCGGAATCTAAATTATATTTAAAACAATTTCAATAAAAATTTCCTTACATGGTCAAATGAAGCAATGAAAAAAAATGCAATATTTAACTCTTGTGCCCGCAAAAAATGGTTATTCCCAAGACACCGCTATTATTGAATATATCCTTTACTCCCTCGGTATTATTTAATGTATTAAAAAGCGATGATTATAATTTTAAACACCCAAAGTCATTGTCATTAATCTAGAATTAAAGCAAGCGTTATGACAAACACTTTTATTTAGACACCTTCACTCATTTTCGATAACTAACTTTAAACTGAATTTATAAAAATAAAAAAGTTTTCTTGAAATTTTTATTTTAGTTTTAATTGAAAGCTAAATGATTAAATTTAATATTTCCAGTAATCAAAATACTCTGGTATATTGCAAATAGAAATTATATTGATTGGAATCTAAAAACTTTCATTTTTGTTTAATCTTTCAATTTTTCGGTCATTTTTGAGTGACCAACACATTTGCAAACAAAAGTTAATTCTCGGTTTTAAAATTCTTGTAAATAAAATGTACGTCTGTGCCACATTATGTTTTGAAAAAAGAGTAAATTTAATGTTAAATTAATCTGATTTACACAAGTATTACATATTTATAGCATGAAATTTAGAATAAAAACTATTTCTTAATCACAGAGTTGAACTTTTTCACCAGTCCGCCGTATTTGAAATGTGTTGACAGTTCGTAGATGCGAGATAGCAATCAGAAATAACATCACTGCTCAATTTTTTTCCGGTAAGGAGAAGAAATTCTGAAGCAAATGACCTTTTTATGTACACATAGAAATTACCATCGGGGGGGGGGGGGGAGATTAACAAAACTTTAAATACACAAAAAAATTATTTAAAAAATACTAAGGCACGATGATTTGTATTAAATTTTTAATTTTTGATTAATAAATGTAATATTTACTTCATAAGTTTATAAACTAACCCTAACAAATCTTTGAAGTATTTTAAAAATGTTTTTGAAACAGTATAAATTATTATAATTAAAAAAAATGAACAATTCTTTTAAAATTTCATTATTAATAGAAAAACCATTATTTTTTTTCAGACTATAATGTCCTTAGTTTATATTATTTATTAAACGAAATAAAAGCTTATCAACTTAAACAATGTCATAGTTATATTGCATTTTTTAAATAAACGCAAAATGTTTTAAAAAAATAACAAATGATTTCCATTCGCCAATGAGTTTTGCGCTTAACTAATAAAACCAATTTTCACAGCAAAATTTAATTTCTTAAAATTTCATGAAATTTGATTAATTTATTAATAAGTCCTGACAGTTTCATTAAATTCCGACAATTATTTGAATTTTACAAGAATTTCCAAATTAATGTCTGTCACCGGAAACCCCCCCCCCCCCAACAAAAAAAACATTGAGGTGTTATACTACGTTTTCCGTTGTAAACTATCGTAACGATTTAACTAAATTTAAAACAACATTTTTACCAAAATTTCGAATGTGTTAGAAGGGATGAAATATTTTTTTAAATAATTAAAAAAATACTAATAATACCATTTTGATGAAAAAAGTTCGTTTTTATTAAGTTTGGGGCCATTTTTTATTCATACAATGCTGTTTTTTTTTTTTAGCGATTTAGTGGTGGTACCTACTTTTATTATACGTAAAACGCATTGTGAATGCTTTAAGTGAATTGTCAATGTTTTTGTCATGGAAATATATCACAAAAATAAATAAAGAAGTGTTGCCGACGTTTATGAATTAAGGAAAACGTTACTGACAACGATATCCGTACATAAACCTCAGTGTCCGTTGCCTTATAACGTTAAAAAAATCTCACTCTATATTTTATTTAGATCTAATGTAGAGCATATATGTTTTATAATTTCGCATTCTTAAATCGGTTTTAAACTGTTTTTTTTAGGCTGTCTGTACATGAAATGGGGGTCCTGTTGCAGTTAGTTGTTTCTTAGAGTTCTGAGCACTTAATTGGTTTCAGTCATAATCAATGAAATTTAATACGATCTGTGGGTATTTTTTTCATAACTTCAACACCAAGGTATGGAAACTAAATCGTCAACAAAACTAAATTAAATATGTAATGGACAAAGAAAACATGTTTGTTAATAAATAAACATGACACTTAAATAAACTACATAAAAATTAAATTCGGCTTCAAAAAAATGAAGACAAGACAAGAAAGACAACAAAAAAGAAAAGAAAAGAAAGAAAAAGAAAGAAAGAAAGAAAGAAAGAAAGAAAAAGGGTAGGAAATATTAATAAATAAAGAAAGAGTGAGAAGATATTAAAAGAAAATCTACTGAAATACACTGTTAATTGATATAGTTACAGTTTTGGTTAAGCACGGACAAATTGTAAATATATTCAAGATTAAGGGTTCCCAAACTGAGGTACATTTATACCCAGTAGTAGTACATTTGTACTCTTCAAGGGATACATTGACTCATAGAGAATAACCACTATTGTAAAATATATGAACTGTATAATACATGATGTAATCTCCATCCAGGTTGCACAACGTACATTATTTTCAGTTTCTCCATTTTAGTAAGCAAAGCTTTTAATTAAGTTATATCAAGGATGTGCGTTGCGGAACAGTGGATATCGGTTTCACTTGGGAAAGGTATTAACCCATCTCTTCTTCCTCCAGTTATGAGTTAAGTAGCAGGACAGAATGGGTTCTATAGCCTTACAGAAAATAATAGCAACCTACTGCGGGAAAATCTTCTGCCCAGTCTATTTCGAGACATGATCGCCCATCACATAGGGCGCTTAACTGACTGATATCAAGCGTGGAGTGAATTTCACTAATATGAAGCTAATAATA
Organism: Ascarosepion bandense; assembly: GCA_037127315.1. Classification (NCBI taxonomy): domain Eukaryota; kingdom Metazoa; phylum Mollusca; class Cephalopoda; order Sepiida; family Sepiidae; genus Ascarosepion; species Ascarosepion bandense. The sequence continues at coordinate 3,462,957 of JBBBDQ010000536.1, read as the reverse complement.
ATGCTAAACTGCTATTCGAACATTTGTTATTTCAATCAACATGGCTTTGTGAGTCAGCATTTTTAGTGTTGTTAGGAATCAAATCAAAATACAGATCAAACTTTTAAAATTTTGAGCACGATCTTCATTTTGCTATTACTAAAGTCCCCCCCCACCCAATAAATAAGCTTGTCGCAAAAAAAAAAAAAAGAAAAATTAAATCCCATTCATTTCATTAGTATTGCTTACTTTTGGTTATTTTAGTTTGAATAGTTTTGTTTATTTTTATTGCTAATGATCAATTTAATCCATCAAAAATATGTATGAAAGATCAAACTATTTTATGAATTACCTGCGTTTAATTCACTGATGTTATTAGTAATTGACTCTACTCAAAAAGACTTCATAATAAAATATAAAAATTTCAATTTCATTGTTTTTCTTTTCCATTCTCAAATTTTATGAATCTATAAAAATGCCAAGAGGTATAGAAGAACAAAAAGATTGGGAACCCCTGTTCTAGACTTGAACGAATTAAATTTTAAGAATGTTGATTTTCATGAGTGCATTTTAATTCATGTCAGTAAATACATAAACTGTGTAACATGGAATTCATATAATAAAGGAAACAACATTTAAGAACAAATTTTGGGGACTAGAACTTTTGTTCCACTAATGTTACACTTAATGATTTAAGTTTGTTTTAGACAAATTAAAATTAAAGTTAAAATGAATCGTAAAACAAAGCACTTAGCTTGTATGAAAGAACAAATGAAAGAAAATAACAACTTGCATATATTTTACAGTTGGGCACAAAAAACTTAATGGCGACCGCGCAACCAGCAATAAGACCACCTCCTCCAATAGGGATAATGCAAGCATCAAGGTCTGGCACTTGATCCACAATTTCTAATCCCATTGTTCCTGCTCCGGCCAAAATGTGTGGATGGTCATAACTAAGAATAACAATATACAATGAATGAATGACTGACATTATTGATAGAGTAAATAGTAGACAAAAATAGACGGCAAAATGTTTGAACGGCTCGGTTTTCAAATAAAGTCAAATAAAAATAAATAGCATTAGTTTATTGTAAAAGTTTTCAACATTTTTGACAAAATCTTTTATTTATATGAATTAATTGCCTTATATGTTCATCAAAGCATTTTGCAATTTGTCCTAGAAATAAAATAAAATAAAATAAATAAATAAGAAGTGTTATCAACGTTTATAAGTGATGATCCACCTTTTTTCGAAGTTTTCTTCCAGGAATTTTAAGATATCTTGAATTTATTACAATCACTAACCAGACACTCCGCGATTAAGTAATTTGATGTAAGTAAAGTTAGTTTATGATTCACATCAGGAAATGCCAAATGTTCTGAATCAAATTTAATGCCAACAAGGAACCATTTCTCGAAGAGAAGTCGATTTGTATTGACTTTAATGTTTATTGATCTCAACCAAAGATACGAAATTATAGTTGGCATTCAGAGTGACATCAGAGTATCAGGGAAGGCAGATGCATCAGGGCCACCGGGTGCAGATTCGCACCTCATAGGATGTCAGTAGCAGCATTTCTACATGTAAAGAACTAGTTGACCCTGTTGCGCTTGAAAGTTTCATACGTGAGACCATCGAATGATTCCGAAGTTATATAAGCGCCCCACTCGAGAGGGAAAAGACGGAAAGTCTCTCACATATTCGCAAGTGAGAGATCAGTGTTCGAAATAACCACACACTCATTTGCTGACATTTGGTGGCCTCTTCGAATATGAATGTTTCTCTTGCGTGGATTGACGAAACCTGAAGGTAAATAAACAATTATGTTACGTACAGAAAGATTTAATCTTGTGTTCTTCCAGCGATAACATTACTCTGATCCGAAAAGCTATGCAGGTGAGAGTTTTTCTCTTCTGGCAAACCCCAAAAGACACACAAAATATGGCGACCAACAGCTCTCTAGTTACAGAGACAAGTATCAACAGACAGATACATTGGCTTGATAGACAGTGATCGATGGTGTATGCTAAACGACACTGTCAGTTACAACGGCATGGGACACTCAAGTCTAGTTAACTGACTACTGCAGTTATTCGTAGGAGTTGCGACCACTGAGTCGTACTTAAAATATAAATATGAAAGCAATTGAAAGACAACATGACTGATAAATCCAATTATTCATACCACATTTTTCACGGTGTGGGTAAACAAGTATCGCTTTCTCCAGAGGGAAATCAGGCTGCGATTCTCACGCGAGACAGAGAAGGGTGGAAGAAACTAGTTAGTGTTGCTCGGTCTTGTTTGAGATGGAGAAGAAAAAGAAAGGAGCGTTGCATGGAAAGAAATTGATAGTTTGAAGTTGACAAATCGAAAGATTATGCCTCACATGGAATTAATTCCTATCCTTGCTACAGGATCATTTACTAAATTACATTGTCCTGTAGCAAAATCATAAGTAAACTTCCTTTACCTGAAAGAAAAAACAATAACACATTTTTGTCTTCCAATCAATATTCAAAAAGTCCAATTATCCACTGTGAACTTATGCATAACCAGTTTGTTCAGGTCCCATTGTAGTAAAAATCGTTTAAACTTTTACTAAACACAGATAACTTTTTTCTCCGGTAGACTGTTCGTAGTTGGCGGCCACAATCTTAACAATATAAGATATGCAGATGACACAGTGATCATAGCAGATACGGAAAAGAAACTACCAGACTTCCTAGAGAAGGTACTGAAGGAAAACGTAAAGAAAGAACTATGCATAAACTACAAGAAAACAGAATGCATGTTCCTCAACAAAAAGAGGATTCCAAAATGCCAATTACAGGTCTGAGATACTAAAATCAAGCAGATATCGAAATATATATACTTGGGAAGCTTTTTAACAGAAGACGGAAAGTGCGACATTGAGATCCGAAGGCGTATTGGGATGGCCAAGGATCAAAAACTGAGTAGGGTATTGAGAGACAAAAAAATTTCGTTCGAAACAAAGAAAAGAGTACTGGATTGTTATGTGATGTATGTCCTCCTTTATGGCAGCGAATGCTGGACAATCTCATCAAAGAGTAGGAAAGACTTGAAGCAACTGAAATGAGATTCTGCAGAAGGATGCTGAGGATACCATAGATCGAACATTTGAGCAACGACAAGGTTTTGGAGAGAATGGAAACGAAAAGGAAACTTATGGTTAACATCAGGAAGAGACAGTTGATGTTTCGAGGACACATAATGAGGAAGAAGAGCTTGGAGAATCTTACTGGGTTTATAGTTTGAAAGAGAAGCAGGGTTAAACAACGCGTGACATATTTGATGGGCTTGAGTAAGTGAATGGCAGAGCATAGTTTGAAGGAAATAACAATACAAAATATATTAAAAGCTACAAGGAAGACAGGAAGATGTGGAGGGTCGTGATCGCACACGTCATGTAGGGACATGGCACATAAAAGAAGATGAAAACTGCTCTGCATGTTGATAAGTTTATTTTTTATTCTCGTAATGAATAAATTTTTCATCGACAATGACCGTCTGTCAACGTTTAACATTCGTACCTACAAAAATGAAAAACAAAACAAAACAAAGAAACAAACAACAACAAAAAAAAAAAAACAGCAACAAAAGAAACAAAAACGTTGTGTCAAAAGACGTTTTTTATTTCTCTTGACACTGTATACTACCCATAGGCAATACATATCGTTTCGAAAAACTATTTTTAAAACTTAAATAAAGCCCAAACACATGAAACTGGATTTATACTTTTTTTTACGGAAGTGACATAAGACTTCTCTTAGGATCACTTCACAAGGACGCTTCTATGATTTCCCTCACACTTTTCAAGAGATGACACTGGAAACTTTTGCATTAAAGTAATAATAACAAGTACAATATAAACTGAAATTAAAAAAATAATTGAAATTAAATTTAAAAAGTAAATAAATAAAGGTTATGAATAAAATAGAATCAAAATAAATTATTTTTCACTGAACTAGGGCGTGACTGAAAGGACAGTAAACAAATTTTGAATCTTTTAAATGCATGAGCGGATCTTTTTCTCAAATCTCCCTTCATGTAAATAACACAAATAATTATGTATATATAATATAATAATTGTATTTGTTCTCTTTTCGTTAGTTTCTTGGTTTGCATGACCGTTACGCCCTACCCATAAATAATGAACTATTCCATTTTGAATGCGTGGAAAGAGGTCATTGTTTGAGCGAAAAAATGAAAGAAATAAAGAAAGAAGGGAAGATGGAAGTATTTAACGTATATAACAATGTTATAGGGGAATTTCTACGGATATCTTATTATCATATTCAATCATTAACCTAAAAATTAAGAGTCATCAGAAAATGAAAACAAGAAAACTGTTCACGAATCTTTCTTGTATAGATAATTGTAGTCATATTTTGTGGAAAAAATGTATCTGTTTCTTCTTGTGTACTATTCGATCAATATCTGATCTCCACTGAAATTCCGTAGTATATGACGAAGCGACGCGTTAAATGGAGACTTTGGGAAAACTATTCTTGAATAACTATGTTGAATAGATCTATCAAAAGCTGACCTTGCGAGATAAACTTAGCAATGTTCAAGTAAGTGATAATATTTAAAATATTTACAGATGGTGAAAAAATAATAGGAAACAAATTTGGGAAAAGAATCTCTTAAAATGTTTATATTCCGAAAGTTTTGTGTACTTTTTCTTACCAGTGAAATTATTGCTTAAGAAAAGCTTATTGAGATTACTTCAAACCAAAGTCAATAAACGCTTGCGAAATGGTTTTGAGAGTTTTAATCAATTCACCCCAAGCTAAGCGATAAAGCCACTAAGACGTAATGTACTACTCGGCTTGAAAGATATTAGAATGAGGCGGAAACCCAATTCTATACAGGAAACCAAAGATAAACCTTAACACCTGTTCAATAAAAACGAGGAGGAATATCATAACAATAATTTTTTTGCTGAACTGAATTAACTAAGGAATTACCTCGCGAAAACGTCTAAAATTAATACTATTACATAAGTTTACTGTACATTGAATTAAAAATAATGCTAACAATGTCCATTTGGCCTGGGGTGTTGACTCTTTCAAAAGCTTTACTTCGAAGCAATTAAGAAAATAATTATATTTTACTTGTCTATAAAATATTACCATAGCTAAATTAAGGACCCAAAATAAAATTTAATAATAAAACAATTTAAAAAACAATATTCCGGGATCCTTCTATATTCAAAGTACTTTACTAATTTACATAATTGCTATATGTGAACTATTTTCCGTTAAAAACTTTTTAAAAATAGCAATTGCATCTTTCATCATATTACCAAACGTAAAGTAAAGTAAGTATACATTATCTTAGAGTTCGAATTTTGTTTGCCTGTTCCATTTTCCGCGCCTCTTAGCCACCGGTACTTCAGTCAGCTGGCGTCTTTTAGTCTGTGTATAAATATTTATATAGACGTCGACAATTATATTGCCCGAAGGCAGAGAGTCCGACAAAGTTAAACTTTTAATGAACTTTGAATACAAGCAGAGTTCACCTGAATAAATGTAATCAGGATAGATCAATTTTGGAGGAAATGGATCATGCCTCGGAAAGATCCCTGAAAAAGATTCTTATTATAATGAAATGAAAAAGTAATATGCGGAACTGGAAATGCGCGGCTGACGGTGGGGTAAGATTGATGGAGAATTGAATCATAATGCTTTCAAGACTGTCTTGTGGTGGTTACCGCTGTCTTTTCCAGCCGTGACTGGCACGCACATCGGCCCCGGCTGCAAGGACGGCAATTCCTTACTCTCTCTAGTTTGTCGCCCAGCAGCATTTTTATAGGGCAGGGTGCTTTGTTGAGGTTTCCTTGATTAGTCAGTAATTACATAATGTTTTTCCATTGGTCAATCAAATACTACTTATTGAATTGCTTGTAGAAAATAAAAAGTAATAATAATTACAGATCAGCATTGAAAGAGGGAATGCCAGTAATGTTTACCTCACGCCTTCCAATTTGACTTAACTCTTGATACTTGAAAAATTCCACGACATCAAAACCTTTAAAAAATTCGCTAAACTTTGTGAAGATTATTTCCAGTAAAATCTGTCAGCTGAACTGCTTGTCAACGGTCCTGAATAATTGCACCACAATTATCTCGATCAATATTCTCCTTAAAACCGACGAATTCAATTTTTGCACTACCCTCAAAAGTAATTTGATCCTCTGTTTTTCATTGGAAGCAAAGTCGGTTCACTATATATTGCTTGACATTTTTTTTTGCTGGACGATCTCCTCAAAGATGAAGGAGAGACTGGAATCAACAGAAATGCTGTTCTGCAGAAGGATGCTGAGGATACCATGGACCGAATATGCGAGCAGCGATAAGGTTTTTGAGAGGATGCAAACAAAAAGGAAACTTATACTTAGCTTCACGAAGAAACAGCTTAGAATTCTGGGACACGTAATGAGAAAGGAAAGCTTGGAAAATCAAATACTCACAGGACGGCTAGACGGAAAGAAAGATAGGAGAAAGCAGCATGAGACATACCTGGTGGGCTTGAGGAAGTGGATGGCGGAGCGGAGTTTGGAAGAGATACCAAGAAGAAAGATGTTAAGAGCGATAAAAAAAAAAAAAAAAAAAAAATAGGGGCAAGTGGAAGCCCATGAAAGGAAGCGGCACATAACAAAGAAGAAGTCTTTATCTTGCGTATTTATTAATTTACCATCGAATATTACTGCCATATTTAGTCTGATGCTCCTTAGAGATTCTTGACAAAATCCAAAGAACCGACAACGTTTATTCTTCTTTGAAACCTTGACTTCACGAATTTAAGCACGTTAGTAGATTGGCAGATATGTCTCTTAGTTTCTCTGTTGAAATTGCTAGTTGTAACCGTAAGTTCTATGCTAATAGTTTTCCTTTTCTCCCCCCCCCCTTATGGAATTCCCATTTGGCTTCTTGTATTCCTATCAACTAGGATCTTTAAAACTTTAAATGCAATATCAATCGTCATATTTTGTCTCCTTGAACCCTGTTCTTTTATTGTCCCTCTCTCTTTCTCACATATTCTCTCTCTTTCTTTCTCTCTTCAATAACGTTTTCTTGGTTTAGTTCATTCTTTTGCGTGTTTGTGGCTTAATTCCCTTGCTTAGTGTGTAATTATTAAAGAATAGCTCTTAAAATGTATAATTTTTCTTTACATAGAAAATTCTCATTTTCTCGTTAGACCAAATTTTAATCACAAGTCAACATTTTGACCGTAGATAGCATGCATCCCTCTCCACACTTTTTTTGTACTTTGTCGGAAAAGGCAGTATTGACTGTAAATTTGCAAAAACAGATAATAACGTTGACTTCAGACGTCAACGCTATTTTCTGTTTTCTTTTGATGACAAATTTCCATCCTGAATTATGAATAGTTCACATTTCAGCACCGTCACTGTAGTTTTTTTTAATATTTCGAGTTCTTTCTTGTTTATAAATAATTTTATGTCATTTATGTACTTGAAGTTTTTGACGCGTTTGAAGAATTGGTATCGTTTGTAATTTTTCAAGTCAAGACTTAACTCTAACATAATTATAGCAGATTGTATTGGCGATAGGGATTTCTGAAAAATCTTTTTTAGTTATTTACATTTGTTAAGTAGAAAAGAGGGCTTGAAAAATTTGACAAGATACTCACAAGACACATTGAAGACAAGAAGAACAGAAAAAAAATTAACACATAATCTACCTTGCAAACTTGTGTAAATGGACGGCGGAACAAGATTCAGAATAAATTGTGAAGAGATATGATCACTAACGTCTTGAAAGAACACGGTGTATAGAAGAAGAAGAAGAAGAAGAAGAAGAAGAAGAATTCTCCTTTGGTAGTCAAGTCCACTTTCTAAATTTTTTAAAATGGATCCACGAATCTTGCCACTGATTCATCAATCTTCAACAACCCGAAGCTTTTCTCATCTGTTGCATATTATGTTGTATGCTTTTCTGTAACTAATCCTTGCTATTGCAGCGTTTTTCTTCGTGATCTAACCTTTTTAATAGTATTTCGCTATCAAAATTCGCGCTACTATGTAATGTTTTTCTATGCTATGAAAATTACATACTCAAATCGGATTATTATTACATTGATTCCGGAACATAAATAAACCTCTTCATTAAACGCTTATTTTAACAATGTTCTTGGTATTTTTAAGACATACCATTCGTAATTCTTACTTGTGATGCTAGCAGTGTTTGAACCCAAATAAAAGCAGAAATACTGATTTTCTAGACAAGTAAGCTAACTTTTCTTAAATTGACGCAATATAATCTTTCAGAGATTCTTCCTCCTATCTGGACAAAGTTTAATAAATATTAATCGAGACAGTTGGATGCCGACCAAGATAGACTTGAGATAACTGATGCCGTTGTTCTTGTGAAGCCTTGAAAATAACAAACTTTGTAAATCAATTTTTCAATTTCGTTGACAACTTACCCACTGATGTACGTCAGACCGGTTTCTTTTGCTATTTGCAAGGCGTACATTCGCGACTGAAAAATAAAACATCTTAATGAAAAGGCGATTATGAAGGACCTTCTGATCACCGGTGTCTCTACGATAAATACTAGTAATAATTTTACAAAATTAGTGTTCCATCTCTTTGTTATTCAACTTGTTTTTTGTTTATTTTTATTTTTATTTTTTTACGAAATTACGTCAGTAAACGTGTATTGATTAGTTTATCATCTTAATATCAAACACTATCAATAGACGAGTGTTTATCTACGACTGAATAAGATCTCGGTTATCGCAGGTTAAAATTACTCGGAAACTAAGCAACTGACACATTCGATGTTTCGCATAAAAATTAAACATTTGCACTTGATATGAACAAAGTCAAAAGTAACATTTACAAAGATAAATTAGATTCTCTGTCGATGTTTCTGAGAAAGAATCATCTTCAGTATATTCCTTGTGAGTTCATTTATCTAGTTTGCTGTCAATGAATTAGATATTACCTTAACCAAACTGGTCAGACGGGTTTTAATTAATATTATACGCTCGAGCGCCAGGGTGGTGTTCATCTTAGGCCACAGCTCTTCATCGGGAGTGGTTTAGGGTCATTATTCGAGAAAAAAGGGAAGTACTCAGGGGACTTAAACAATTTTGTCCCTGGGTCCATATACAGGTGACCTTTCATTGTGAATTCGACCTTGTGGGCGGACGAAAACACCACTGATATTCTCATTTTGTAGGGTCAAATTCTAATTGCTTTTGAAACGTTGAAATTTAAATTTAAAAAGAAAAAATTTAAAAAGAAAAAAAATTATATATCTATATTTCAAAAGAGGTACTGATTATCTGTCCGTCCCTCACCATCAGCGTTTTACTTTGCATGTCCATACCATTAGATACCTCCAATCATTTTCGACACCTAACTTTTAATTTGAATTTTTAAAGATAAAAATGTTTTTTCCAAATTTTCATTTTAGTTTTAATTGAAAGCTAAATTATTAAATTTACTATTTCCAGTAAGCGAAATACTTGGTGTATTTCAAACAGAAATTATATTGACTGAAATCTAAAATTTTGAGATTTTTTTTCAATTCTTTAAAAAATTTTCGGCCATTTTTGTGCGATCGACACATTTGTAAACAAAAGTTAATTCTTGGTTTTAAAAGTTTTGCAGAAATAAAGTATACATATATGACGTTATTTTTGGAAAACTTACAAATTTAAAGATAATTAATCTGACATACACAAGTATTACCTATTTATAGCATGAAATTTAGAAAAAAAAAGACTATTTCTTAAACACAGTGTATTGATCTTTCTGACCTTTCACCGTATATTTGACATGTGATGACAGCCAGTTTGCGCGTTAAGATAAATACAAAACGACCCAAATTGAAAAATTTGTCCAAATTTTTTCCTGAAAGGAGAAGAAACCGTGAAACACATGTCCTTTTAATGTACACAGAGAAATTACCATACAGAAAACCTTCTAATACACAAAAAACTAAAATTTAATACAAAAATACGAAGACAGGAAAATTTATATTAAACTTTTCAATTAGTAAATATAGTCTTCACTTATTAACGTAACAACCAACAAATCTTTGAAGCATTTTAATATTTTTGAAACTTTATAAATAATTATAATTAAAAAAATAAAAACAATTTTAAAATATCATTAGAAATCGAAAAAATCTTTTTCTTCAGACTATAATACATTATTTATTAAAACAATTAAAAGCTTATCAAATTAAATAATGTTATAGTTTGATTGCATTTTTTATATTTTATTATTAGGAGCATATTTTTGGGAATAAAGGCAAAACGTTTAAAAAAATAATGGGTGATTGACATTCCCTAATGTGTCCTGCGTTTAACTAATAAAACTAATTTTCCGAACAAAATTTAATTTAAGTGGGGTAACAGATGTAAAAAAAAAAATTATCAAGATTTTTTTAAATAATATTTTCCAAATAATTTCAATAATTTGTGAATACGTCTTGAAAGTTTCATTAAAATCCGACAATTATTTGATTTTTGCAAGAATTTCCAAATTAACGTTTTTCACCGGAAAAAAAGGAACATAGTATTATCCATTGTAAACTGTCGGAACGATTTGGTTACCCGCTTATGAAAATCAAAACAATATTTTTACCAATATTTCAAACGTGTTAGAAAGGATTAAAAATTTTTTAAATATAATTATAAAGTACTTTGATCTTTTTTCTTAATAATAACAACAATTTTGATGCAAAAAAACTTCGTTTTGATTAAGTTCGGGCTCTTTTTTTTCATATTATGCTGTTTTTTAAGCAATTTAGTGGAGGTACCTAAATGCGTATGTCTGTATTGTCTGTGACTCACACGTTCTTGTACCATTTAATGTATACACACACACACACACACACACACACACACACACACACACACACACACACACACACACACACACACAAAGACAGTTCGACGGAGTTTGATATAAAACAAAGAATAATACATTGTCTCTGACTTCACCCTAAGTTGGAGACGAGAAAAAAAATATTTTAAACCCTAAAAATGAGATAATTATAAGATTTTATTAAGATTTTCAGATATTGTTCCGTAAGAAATAGAATTATTTTAAAAGTTTTAAAAATATATTGCAGACAATTTTTTTTAAGTTGTCCTTGAATTAAACTATAGATGCGCATGCGCAAACAATTCGAATAAAATTGATATTTCTCTATTTCTCGGATAACAATCTCTGAGTAACAAAAAAAGTGTAAGCCGGCATTTTGAAGTCATTTTTTTTTATGATTCCTGTATTTAAATTGAATATGTTTTCTAATAAATTTAGTATTTTAAATGGACAAACATTTTAGATTTCAAATTTGATCATCTTGACATCAGCGACAGTATTAAATCAAGAATCTAATTTGACTGTTGCGACATTTTAGTTGCTACAGGCACAACTTTTCTTTTGTTGTACACTCGAACCTTCCGTTATCTTTCGTATTCAGTAACCTTTTAAGAACTTCAAATGGAATTGCTGTTTCACAGACATTTCAGTTGCAATCACTAAAATGTGGATTTTTCTCGTTCGAACAAAGTCGGTTTATATTTATTAATAGTTTTTATTCTTTTCTTTTATTAGAATTGAACTTGCGATTACAGCTGTCCATTAAGAAATAGAAATTAATTTCACACTCATTGATTAGATCACAAAACGTGTTCAATTTTTACTAATTTCAATTATGAAGTCAGAGTTTATAATGTTATGTTTATAACATTTTCAATCTTAAATTATTTTGAAATGAAAGAATGAAATCAGTTTTAATCCCTGAAAAACTAAGTGTAATATATTATGCTAAAAAAAAAAAAATGAAGTATTTGGCTTGAACACTGTTGAAAAGGTTTTACGATCCTATGTTAAGAACGAAAGCAAACCTATAATCAGAGAATTATATTTATTCTCTCATTATAGATATACTTGCAAGAAATTATGGAATGATGTATCTGTGAATCAACACTTCTGTCTAGGATCAGAATATCTTTTTACTTTAACTCGGGTAGTTACCTCGCTAATATCATCTCCTTTAATTGAAACATTGGCATTATATAACTGACACGCCTGAATCTTCATAATTGGAGCGATGACAGGCATTATAACCGTAACGGGGATACCGAGCTTGTTACCATGGTAAGAGAGGGCCAAAGCGTGATTTCCTGCACTGGCTGCTATCACTCCTATTTTCTTCTGCTCCTTAAAAAGAACAAGAAAAGTAAAAGTTACAAATATAGCCGCGGAATAAACTGAAGTAATTTCTGTTTGCAAAAACCTCACTTTTGAATAATGAAAACATTGGATAATATTTACAATTAACTAGATATCTCCACGCATTTTCGATAACTAACTTTTAAATTGAATTTTAAAAATAAGAAAAAGTTTATTAAAACTTTTATTTTAGTTTTACTTGAAAGTTAAATGATTAAATTCACTATTTCCAGTAAGGGAAAACAGAAATTATATTGATTGGAATATAAAATTTTGAAACTTAAAAAAACTTTTTTCAACTTTTTGGCCGTTTTTGAGTTATCAAAAATAAAAATTAATTCTCAGTTTTAAAATCTTGCAAAATTAAAATATACATCTGTGACACGTTATTATTTTTTTTTTAGAAAATTAGGAAGTTTAATGTTAAATTAATATGATTTACACAAGTATTACTTATTTATTGCATGACATTTAGTCTAAAACTATTTCTTAATCAAGGAATGCGGATCTTTTTAACCCTTCACAGATGCTTTAACATGTGAGGATAAGCAGATGCAAGATAAGCTAAGTGTCTATGGTGATCACACTGACATAATTGTCCACATTTCTTTCCTGTCAGAGGAAGAAACCGATTTTTTTAAATGTACACACAGAAATTACCACACAAAAAATTCAAACACACAAAAAATATTTAAAAAAAATTACTTTATAAATACAATGGCTGGATGATTTGTATTAAACTTTTCAGTTTTCGATTAGTAAATATAGTCTTCACTTAATAACTTAATAACCTAACGTGTGCAAGTCATTGAAATATTTTTAAAATATTTTAAAAACTTCATAAATTATTATGATTAAAAAATGGAAAAAATTCTTTTAAAATTTCATTATTAATCGAAAAACATTTTTTAATGTCCTTAATGTCCTATAATGTCTTTAATTTATATGATTTATTAAAACAATCAAACGCTTATATAATTAAATAATATTATTGCTTTACTGAATTTTGTATTTTACTATTTAGAGCAAACTTTCAGGAAAGGGGCTAAATGGTTGAACGAAATAACAAAGGGTTTACATTCCCCAACGAGTCATGCGTTTAAATAATAAAACTAAATTTGCCTACAAAATTTAATTTCTTGAAATTTCATGAATTTACGTGGAGGTAGGTAACAGGTGTAAAAATATATTTTTACTAAGATTTTAAAAAATAATAATTTCAAAAATAATTTAATTCATTTGTGAATAAGTCTTGAATGCTTCATTAAAATCCGGCAAGTATTTGATTTTTGCAAGAATTTCCAATTTAATGTGTTTTTCATCGAAAAAAACAAACAAAAAAAACTGAGTTGCATAATATTACATTTTTCATAATAAACTCTCGTAATGATTTTGTTAACCGCTAACTAAAACAAGTTTTTTTACCAAAATTTCTAGCGTGTTAGAAAGGAATAAAAAATTAAAAAAAGTAATTTAAAAATATTTGATCTTTCCTCTTAATAATAACATAAATATTTTGATCGAAAAAGTTCGTTTTAATTAATTTTGGGGCCTTTTTTTCATATTATGCTGTTTTTTCAGCAATTTAATGGGGGTACCTACAATTAACTCATTCGGCTTCATATTTGCCTTTGTCTAAGGCGCGCTGTAATGGCTGACGAATCAGTCTCGCATATCTGTCATAGACAGTTCGATCCTAACTTCTTTTTTTTTCTCTGTGTCTCGTTCCTTCGAGAGATCATGACTGGCCTCATCTTCCCATCCTGTGTGACTCTTAATAGTTTTTTTCTTTGCTAGGTCTTCCCTACTCGCGTTCTGCCTTCCATTCGCATTAGCTCACCAAGTAATTGGCTCGCTGAGTTCCTCTATCTCTCTTACCCTCAATATGCTCCGTGAAGATTAGGTTTTCTGAGCCCCCCTTTCTCATCATGTATTCAAGCAATTTCAACTGTCTTTTCCTGATTTTGAGTATAAATGTTCTTTCAGTTGCCATTTTCTTGAAAAGTTCCTTGCTGCTTATTTGCTTCGTTCATGGAACTACATTTCTTCTGTTTCTAGTTAGTTTTTCTCATCCGTTCGCAGATTGCCATTCCCTGACAATAGGGTGGGTACGACATAACAATATAGTACTATTTCTTTGTTTCTAATTTAGTTTTTCCTCACTAGGCTTGGTATTTTAAGTGATTCGATGTATGAAGATGATTAACGAGCTGTTTTGATTTACCATTACTACTGAGTTTTGAATTAGAGTTTCATTGGGCCGCCCAATACTTGTAATATTGCGGAAAGCCAGAGAGTGAACGATCACAACATTGGGAATAAATAAAAACAAGGAAGTTCAACTGAAGAAAATCACAAATAGTAAATGAAAACTCGACATTTTCCTTGAGCATTATTACAGTTTAACAAAAGAGTTGTCGTTTTAAAGTTTAAAATTAATCACTGTTTTGATTATGTTTCTTAAGTAATCATTTCTTTCATTATTATTGGGATATTCATTTCTATTAAAAGAACTTACGGTGAATGGAATATGAAGCTGAGAGAAAAATGTTCAACCACGCAGTAAGAACGTTATTTTCTGAACTGTTAAACAATGACTTAGGAAACGACTTCAATTATTTTGCTAGCTTATACCTCCTTTCCAGCTACACCATTCTCCGTTTCTTTATGAAAATGAAGTGATTTCAAGTTATTCCTTTTAATGATAAATATTACATATTTGCCTTTTTGAAAAATAGGTTTATTCATAACCTTGCATTTAGTCATGACCAACTGAATGCAACTTGAAGTAGAAGAAATGGGACTTACTTAAGAGTATGGATGGAAGATTATGAAAGTCAAGGTCAACTCATGGAATCACATTTCTTTACAAAGAATGTCATCTTTCATATTAATATGTATATGAGATAGCAACAAAAACAATATTGGGTAAAAAAGTATGATAAACTGGAAAAAGATTTCTTGCAACGCATTTCATCTTCTAGGGCTTCATCGGACTAACATAACAAATTTAGTCTGATGTGAAGTCTTAAAGGATGAAACGCGTTATAAGAAAACATTTTCTATTTTGTTATACAGTTTTACCTAAGAAGTTTTTATTCGACATTATTTCTTGTTAATATAAATGTGATTTTTATTGGGTACACGATTGATATCCCTTTTTTTAAAAATTCTTAAACAGTGAAATTAATCACAACCAGTCTGAAGTCCTACTAAAGAAAAAATGTACCTCCGACTGAAATCGAACCTAAATCTCTTTTTTCATTATGATAATTGCTTTTTGAGTTAAAGTATATATACTATTTTGGCCAGGTCATGCTTTCGTTAATAGGTTTATTCAAAGATTTCTTAGTCGGGCTGGTCTATGTAGCTGAACTGGTAGAGGCACGCGTTAGCTATCTCCTCTACCTTGGTATGTCAAATTTGGACTATTGGGTCGGGTTAGCAGTCAACTAAAGTGATGTTTTGGGAAAAAAACAAAAAAGTAAAAAACAAACAGGAAATAACTATAGATAGAATTAGAAATGGGTAACTGGGTTGTTCAGAATGGCTGGATACTTTTCAGACAGTCAGTGGGGCCTCCAGGTTTTTGCTAATTCTCCTGTTCAGTATTTTTGTGTTTTCTACTTCTTGAAGACCTTTCACATCATGTGTCATTTGTTACCGTTATTGCTTACCAATTTTGACATAATGGTACCAACATTTTAACACGGTTTCACTCATTGAATAAAAATCTTGAGGTGCATTCTTTGTAACGAGACCGTTACACATTACACAAGGTCACCCAGTGAAAAGTTAGGTAACTTCAAGGAGTACGTGACTACGCATGCGCATTAAAGTACTTTCTGATTTGGTTGCTAAATCATATCATGGCCACGCAAACGATTATCGAAATATCAAAAATGCCTACATATTTATATAGGTTAGTTCGAATTAATTTTCTTATCTTTGTTGCTGTATCACAACATTTCGGCCACTGTGATCTCCGGTCTTCACCAGTTGTGAGTTAGAGAGGGAGAAAGCACATGACTCCCTCTCCAAAGCAAGTTCGATTTTTCGAAAGCTAAAAGACACTCGAGATGAAAATATTGTAAATACCATAATCAATATATAATCGGGGTTGTTGAAAAAGTAATACTTGACCCGACCAAGAAGCCTTTTCAAAGAATATTCAGATGTTATTTGGGAAGTGAGTTGGGCCGCGAACATTTCAGTACACTCTCTTTGATAACTCCTTTTATAAACAATTTTTTTCCAACATTATCTCTTACCTCGCTAAGCATCTTCAATGCATATCTTGCTCCGCGTTCCTTGAAACTGCAATGGAAGAAAAGTGTCGAATAACATTATGTCCCCATTTGTATATTGCAATTACAAGTAACCCTCCTTGACCCGTAGTCACAAAACGTATATCCTCTGCTCTAAAAATATTCTACCCATTAATTCAACTGCTAAGATTTTGCTTTTTTATTTTATGTTTAAGATTTAGTTTAAATTAAATTATTACTGAAAGAAATAATGTATATCTTATTGGTAAAATATGATACATATTTTATTACTGGTTGACTCGTGTGGTGGACAGACACAGCTCTTATTATAGTATAGATATGAAATTGTGACGGACGGACGGAGAGACGCGGCACTTTAGTATAGATTTCGAAGAATTATCGGAATTTTTGATATTGCTGTAATCATTGCTTGAGTTAAAATGTTATAATTGGTCGTTTTAATATTTGGAAAGGAATTTTTTGGAATTAAAGCGCAGACATTTAGCTCAACAAGTCAGCGAAATGTTTTGGGATTTATCGACGGTTAATTGATTTCCTTTTCCTTTTGCATCTAGCATCGAAGAGGTACCGATGTTAAGTAATCTTTATTTTTACATATAGTGAACGAGGCTTTATAAAGATTATCCACTACTGTTAAGCAGACCCTACCCTATTTGGTTGCAGGGAATCCTGAAACATTCCACAGACCAGTGATATACTCACGAATTGGATATGCAATCAGACAAATACAATTTTGTCTCTGCCCGTCTCTCTCCTCTTTCTCTCTTCTCTTTTTTTCTCTTTTCTTCTATCCTCTCTATTTTTCTTCTTTCTCTCTGTCTCCGCCTCTTCTCTTTCTCTTTCTCCTGCCTCTGTTTCCTCTCTCACTGGCCCTTCTCTCTTTTTACTATCTTTTCTTTTTCTCTCTTCTCTCTTTCTTCCATTTCTCTCCTCGCTTTGTACTCTCTTTCTTCTCTTTCTCCCTTCTCTTTCTTTCTTTTCTCTTTCTATCTTCTTTTTCTTTCTTTTCACTTTCTTCACTCTCTCCCACCTGACTTTCCTCTCTCTCTCTTTTTCTACTCTCTCTTTCTTCTCTCTCCTCTCTTTCCTCTATCTCTTTTTTTCTTTTTCTCTTTCTTTTCTCTCTCTCTCTGCTTTCTTTCTTTCCTCTCTTTTCTCTTCTCTCACTTTTCTCTTCTCCCTCTCCTTCTGCCTCTCACTCCTCTCTTTTTAACAAAAAGTGAATTAAATAAAGCTGCATATCTTTTAAATGTTAATCATTCTCTTTCAAGTCCTTCAAATGTCGATGTAAAATATGTGACAACCTTCCAGTTGCTTGAAGAAATTCCTTCTTGAAATATAATTCCATTCCGAGGCTATTGGACATGACGGATTTCTGAAATGTAAACAACATTATTGATGAAGAATCAGATTCAGTTAAAATGAAATGATTTGCAGAGAATTTCAAGCGTGCACAAGATAAGGTTAAAAATTGTAGTTGCCAAAGCATCTGAAAAATTTCATAGAAATATTTGTTTCCTAAAGAATTCATATATTTTATTTGTAATCTGACATTATTTCTCGTTACTTTAAACATTATTTTTAGTGAATACACGTGTTTGAGTTAACATCCCTGTTTTTAAAACAGTGTAAATTTACATTTACTGGCGTTTGCACTCGAGAGAAAATCTTTCCGACAGGGTTCAACGTTCCAGAAAGGTATATCAACACCTTTGTGGGTTATTTACAGCCGAAACATATTTCGTTTTGTAAAAATAATTCTTTTTTGAGAATAACAATGATTTTTCTAGAAACAAATTCTACTATTTAATGGTAAGGAATGAGATGGACTCATACCTTTCTCGAGGATATTTGCTCGTAAGTGAAAGCAACGAACCCGACTGGAATTCGTTCGACCACGAGAAACTTTCACAGCCATGGAATGTTCAACTACCTCATTTTAGATATGCGCATTTCTTGCTGAGATCTTTCGAAAAACAACAGCTACTAACTTTATTTTCTTACTCGAAACGTAAACAAACTAATTTCTAAAGAATTAATGGACTTTATTTATAATCTGGCTTTATTTATTAAATTAAAAAAATATCGGTTTCATCTGAATAAAGGCAGTAAAGCCACTGAGGCACAAGGGAATATTGGGTGTGGAAGAGCTAGAAACAGAAAAACTGATAAGGAATAAATAACAGAAGATAATCAGGAAGACAGTAGCTAGCGATTAACATGGAATTTAAATTTTTGAAGGTTAAAATTGGCTGGAAAGCATGAGACCGGAAGGAAGTTCCACGAATGAGAAGTGCGAGAAAAGAACCTGTTAGCATAGAATTTACAATTACATCTTGCCAGTTTCACAGTAAACTGATGAGACCTCGTCGTCAGTCTTGTATTGCGTTTAAATTCATAAAGTCTAGGTACCCTGGCGAAGAACTCACCCGAATTATTACCATGAAAGTATTTATAGAAAAGACACATGGACGCAACTTTACATTCGTGACTGAAGATAGCAGGAGAACTGGACCAGATGTGGCAGCAATATTCTAAGCATGGACTTATAGATATAAAAGATAAATTCTACAGAGAAAAAACATTATCTAGCATGACATAGAGAACCAAGTTTCTTAGCAGTCAGAATCCGAGCTGAAAGAATATTTTCTTGTTTATGACTTTTAATTCCCAGGCTGGTAGATATAAATTTAGACTGTTTAATAATATGGATGCCTTGGCAAACATGTGTATACACTAAATAAAACTTTTAAAGTAATATGACTCATGTCAAAGTAGAGGTTTTCCAAATTGACTTATATTCCGTCCAACTTGACTCACACGCATATATATATATATATATATATATATATATATATATATATATATCAACGGTCTGAAGAAAGCAATTACATTTTTTTATTTTTTTACATTGCTGAAATAAATTCTGGATTTATAACCGTTTAATTATGTGTTGAGTTTGAGTTTTCGTCTAAATATTTTATATTGCTCTGGATTATATCCATTTAGCTCTCTATTTTCATCTAATTAATAATTTTTATCTGTTAAATAAAATCTTTTGGAATACCCTTTCCGTCTTTACGGGCATGCCATTCTCTCTCTCTCTCATATATATATATATACATACATAAGTGTGTGCATGTATGTCTGTCTCTGCAAGTATGTATGTCTGTCTGTGTATGTATGTTGACATAGAAGTCAATATTGCATAGTAAGTTTTAGTTTCATGATTCAATGCCATCTTGAATCTCTTTGTTCCGAATTTCGCACCAGGATGTGAAACTGACCGTCACCATGTACTGTTGATTTTATGTATACATCAGTGTTTCTCAATTTTTTCTTAATCCATGGCTCGCTTACAGAGGCCGGTAATGACTTGAGGAAGGTGAAAGGGAAAAAATTATCTACTCCCTAAAAATTAAGGAGTTTAGCATCCAATTTAAAATATTTAATGACAAAGACTTGATTTCCACATGGAAGCCATGTGCTTGGTTTTATTGAGTTTTTTTGTTAATCTCTATTATAGCAAACATTAACAAGTTGATAGTGCAATGGCTAATGTTTTTTCCAATGTTCTTGCATTAATCCTAATACAAAAGCTAAAATTAGTTCTCATGTTCACACTACTATCACAAGACCTTAACACTCAGTCCTGTGATTCTGTTAAACTAGGTTTTCTCAACCTTTTTTTTTTACTTCCGGGTGCACTTGTAGAATTACTAAAACTCTGGTGCACACTTTAATTTTTAATAAGCAAAATTAGTCACAAAATTTGAAAATAATAAAGCCACTTCTGAAATAAGAATTTATTTTTAAGATATTACATTGTATATTTAAGTGGTACAGTTTTCATTTAAAGGGATTTATGAAGAATCTACTATTTTTCTTTAGAAAGATTGATAATGACTAATTTAAATATCTTGAAAAAGGATAAAAGGAAATAATTATAAACTCCTTAAAGATTAAGCAATTTAGTATACTGTTTAAATACCAAATGACAAAAGAATTAACTGAGACATGGAAACCATGGTCTTGGTGTCTGTAGCTTTTTAAAATAAAGATTATTTTTAAATATAAAAATAATTCCCGGAACTAGCGCCAGTCCCGATAAATGAATGTCCCCTCGAGGATGAAGGCTCTGTGCCTTGAGAGACTATTGGTTCTTAAATTTATCCCCAGATCTCAAGTGAAACTTTTATATACGATCCATCACTAAAGACGCAGGTAAAATGATCGGTTCCCTGTACCGCTTCAGTAAGTAACTGACTTCTCGTGCTATTCTCTACTTTTACAAGAGCCAAAACAGGTTTGAAATGGAGTAACGTTGTCCAGTTCTCACTTTCCAGTCTCGATAGAGACCAAACACGTCTTCCGCCCTCCAATCTCTCGCTCACAGTCAGGACGTGGCAAGCCTCTCCCTGCGCTATCAATAGTTCCAGGGAAATTGCTTGAATGAACTGTATTTCTTGGTTCTCGTCAGGTCTAAACTTCTCGGCCAGGACTCGCCATACCACTTATGTTGTATCAAACCACCCACATTCCATCGGTGAGAAGCAAGTTCTACGCGAACAGTTTCTTTCCGCGAACCACTGCTCTATGAAACCGACTCCCAAGAGGATGTTTCTCCGATCACTACACTCTTAACCTATTCAAATCTAGGGTTAATCGTTATCTCCCCACCCTGCATAGACTACCTCTTACTCTGTAACCCTCTACACTGGCCTTACACAGGGTGAATCTCACTCCAAAAAATAATTTAAAAATTTAAAAATCGGCTACTTTTCAGGGCATATTAGTACGCCCGTGCGCACCGGTTAATGAATGCTGGTCTGTAAGCGCTCTATTTCCGATGTGGAACACTCTTTTCCTATAGATATAGCAAACTTTAAACAATATGGAGTCAAATGAAGCCATAGCTTAATGATGAAAATCACCTTTTACTTACCTTGCAAGGTGTAACCATAACCCCTTCTTCAATGGCTGCAGCAGCGCTGACTACATCGGTCATCACTATAGTTTGTGGGCTGTTGGGGTTGCAGAATTTATCCTCTATAGATGTGTAATTTTGGATAGAGCTGTTCTTTCTGCTGAGCGGTCGGGGCGAGAGAGGTCTTTCCACTAGACTGCTACTCCTGTTGAACTGTTTATTGTTATAATTTCCAGACTTTATTTCTTCAGAAGAATTCATGTTGATTCAGACTTTGCAAGGAACAAAAGGTGCCGTTCGAAAAATATCTGGAACAGAAATTCACAATGACTTTTGGGATGTTTAAGAAAACTACAGATATTTATAGCATAATAGAAATATGCATTTCAGTTGCAGAATACGGAAGAAGAAAGTTTTACTTTTTACTTTGATTAAAACTTCTAAAACCCTTACTACACACCACCTAAATTCTCTTGTATGTCAATCTTTTGTGTTGGCCCACTCTTGGTTTCTGGACACGAAATATTTTGTTTCATATATCGGTCGACAGTTGGATTGTGGCCAAATAATTTATGTTATACGGATGTGCGTTGTGAGGCAGTGGATATCGGCTCGAAATGAGAGATTGGAAGAGCCGAGTTCAAATTCCAGTCGAATTTGTTGTAGTCACTTACGCGCAGATACACTTCGGAAACGTATTAATGCGTTACTTCTCCCTCCAGCTATAAGTTAAATAGCAGGGCAGATAGGAATCTATAGCCTACGTTAGCAACCAGTACCGTAGAAAGTAATGGCAGCCTACTGCAGGAAAATGTTCTGCCCGGTCAGTCATGTCTCTTTCGAGACACGATCGCCTTAGCGTGTGTCACATATGGCACTTAACTGACTAAATTACGATATCCTCTGCGTATAAATTGACATTGTAACCTTTACACGGTGGGAAAACGTTGCATGAACGAGTACACCAAACAGTTAAAAAAAGATAATTCGTTTTTTAAAGGATAGATTTTTATGCTTAGTTTCGATTTAATTATTACAAAATTAAAAACAAAACTCTTTATTTTAACTCTTATAGATAACAAAAATAAAGAAAGGAAGGGCATAAACGTTACAACCTTAAATGTAAACTTTTCAATTGATTCTCCTGGAAGCATTTTATGCACAACGCAGTTGTGTATTCTTGGCACCAAAGTGTCACCATTATTCGCGTCATTTTTATTTAACAAGTATACCTGCTGATATAGCACTGCTTTTGGCTTGTTCTTTCTTTCTGCTTCTTTTGCGGGCAAATACTTCATGAAATATTGTAACTATATGAATTCGAATAAACAGTATCCTCACGAATCCTAAATTAGCCAGTTAGTCATTTGGACTAGAATTCTGAAACACAATGCTCGTCTCGTTGAAAAAAGCTGAAATCATTAATTGATAATGTCTGTAGATCACCAATGAAAAACCCATTGATGATCCCAGCCGCTTAAGACCTAATCAGAATTGAACAAATTAAGTTAAAATACAGCACAGTGTATCTAATGCATCATTCAAATATAGTGTTTATCTTTCGGTCGAATCAAACGGTATTAATATATTCTTGATTGAAAAAGGAAACTCGACTTTTATATAAAAATCACAGTAGATATAGCTTATATGTAAATTATAAACACGTCAACAAAGTAAAACAGTTTTGATTTATTTATTTTTTACGGCTTATCAAAATTTTGCAGGTTATTTTGACTATATTGATTTATTGTTACAAGTGATACTAATAAACCATTGCTGGAAGGTGAGAAGTGGATTCACACATTTCCCAAGGGTATTTGCGTAAGTAAATGTAACAAACCCTGGTATTCCCAAACAGTTACTGACCAGAATCACCGTTGCTTAACTTGGGGGTTCGTACGAAAACCAATGTTTTAACCTGATATGGCCGTAAGCCCAAACTGATAGTTGAAAGCATAAACACAGGAACGTACATATGCCTGAGGAAAAAAAATTATCAAATGTTGTCAATGGTTTATTAGTCGATTTCTTGTTAGAATATTTTTTTACGGCTTATCAACCATTTGTAGGTTATTTAAAACAGAGACGTATTTTGGATCGTAACGATTTATCCAAATGCAAATCCTATATTTGACTGGTGGGATTGGAGAGTTTCATGCCTTTCTGAAGGGTATCTGCGCGTATGTGAATGTCATGAACTCGGTTAGAAGTTGAACTAGATTCTCCGATTTCTTATTCGGAGTCACTATCTATTACACCACTCGCACATCCTCATGGAAAAATGAAATTGTTTATGTATGTGGTAATTTTTTTTTATAGATGTCGATCTCTAGTTTTCGTATAGATGCAGTATTTTTTTATTATTGTAGATTATTAAGACTAACATCGATTTGACTTAATATTTAGCATCTGGTGGGCGGGGCGATCGGCGAATTATTATAAATCCTGTTATGTGTCGCTTGAAACCAAATTCCATGTGCCCCATTACTTTTGGACAACAACTTTGATTTAGTGTAGACACTGATACAGTGGCGATGCGGATTGCGTAAAGGGTAGTAACTCAGGAGAAATCGGTGATTTTATTTCGAATTACGGTCAGTTCATTACATTCACTTATGCACAAATATCCTCCACAACTTTGGCTAAGTAGCAACATAGTGTAGGCTCTTTAGCTATGGTTGGTAACCAGTTTATGGAAAGGAGAAATTTAAACTTGGCTCATGTGAAACACATACTTAAACTCTAAGGTTTGTTCAGTATAGTTGCAGTATAAATATTGTTTGACACTATGACTGTTAAAGAAAACACAAATGGGCCTGAGTAGACGATATGCCCGGAAAAAAGCAATCATTCTGACATTGAAAAATCTTACTAATTTGCAAGTGTACCTTCAACTTGAAATAACTCTGAATTTGACCCTCATCATACCTTAAATTTCAACTTCTCACAATTCTCGTCGATATGTAAAAATCAATCTTTAAAGGGAGATTGCGAAAATAATTTTACTAAATTGTCACAAACTTCCAATAATCACAAGTTCACGAATCCACCTTGTCAGCTTACCCCTCTTGTTCACTGCCTGTGGCAGTGAACAAGAGGGGTAAGCTGCCTGTGGCAGTGAACAAGAGGGGTAAGCTGACATGCGTTCGAAGGTAGGTACACTAATCCGTAGCTAGCACATTCGGATTATTCTATCAACCCTGCAGTAAGCACATTCGGGCTATTCCATCAGCCGTTTTCTGTTATAAACGACGGAATTAACCAGCTTCATTTTTTTCTTTGTATCATGGATCCACTGACATTGGCAAGCGTGCGCCCGCAGTCTTTTAGAAGCTGAGTAGATTTTTTCTATACAATACTTAGAAATGCCGGACAAGAGTTTAGTGCTATTAGTTTTGTTTATGAAATGGTTTGTTGGCTCGATTAGTATATAATTGATCAGCATCAATTATTGGCCATTCTTCCTCGTCTGTTTTGCTCACAAATTGCCAACATAGCCGATGCCACTCTAACTGTCGGAAAACATCTTGGCATGACGTGACATTTACTTTCTGCAATGTATTTGTTCATATGTTATATTTGACAACCTTTCAGGGCTTTCATCTTAACCATTGATTGGTGCAATAAAAATGCACATTACGGACAGAAGATCCACTTTAATGCCATTGCTATCGTGGATCAGATAAATATTTTAGAGGTGGGAGATGTTTATTAGATTTAGTTTTGTCCAACAAAAGGTCAAATGAGATGGTAAGATTGTGCTGTAGAAAATTTTCTAGTTGATCAGAACCTCGGTATTAGAAAACAAAACCTTGAACACTTGATAATTGCAAAGAAATAGTTTTGAGTTTTAAAGTGATTGTTTGCTGTAGTTAACCAATTTTTTAACACACTCTGAATTATGCAAATGGAATTAATTAAAATATTTTTCTTTACACACATACAGACATATAAAATGCAGAAGAAGAAGCTAAATCATTGACAATATTTGATTATTACACAAACACGCACGCGCACACGCACGCGCACACGTACGCGCGCACACACACACAAATGAACAAAAACAGAAAAAGAAACTAAATCAGTGACAATGTTGGATTATATCACACACTCCCAAACACACGCACACAAATACACACACATATACACACACACACACACACACACGAACACATACACACAAATGAACAAAAACAGAAGACGAAACTAAATCACTGACAATTAATGTTGGATTATATCACACACACACACAGACGTACACACGCATACACAAAGACGTACACACACACACACACACACACACACACGCGCGCGCGCACGCGCGTACACAAACAAAAATAGCAAAAGAAACGAAATCAATGACAAAGTTTGATTATATTTACACACACTTTCATATTATTTATCTTGCTTTTTATCTCAATTTATACATCATTGTTATTCCTTTTTTCTAGTCTTTCTTATTTCTCTTTTTTCATAAAATGTTGCATATTTTTTATTCTACAATCACTAAGTTCCAGAAGACAATGGATATGAATTCACTTCTAGTTACCTCCACTAAACCACTGAAAAAAACAGTTATACTACGAAGAAAAAAGGCCTCAAACTTAATAAAAACGACTTTTTGCATCAAAAGGTTTATTATTAAGAGAAAAAAACAAAGTATTTTTTAATTATTTAAAAAAAAAAATGAACCCTTTATAACACGTTCGAAATTTTGGTAAAAAATCTTGTTTTTATTTTCGTTAGCGAGAAGCCAAATCGTTACGAAAGTTTACAATGGAAAACGTAACGTTTTTTCTGGTGAAAATCACATTAATTTGGAAATTATTGTAAAAAAACAAATAATTATCGGATTTTAATGAAAATTTCAAAACTTATTCACAAATGAATGAAATTATTTTTGAAATTGTTATTTTGAAAAATCTTGATAAAAATATTATTTTTAAATCTGTTACTCATCTCCACGTAAATTCATGAAATTTCAAGAAATTAAATTCTGTAGGCAAAATTGATTTTATTATTTTTCAACGCAGATGTCATTGGGGAATGTAAATCGTCTATTATTTTTTTCAACCATTTAGCCCCTTTTATCGAAAATCTGCTCTCAATAGTAAAAACAAATGCAATAAACCTATGACATTATTTAATTAGATAAGCTTTTAATTGCTTTAATAAATTATATAAATAAAGAACATTATAGTATGAAACAAATTTTTCGAATAATGATGAAATTTTTAAAGAATTGTTTACATCTTTTTATTATAATAATTTATAAAGTTTCAAAAATATTTTTAAAATATTTCAAAGACTTGTAGACGTTAGGTTGGTAATTTATTAAGTGAATATTATATTTACTAATCAAAAATGGAAAAGTTTAATACAAATTATCTAGCCATCCTATTTTTAAA
This sequence comes from Ascarosepion bandense, assembly GCA_037127315.1. Lineage (NCBI taxonomy): Eukaryota > Metazoa > Mollusca > Cephalopoda > Sepiida > Sepiidae > Ascarosepion > Ascarosepion bandense. Next base: position 3,436,100 of record JBBBDQ010000536.1, on the reverse strand, counting down.
ATATTTTAAATTTTTTTGTGTCTATTTGAAATTTTTTCGTATGGTAATTTCTATGTGTACATTAAAAGGTCACGTTTTCACGTTTTCTTCCCCTTACAGAAAAAAAATTGTACAATTATGTCACTTGTGATCCCCATCCACTTATCTTATCTCGCATATGTCGAGCTGAGGAGGAAAGGTCAAAAGTTTAACTCCGTGTTTAAGAAATAGTTTTATTCTAAATTTAAAGCTATGAATATGTAATACTTGTGTAAATCAGATTAATTTAACATTACATTTGCTAATTTTCCAAAACAAATGTGTCACAGATGTATATTTTATTTTTGTAAGATTTTTTAAACCCGAGAATTAACTTTTGTTTACAAATGTGTCGATCGCTCAAAATGGCCGAAAAATTAAAAAAATTGAAACGAATAGAAAATTTTTAGATTCCAATCAGCATAATTTCTGTTTGAAATACACCAGAGTAAATCGTAAATATAATCATTTAGCTTCCAATTAAAAGTAAAATAAAAGTTTTAAGAATTTTTTTATTTTTAAAAATTCGGTTTAAATGTTAGTCAGTAAGAAAGTGAGTGGAGATACCTAAATTCTTTGTCCCCACTGTCATCTTAACAATCTGAAAGTTGCGATAAAAATGAACAGAATGATAAAATAAATATTCACAAAAAATCAATTCAAGTTGGCAATATTTCATGTCAAATTTTAAAACTGGGTTTTTAAACGAATTTTATTTGCCGATAAACCAATAAAATGAGAAATATTTGCATTAAATGCGATTTAATCTGTTTAAAGAAGTTAAAACTATGCAGACCCACGGACATTTAAAGGGAAATAAAAGCATCTGTGGTTGTACAAACGCATGTCAAGAAAACTTAAAAATACAATGAAAGTCATTATAATAAAATCAGAAAGAAAATTATAGTCATTATTTGGAAAAATAATTTGTGATAAACCTAATTTTAAAAAAGAAACAAAAACAACAACAATGAAACTCGTGCTGACATGATTCTATATAAACTTCCATGCCACCCTATCATAGAAGCTATCCTTGTAATCTTTTGCCAGACTAAAGTAAGCTTAGTAAATATACCCATCTCTATGGATAATGGTTAGAAGCTGAAGAGGAAATTTACTTGGTGCCCCACATTTACAGTCTTGTCAGACTAAGCAATATTAATCTTCTTAATGCAAAAGAGTGAATCTACAATAAGATGGCCACAATAAACTGACTGTAATGTCTTCATAAAAACAATACATTTATTTGCATAAAGAAAAAAAATGAGTTTTTTTTCTTTTAACAGTTTTTTTTCTTCTTTAAAGCTTTTGATTTTTTGTCCTTTTCTCTCACTGTAACCCCCAACCCCCTGCGCACCAGAAAAAAAGAAGAATACAGCAAGTATTATACCAGTATTACAAATATTATAATAATGGTTCTAGGCTTCATTTTTTAAAAATAATCATTTCACTCCAAATGAGGCACGACTGCCAATAGTGTGAAGAGGATTACATTGAGAGGAAAAAAAAAAAAAGGTACAGGAAATTTCGAAGAAAGGATAAGAGATGAATCAAGGAGATAGAAGAGAGCAATAGTCGTTGGAAATGTTAGAATTCATTTAATTCATTAAAATTATTTTTAATATTTCTATTTTCATAATTTTTGTTATAATCCATTAATTATAATTCTTTATTTTTTTAATAAATAATAATAATTTTCAAGTAAAGAGAAGGGGGTGTGAATGTCGGGGGGCAAATGATTTGAACATTTGCGGGATTAATATGTTTGTATCAATAAAATATGTTTTGTGTACAAATTTTGTTTTTCATTACTGTATACTTACTTTTTCATTCTCCTGTATTCTAGCATTTCTAAAATAATAATTTCAAAAACTATAGAAATACTGATTTTTTCAATGTTATTCTTATGCAATTGAATCAAAGGGTGCGGCATTAAAAGAATAAAAAAGAAAAAAGAAAATTGGTTCCCTTACTGCTAATTATGTACAGGCGTCGAGTAGTGGTCTGCACTGGGTTTTGTCGCGCGTTCACCGGGAGGCAGTGAGAATATTTGGAAAGAAGCTACAGTGACACGTTCAACAGGAGATAAGGTTGAACCACTACTACACGCACAAAGTTGTCTGTACGAAAATCTTCCTAATAACAGATGGCTGAGATTGTCTTAAGTCCGACTTCAGTTGGCAAAGAGATTCTTATTACATAAAATAATTTGCTACCAACTTTATTCCATTTTAAATGTCGAATTTGGCGAGGGCCATTACTCCAGGCATATTGCAACAGAATATAAAAGGTAAAAGTTCATTTCCCATGGCAGAGAGACTGACTTTTAACAAAGAATATTTTCACAAACCGTTCTGGTTATGTTGCTTATAAGATTAAATTTACGTTTAATGGCGATCGTTTCTCTATAGTGTAAAATTACGACTCTAGTGAGTCTGATTTCATTGAGGTCTTGTGCCAGACTAAACTAAGCTTGGGATATTGATTTGCAAGATATCTTAGCAGAATATTAGTATTGTAGTGAGTATGACCCTTAATTGTTGCCAGACTTATGAAATGTGTTTTCAGATTAAAGTAAGCTTAGTAAACACAGCTATTATTAAACAATTGTGACATCACATTTACGCTTGTCGAATTAGCCCTACACGTTTGTGTTCAGTATTTTAAATGTTATGGACGCGTTTTTGGTTGAGAAAAAATCATTTAAAAAAATGAAGATACTAAAACTCAAGCGAAGAGCAATAGCTAAAATTTCATTTTACATTAAATGTTATATTGTACATATTATTGTACGTATTATATTATATTATATTATATTATATTATATTATATTATATTATATTATACATATATTTTATATTGTATATAAATACATTTCTTATTGTCATGGGTTATTTCCCCACATTTTTAGGTGTCCCTAGTAAGTTTGTGACATTATGGTGTTTGAAAGATTGGGAGTCGATGGATGGGTTCTTGTGGTGATTGTGCAAATTGTAACGAGTGAATGGGTCGTGAAAGTGTTAGGTATAGCTAGATATAGGATAGTTCAGTGAGTACCAACCTCTTCCCCTCCCCTTTTCGGCTTTGTGCCACAATATTTATATTTTTACAAGAATAACTATCGCTAAAATTAAATCTAAGATTCTCGGTTTTGTTCAACCATATTTTGCAAACTCTTTTAAAATCATTTGACTTCAAACAAGGCGATAAAAGCTACTAGTATGCGAAAAGTTACGCAGAGTGAAAGAAAAAAAGGATAATAAATGAACAGGGTTCAAGGAGAAAGAAGATGGAGATTGACATTGGATTTACAGTTTTGAATATCCAACTGGACAGGAAAGTAGGAAGTCAGAAGAGAATTCCACAAACGAGAAGTGCGAGAGACGTAAGTTTCAGTATGATGGTCAATGATTACAATGAGCAATTTCAATAATGGGGTGTAGTCGCCATTCTAGTCAGTCAGTCAGTCAGTCAGTCAGTTAAGTGCCATACGTAGTAGATGCTTGGGCGATCATGTCCCGAAAGAGACATGACTGAGTAAGAGAATCTTTCCTGTAGTACGTTGCCATTACTTTCTGCGGTAGACTGGTTGCCAACCAAGGATATAGAACCCAATACGTTTTGCCATTTAATCCATAGTTGGAGGGAGAAGTAACGGATTAATACCTTTCCCAAGGGTATTTGTGCGTAAGTGAATACAACTAATTTGAACTCGGCTCTCCGATTTTTCGTTCCGAGCCGATATCCACAGCACCACAACTGGGCTTAAATTCATGAATTCGAAGTACCAACGAGAAAATGTGAACAACTACCATGAAAATGTTTATTGAACATTCACAGGGAATCTAGAAGCCAAGATACCAGAGCAGTACCAATAATTGCCGAATTTTTTGAGATATTAACAAGAACCTCTGAACAGAAGCACCAGCAATATTTGATGCAAGGACAAATAATAAACATGAATGTGCTTTTACAGATTAAAGATGTACTTAAAAAACACAGATTTGGGAAATCTACAACGGAGAATGAGAGGTTATATAATAGTGACTATCAAAATGGATTAAATTTTTTAAGGCAGGTATAAAACGTTCAGTGTTTTTTAAGTATGTGATCTATCTTCCGAGTCAGTTTGATCTACCATCCGATTCTGATCTACCTTCTGATTCTGATCTACCGTCCGATTCTGATCTACCATCCGAGTCTGATCTACCTTTCAATTCTGATCCACCTTTCGAGTCTGATCTACCAGAACAACGCATCACTAAAGTATGTGATCTATGAGTTAAAATTCTCCACATTGGAATATACATTAAATATAGATATATACAAAATAAGGCAAAAAAGTAGTTTTTTAAAATATATTATAATAATATACTAAACAAATAATCCCATATGATAAAAAACAAAAACAAAGGAATTATTATTTTATCTTATACTATCAATATCTAAAAAAGTTTGAACAAATGGATAAATTTTGGACACTGGATCGCATAATTTTCCACCAAATGAAATCCAGATGAGCTTGTAATATTTAGACAGGTTCTTCTTACTTTATGTGCCGCTTGTCCTTTCAATGCTGTTCATGGTTGACACATTGTCCTGTTCCTTGTAGCGCTTAAAAGTTTTGTATTTTGGTTATTTTTCTAAACTCTAGTCTGCCATTTTTTTTAACTGCCATTTAATATAGCCATCTATCTCAATCTGTTAGTATCTATCTCAGTCAGTTCATATCTATCTATCTATCTATCTATCTATCTATCTATCTATCTATCATACAAGTAAAAACAAAACAAACACTTTTTGTCATCTGGCAATGAGTAGAACCAAGAGTGAAATGAATCAATGTTTGTTTTTCAAGGTCATTCGTGCGAACACTCTTCACCAATTTTTGTATAATAATCGTTACGTCACTCCTTTAACGCCATAAGAAACAGAAAAATTGAAGCTTCACAGAAAGTAATGAGTCTTCTTTATCTTCTTTGATGGCAAAGGCATTTTGACAAAGGAACATATCACTGTTAATGTATTCATTTTTCATATGACAATTTGGTCGCTTTATATAATCCTGAGGACATTTTCCTGATCGCTTTGAGGACACTGTTATTAAGAGATTCCATCGGATAATGCTATTTACACAAATCCGATTCTTAAGTATCTTTAGGCAAATTGAAATCCTTATTTGTATTAGGTATGTGCAAATGTCTTCAATGTCTAGTTTTCAAAAAAGATTTTGTTAGAATCTTTTCAAACATTCCTAATGTATTCATGTTCATCTGGTAACTTGGGATTCTCAGCGTGGTGTAATGGTTAATAAGCTTGTCTCGCTAGATGTAGCACAAGACCGATCTTACCGAGAGTCTTTCCAAGCGCGTACGCTCGGGCAAACATTCTCTATAGACCCTGCATACACGTAGTCGAGCTCCTGTCTGGGCTTCTCTATGCTCGAAGGTGAATAGTTTGACAAGGATAAAGTTTTGGTTCACTTGGTATTTAAACCCCTCATTGAGGCTGCATGGCCCAAGGACAATTTTTAATGTGGGAATTCCGAGCCCGTAAGGATTTATCCTGAGTATATGTATTCAGGAAAATGCATTAATGAGAGAAATGGATCATATCATAAGGCCATCATTGATTTAACTAGATTCGATGGATGGGTGGAAAAATCCTCACGTGGAGGAAAGAAAACTAAAAGGTAGACGTACTACCGGTGATAGGATTCGACCCTGGCTAGTACTTATTCAGTGTTCGTATAGATACACTTTTTTGATCTTGATGTTACCTCGACGTGGTGAAATGCTCAGCGAACGTGTCACGCTAAAACAATTACGACTGTGTCGTGAGTTCGATCCTCTCTCAGTGTCTCATACTTTCAACCTTGGAACGCTTAGAAAGTCGTCGTTGTGGCCACGTTAGAGACAGATTTAGGTTTTTGAAGAAATATTTCTTATTTCTTGAAAAGTATTGTATATTTGGACCGGGTTAAGAAGAAAGAGCGGGGAGGAGAAGAGAGTGAAAGAAAGAATAGAGAGGTCATCGTGTACTTGCAAATATAACTTTTGAAATCTTTAAGCAGTATTTCTATATAAGCAGCGACTCCATAAGTAAAACTTACAAAGAGCATTTCAGGGAAGTTTCAGGGAAGTTCCTTAAACGTGAGGATTTCAAATCAATATTTCCCCTTGATTTAAAAGGCATAACGCTTAGCTTTTTACAATTGCTTTTGCAAAGGGTACTCAGGAGACTTTGTAAATATATGTTGATCTATTGCAAAATTGACAATTTTGGCACATAGCTAAAAGGGAAAGGGGAGACAACTGAGGCTGGTCATCACTATCTATCTTATAGCTAGGTAATCAAAAACACAACCCATTCACTCTTTACAATTTTTCTATTCACCATAAGAACCCATCCATCCTCAACCAATCCACCATATACCAAAATACCATTTACTTTCAGGGACCATAAAAAGAATCATCCCATGAGTTTAAAATTTTATTTGCAATTATATATATATATATATATATATATATATATATGCATGTAAAAATATGATATGCAGTGAATGGGGAGGAAACATGAACCCCCCACAAAAAATATAAAATAATACATAAATTAAAATAAACTGATGTTAGTTGGACCCATCAAACCCATAAAAATAAGACTTTTTAGAAATATATGTAGAAAATACAAAGATATTTATTTGTATAAAATTATATAAAATGTGGAACATGACCGAAAAAAGTGGGGTGGGTAGAGGGTGGTCTTCCGTAACTATCCTATACCTAGCTAAACACGTTTACGACCTTATCACTCATTAACAATTTGCGCATTCACCACAAGAACCCATTCATCAACCCCCCAATCCTTCACGGACCACAATACCAGATATTTACAAGGGGCACCTTAAAAAGGGGAAACACACTCATGACGTAAAAATTTGCAAATATATACAAGAATTACAAAAATATATCTAAAAGATTTAATGATAATGAAACGGAAAAGGGGAAGGAGATGAAATATGTAGAAAAGATAAATGTAGATAAACGTATTTATTTCTTGATTTTTATTCCTTGCATTATATTTTGCTTACGTAACGAATCATTTATGGTGTAAATAAACAAACGATCACATCAGCTCTTGGTATTTACGTTGATGACGCAACTATTTACAGAAGATGGCATGTTAACCTTAATGCCATCAAAACTAAACTTCTCCCCATTAATTAAATCCATTACTAAATCAGCTGCTAAGAAACTTGGTTAACTGTATTGGACGAAACAATCTTTCTCTCTAGAATCTATCTTACATATCTATAAATCTATCATTCGTCCATGCTTAGAATATTAAAGCTATATATAGTCCGGTGCTTCTATTTACTTTGAGCTCGTTGTTAATTTCCAAAAAAGAATCAACGATATTATTGATCATGCTAACAGTTCTTGCGCTTCTCGCTTGTGTAACTCCCTTTCGGCCCCATGCTTTCCATCCAACTTTAATCTGCAAATATTTAAATGCAATTAAAATCACTATCTACTGTCCTCGTGATTGCTTTTTCTTTTCTCTCTTTCCGCTCATTATTTATATTTATGTTCTTAATTCTTCCGTACGCTGTAGCCCCTTGTGTTTTAGTGACATTATGGCCTTGTATTGGGTGAAGGATGTGCGTTGTGGTACAGTAGATATCGGCTCGGAACGAGAAACCGGCGTACCGAGTTCGAATTCCAGTTGAATCAATTGTATTCACTTACGCGCAAATACCCTTGGGAAAGGTATTAATCCGTCTCTTCCTTCCAGTTATGGGTTAAATAACAGGACAGATTGGGTTCTATAGCCTTGGTCGGGAACCAGTCTACCGCAGAAAGCAATGGCAAACTACAGCGGGATAATCTTCTGCCCAGTCAGTCATGTCTCTTTCGAGACATGATCGCCCAAGCGTGTATTACGTATGGCACTTAACTGACTGATTGGGTGATACTGATTAAGAAATTAAAAATTTGACATATAATGGAAGTGATACCGATGTGATTGTTTATGCTAAATTTTTTTAAACGAACCTTGCAATGTCTAAAACTTTATTTTGGTTTGAAAAAGAAATGAAGAAAAAAATAATGGTACTTTTATAATAACCCCTTTCTTTTTACTTGCGAATGAGTGTTGGTGGAGTGAGCTAGAGAAATAAATTCAAGATAATAACAATTCATTACGTTAGGAAGACGCTTTCAATGTAAGAGAAATAAAAAGGAAAATGGAAAATTAATAGTAAACTTTTGCGTTGACTTTTCGAGTATATGGTGATAAAAGAATCAAATAAAATAAACAAAAGAAAAGCAAAAGAAAAGATCAAGAGAAATACAAAAACAGATGATATTCTCATAAAAAAAATCAAAATGTGAACACTGATAAAAAAGAAATACTTCAAAGATGAAACGAATATATCGAAGAGCTCCTCCAAGACGAAAAAGGATATAGACGTTGGTTAGTTCCAGTGACTGGACCCAAAGAGTTATGAGTTCAATACCATTCTACAGCAGTATTGAACAAGTAACAGTTAGAGGGAGATAACTCATGACTACCGAAAAAAGCTTTGCACAATAAATGAGAATTATATCCGTCAGTGATCGTAATAAAGGGTTTGGTTCGAAATTCCTACCACCTGAAAAAGGCCGGATCGTACAACGGCTGAAACGTTGTACAAATGGCAACCAAGATGAGGACAATAGTCCGAATATTGTAAATAGCGAAAAAGGAAAATACACAGAAATATTGAACGACAAGAAATATTAAAGAAGTCTGCACTGACCAAATTGAACAGGGGCAAAGCAGAAGGACCAAGTAGAGTTGTAATAAAAATGCTTTAAATGATTTTGTCATTGACGAAATTACAGAAATAATGAATGAAATATACAACAATAACGAAAGACCTTAGTAGATACATTTTCATAGTGCTGCTTAAGAAGCCAAGTGCAGACGAATGTGAACTATAATTAGCTTAATGAGGCACATAATGAAACTTATAATCCGAATTTTGAGGAATAGAAAGCATAGCGAAATTAGACATGAAATAGGATAAAGACAGTGTGGTTTCTTTAAAACACTGGAACAAGGAATGCGATATTTATGCTCAGGACGATACCAGTAAAAGCAATTCAAATGCATAAGGATGTACACTCATGTTTTATTGATTATATGAAAGCGTTTGCAAAACCTGATTTATTTCTTAAACAAATAGTCTAGAACTTATACTGAGAATAAACTACCTGCCCAGTGGATATAGACGTTGGTTAGTTCCAGTGACTTGACCCAAAGAGTTGTGAGTTCATTCCCAGGTGAACAAATAACTTAAAGTGTTAAGTTAAAGGAAGATACCTACATGGCTACCAGAAGTGGCATCGTATATGGAAGGAGAATGATATACTCCAGTGATCGTAATAAAGAGATCGATTCGAAATTCTCGAAGAAGGCTGAAACGTCGTAAACATAGCAATAAAGATGGACAATGTAATATGAACAATGTAAATAGTGTACCTGCACACGAATAGAAAATAAATTCAGAGTTCACACTAAACTTATTAACCTTTAGAATAAGGTGATCTTCAGAGAATTAGAAGTCCTACCGGGATTCATTATTGACAGACACAATTTTAACATCATTAGTCAAATGACAATGTTGATGACAGACACAAAAAGGAAACTACGGAAAGTCCCACTGAAGGTAGGAAAGAAAAGCAAAAAAAAACAAAAAAAAAACTGAACATTAATTGTAAAAAGATAGAATTTATAGTTGTTATCGAATAGAATAGCTCAAAATGCGAACTAAAAAAATAGGTCAAAATCAAGCACTAGAAATATTTAAATATCTAGGAAGTAATTTAACAGGTTAGGGAAAATACGATGCCTAAATCCCATTGTTCGTTGGAATAACGAAATATACCTACCAAGAACATTTCATTATAAACAAAGAAAAGATTACTGAACTGTTATTTCCCTTTATATGGTAGTGAACGCTAGACAATTCTCCTCACAAATGAAGACAAAACTTCAGGCAACAGAAATGTGGTTCTACAGAAGGATGCTGAACATGCGTGGCAGGGACGGTGTTTTAAAGAAATTCACCAGAAATATTGAAGGCAAAAGGAAGAAAAGAAAGCAGGGTATAACCTACCATAATGAGTTTGTGTAAATAGTTTGCAGAACAGGGATTAGTAAGGATAGTATAAAGACAAACCTTACTAAAAGATCCAAAGAATAAGAAGTTGTGGAGAACCATTATCGCCGACGTCCTGAAGAGGGAGCGCAATTAGAAGAATAATCCCAAAGCAGAAAAAGATACATAAAGATTTTTTACCCACCCCCTCAGCACCTAAATAATAAAAAAAAAGAATGCTCAAAATGATTGCTTCTCTATATTCCCAGTAAAGTGCCATACGTGATGCACACTTCAGCAATCATGTTTCATTAGATCCATGACTGACTCGGCCGAAGATTTCCATGCGGCAGGAGGCCATTTCTTTCTTTGTTAGACTGGGTTGCCAACCAAGGCTATAGAACCTAATCTGCCCTGCTATTTAATAATAGCTGTAGGGAGAAGAGATAGATTCATACGTTTCCCTCGTTTATTTGCGTGCAAGTGAATGCAAAAAATTTGACTGGAATTCGACCTCGGTTCTATCGATTTTCAATTCCGAGTCGATATCCATAACATCACAACGTACTTAATTTACAAAAGCCGAATGTCACGTCCATTCAGGACATTAGCGATCATAGCTCTCTTTCTATCTCGTGTGGCTTGCACCTTGGTTTCACAGTAAAAGGGTGGGACCTAGTTGCTAATCTTGTTGCTCGAGTAAATTCTTATATAGGAGGCACCAGTGAGCTAAGTTCATCGGAGCAGAAGTCGCGAAAGTATTTGTAGAAGAGACACAGGGAAGCCACATTGCGCCGGTGAGAAAGTGACTGTATCTGAGCTGCCAAGTCGGGATCGATCACATTACAGATTCTCCGTTGGATTTTGTCAAGGACCTCTAGGTGGATAGCAGGAGCACCAGTTCAGATATGGCAGCAGTATTCAATGCACGGGCAAATGGTAGATTTATATATGTGTAGGATCGTTTCAGACGTGAAAACTTCCCGGCCCTACACAGAGAACCGATTTTCTTAGCAGCAGATTTAGCTATGGATTCTATATAGTCATTCCACTTGAGGTTCACTGTGAGAAGTGAATAACAAAATTTCATTAGAAAAAAAAAGCCCTAACCTGTTATGTACCAACAGTACTCCTCTCTTGCCGTGAATGTTGACTGGACAATTTCCTCTTAGATGAAGAAGAAGAGACTTGATATAACAGAAGTGTTGTTCTACAGAAGGATACTGAGGATAACAAACAAAGCATGTGAACAATGATAAAGTTTTAAGGAAAATGGAAGCGAAAGGACACTTGTACTGAGAATCAGAAATATACCGTTGAAATTTCTGGGGCATTTAACGAGGAAAGAAGACTTGGCAAATTTGAAACTCACCGAGTATACTGAAGGTAAAAGGGACAGAAGGAAGCAGCGAGTAGTCTACCCAATAATCTTCTGTAAATAGATAGCAAAACAAAATATAGGAAGCTGTAGAGAGCCATGATCGCCGATGTCCTGACGAGACACGGTACATAGAAGAAAATTAATGTCCTTATGCCTGGAAATATGAAAGCAATAAACCGTAAACATATTTAGGTGTTTGATGCCAACTGCTAGCGTTAAAAATATATATCTAATGTTCTGGTTCAGTTTTTGTAAAGCTGCCTGGTAAGTACACAAATGTAATCTTATACACAAAAATCTTTCATATAAAAAGTACCACTCCTGATAGCATATGCGTAATATTACTGTTGATAACTGCTTGCAACATAAAGATCCTATAGTGCGGCTAACAACTGACCTTTAATAAAAAAACTGTGGCAGTAGCTACCCCCACTTTTTCGCTAAAAACAAGACAAAACAAAAAACAAAAACAAAAAAAACAAAAAAAAACAGCATTTTTAATAAAAACAAAGTTTTACCGTTAAAATGTTTGTTATTAATTTTATTATTTTAATAATTTTTTCTCCCTCCAGCGATAGATTAAATAGCAGGACAGATTGCGTTCTATAGCATTTGTTGGCAAGTAATGACAACCTACCGCGGGGAAATCTGCCCAGTCAGTCATGTCTCTTTCGAGATATGATCGCCCAAGCGTGTATCACGTATGACACCTGATTGACTGACTTTACTGATTTCTAAAAATATTTTCTGGAAACCGTAGAAAACCAATCAGTCGATCAAAAGCTGTAAATAGATATCCGTCACGTTAATAATAATAATAATAATAATAATAATAATAATAATAATAAAAAAGCAATTCTTTTAAAAAACATTAATTTTTTAAAAACATAATCTGTTCCTTTGATAATTCACTTCATTCAATGGTGAATAATCAGAGATGCATTTTTGGCCCTGGCCGTAGCGTACGGGTTCCCCACAATAAACTAGACCTTGTTACATCACGTCTCTGTAACGAGACGAAGTAAATAAATATCCATTAATACGCCAGGTCCCTAATCTAATAATGAGAAAGAACAAAAAGAAAAAAAAAGAAAAAAAAACAAAAACAAAAAAAAATATTTTTCAACATAATCTCATAATCCTTCATTGACAGTTTACTTCATTTAATAGTGAATATTAATCACATAAATTGCGCATTATGCAATGTATCAGGTATCTGACTTATTAACACACTCGTGTATATAGGCTTGGTCAGATGTTCAGATTTTAGAAAATGGGTCGTGCTGTAATTTTTACCAACCACTTCCCGCCTTTCCTATTTTTTGTTAATAATCCCTCGAATTCTCAGTTGGTCTCTTATTAAAATTATTTCGATTCTATCAAGTTTCAACAGATATATTCTCTGGTTGTATTTAGTTATCATGAAGTAGAAACACATGAAAACAAGAAAAGTAAGTTTACATAATTATGCAAATTTAGAGTCAGAAAAAAAATCAGAAAATTGGGATGAATCAGTGCAAGAAAAAAAAGTCTTACTTCATCGGAAACTGTGATATCAAATTATACTTGAAACCTACAGAGAAGTCGCAAAAATCATTTTAAACCGAATTAAAATATTTTTCTGATATGCGACATGGTATTTTTTCTTTAAAAATATATAATGAAATTTGTTTAATTAATTGTATAGCGTAGACAAAATGTGATGTTGATTACGTAATGATGAAGTCATAAAAGAAACAATCATAACATTAAAATTCACGTTTCCCTTTTGTTCGCGTAGACAACCTCGATAGAGTCCAAAGCATCTCCGCGTCCTTATAAGGCGAGTGACACTATTTTCCACCCTGCAATCTCGCTCCACCCTCTCTTCCTCTCACAAACAAAATGTCGCAAGCCTTTCGCCGCTCTATCTCTACCTTCATGGAAAGTGCTCAAATGAACTACATGCATTGTGGCGACCCACCATCATTCCTTCCGTATTCCATTAGGGAGATATAAGTTCCATTCGAATACCTTCTTCTAGCGAACCAATAGATGGACAAGTTGGACAAGGTGAACCTCATTGTAATAAAAATAGCATTATTTTCACGAACCTTACATACTGTCGATTTATGTATACGTTTAGATGACGTTTTGAAATGTTGGTTCCTAACAAGCGTTTAGTACTATTTACAATCTAGCGTAGAATAGGTGTTTTGTAATGTATTTTTGTTTTGTTGGAAAGAATTAGTAGTCCTACCTGGACTCATTATTGACCGATGCAATCTTAACAGCACAATATATACATGAAAACACACACACACACACACACACACACACACACACACACACACACACACACACACACACACACACAAATTAAAAAACTACGGAAACCCCTACAGAAGTAAATGAAAGGAAGAAGAAAAGAAAAATAGGATACAGAAAATCCGATTGTGTATTTAAACAGTGAAATTTGCCTTCCAAACGCTAAATGAGGTATTAAGAAACAGGAAAATTTCGCTAGAAATAAATAAATAAATAATGAGTTGTTATGTCATATGACAGTGAATACTTGACAATTATATCATAGATGAAGAAATGACTTGAGACAACAGAAATATGGTTCTACAGAATCATGCTGAGAATATCATGGACTGAACTTGTGAGCTTTAAGAAAATGGACAAAGGACACTTAGAATTAGAAATAGGCAGTAGAAATTTCTATGGCACATAATAGGCCTTGGATAATTTGACACTCACAGGGCAGATTGAAGGCAAAAGAAACAGAAGAATGCAGTGTATAACCAATCTAACGAGCTTGTGTAAATAAATGATTGGCAGAATAGGGGTTAGGAGGGATAAAAAAATACAAACGTTACTGAAATAGAAAGAATAAGAAGTTGTGGAGTGCCATTACTGCCGGCATCCTTAAGGAACATAGAAGAAGAATTTCAAAGTAGAATCAGGCACTAGACAATAAATACATCGCAATGATGAACGCATTAGATATTTCAAAGGTCTTTGACCAGGTGTGGCATACTGTAGAGGGTTAGAGCTCTATAGCTACGGAATCACCTGGAAAGTCTTTTTAGTTCTTCCCAAAGCATGCTTTTCGGTTCAACCATTTATCTACTTTAGATAAATAACCTGCCTAAAATATACTCTGATCATTTGTAAATATCTATGCTGATGATGCAAGGATATATGAGCGCACCACCAACACTGTAGATGATCAGAGCCTGGCAGCTGGTCTCTCCTCTGACCTAGCTCTAACAGCTGGTCGCATTCAATACATCTAAATGAGCAGATGTTACTCCAGGTAGGCCCAGTGTCATGAGCGCCTATTTGGACAAACTCAACCTAGACCTCAAGTGGAACTCGTACATGCAATCCATTCCTAAAGATGCTGGAAAAATGGTCGGTTCCTTGTACCTCTCCAACAAGGACTTCACTCCTCCTACTATCCTCTACCTTTACCAGATCCGACCGAAAATGGAGTGCTCCTGCCATATATGGGGAGGAGATGCACTGTCTTCACTTTTCAATTTCGATATAGTCCAAAAAGGGTCTCCCCATCCCTGTGGGTGACAAATTATCTTCCACCTTACAACCCCTATCTTACTGGCTAAATCCCACTATACCACTCACATTGAAGCAAACTACTCTCATTCCCTTCGTATGCCATTAGTGAGATCTAAGTTCGACTCGAGCAGCTTCTCCACGCGAACCGCTGCCTTGTGGAATCACCTCCCAAGAGGATGCTTCCTCGATCCCTGCAATCTTAATTTGTTCAAGTTTAGGGTTAACCGCCAACTTCTCCACATATTCCAATAAACTGTGCTTATTACTCTGTAACCATCTACCTCAAGTTACTCTCGGGACTTGTACAGAGTAAACATTATTGTAAAATATGGAGTAGATGACCAAGTTTGTATTTATTCATCCGCCATCTAAAAAAAAAAAAAAAAAAAATGAAACTGCTCTTTATGTTCCCACTGAATTCTGATGCTACTGATGAGGTTTTCAGCAATTTTACTACTAGTAGTTAAAAAACTTATGCGGTCATACCAAAAAAACGAAGTAGCTTTTACATTTAGCTGTGTAAACCAATACTCTGAAGGGCTTGGCATGGTGTGTGTCTCTTATCGACCAATCAGAATGTATGTCACGGATTTAACGTTACTTCGTAAGAGCGTATGTTGTGAAGAAAATAATCACACATTTTAGCGAGGCAGGAATGAACAATTGTTCTACTTTTTCAGTTGCGAATTCATGAAAGACACTTTAGTTATCAATCGTACCGGATTGTTCGAAATATTCAAACTCATCTTTACGAAGTACTCAAGCTTATCACTTATTGTGTTTTCGTATTTCCTGAATTTCACTACAAAAGTCGATTTTTTAGGTGAGATCATGGAACGCGCACATTCCGAGTAGAGAGACAAAAACAATTTGAGAAAAACTGGATATTTGGCGAAACAAAGGTAAATAATTGCATTTCTGACATTTATTGATTAGAGTTAAAGAAATATACGGCGCGTATAATTTGATTTTTAATATTTTTTTTTATAATTGTTCATTCGTTAATTTTACGCGTTTTAAACTTGAACTTGCCAAACACACACACACACACACACACACACACACACACACACACACAAATAAAATAAACAATAAAAAAAACAAACAAAAAACCTTGCGAATGAAAACCTTTTCTAATAATTTTTAATTGTTTCAATTTCAAAACTTGATGTTAGTGTCTGACTGCTAATCATATATGTTATTTTTTTTTATTAAAAAAATACCTGTTTGGTCACGGCTATGACGCCCATTTAAAATAAATTTCTTTTTGTGACGCAAGTAAACAAATAAATGTTGTCAATAAGATGTTCTCCACGAGTTTTTTTGTTTATTTTCTTATTTTAAAGGTGACTGACAGTTTCAACATGTTTTCTTCTTTTTTAATAAACGACATTAACTCAAATATAGAATAAAACAGAAATCTTTCTAATAAAACTATTCTAAAAAACAAGAAGATTTACGTGAAAAGTAGACGAAAACAGATATTTTAGTGTAATTATGACATTGACTAATGAATCCAGACGAGACAGAGAGAATTATTAGCCTGGTTTTTCTTACCCTAAAGTAAGTATAGGTAGCGATATAATTTGAAGAAGAAAGGAGATGTTAATGTTAACGTGGAGTTCTGCAATATTCTGAAGGGGAATCATAATGTTAAAATTGTTAATATATTACTTTATGACTTTATGACTTTATGACTTTATTATTACGTAATCGAGGTCATATTTTTTCTACGCTATACAATTAATTAAACAATTTTCATTGCAAACTTATAATATCCTGTCGTATGTCAGAAAAAATATTTTAATTCAGTTTAAAAATGTTTTTCGCCGACTTCTCTGTATATTTCAAGTATAAATATTTCAAGTATAATTTGATATCACAGCTTGTGATGAAGTAAGAATTGTTTTTTCTTTTCTTGCACTGGTTCATACCAATTTTCCGACTTGCTTTTCTTGTTTTCATTTGTTTCTACTTCACGATTATACGACCAGAGACTGTATCGTCGAAACTTGACGGAATCGAATTATTTAAAATAAGAGACCAAATGAGAAATCGAAGGATTATAAACAAAAAATTCGAAAGGCCGGAGGTAGTTGTTAAAAATTACGGCACGACCAATTTTCTAAAATCTGAACATCTGATCAAGCTTCTATGCGTCTATACGTCCGACATCTGATACATTGTATAATACGCAATCTATGTGATTAATCAATATTAAATGAAGTGAATTGTCAAAGGAGGATTATGAGATTATGGTGAAAAATATGTTTCTTTTTATTATTATTAGATTACAAACGTGGTATATATGGATATTTATTTACCTCGTCTCCTCACAGAGACGTGATGCAATACAAGGTCGAGTTTATTGTGGCGAACCCGAACGCATACGCTCCGGTCAGGGTCAAAAATATATCTAAGTACATCTTTGAAATATGTTGTAATACTGTGTCAATTCAATTCATTCCTCCAACAATTCTGCGTCGGGGACTAACATTCAATTTGTTATTTTAACAAGTTTGAAGCTTTTTGTTTGATACATAATTCTTTTAACTCTACCTGTGCAAGTTTTTCTAAAGATTGGTTGGTTGATTGTGTTTGGCGACATATCAACCTCTATAGATTATTTAATGCCGAAATTTAAATATTTTGTACATAATTTTATGCTTTCAACTATATTTATATTTTTTTAACTTTCAGGGTAAATGTATGTTTTTTAGATTTAATGCATTTTTTTTCGTAATTTTACGACAAAAATGTAATTTTTTATGTTTTTTTAGTGTTTCATTGATTGTCTCTTTTCTATAGAAATGTATTGTTAATCATTTTAGTTTAGCTGAAAAAACAGCATAACGTGCAGGTCAGATTGGACCTGAAAACAACAGCAGTTAAGAAGTGGTTCAACTCTCCTCAAAACCTCCAATCCCCCAATCAGAAGCCTTGCTGCCGGGTGTAGAACCTTTTTCTAAACGAGTGATCCTTTCATATAAGTCACATTGATAACATAACAATTATTATACAGTCATATAGATAACATAACAATTATTATATAGCCACCCAAATAGAATAAAGCTTATTATATCGTCACAGAGATAACAACGCTGATTATATAGTCACATAGAAAACATAATATTTTTATATAGCCATATAGACAACATGATTTCTATTATATAGTTCCATAGATTGCAAATTTTTTTATTATATAGTCACATAGATAACATAATGTCTATTATATAGCCACATGGATAACATGTCTATTTTATAGTCACATAGGTAACATAGCGTTCAATATATACTCACATAGATGGCATGACGCTATAACACACACACACACACACACACACACACACACACACACACACACACACACACACACATATATATATATATATATATATATATATATAATAACAAAAGTTTGTCCCATAGCTGATTGATATTACTTTCAGCATTCCGATTCCAGCGTTTCGTAAGCGGACCTGTCCATCCACTCTTCAGTGGTGTCAGCAATTTACTGCTTATATTTTTCGATTTTTTTATGCACTCATCATTGGTCTAAGTTTTTTTCCCGTATTGCATGCGTTCATGTGTGCATTTGCGTGTGTACATCCATACGCCCGCATATGCAGAGGTGCATTTGAGCCCGTGTTCCAGTTTGCGCTGATGTGCGTACGTGTAGGGTGTCGTGATTATTTGTCTTTTTCTTCATTTTTCAATTTACACTCGCTCCTTAGTATTTTCTCTTTTTCTTCTTTTCCCCATTTCTCTCGATAGTTGGTATTTAAGACTAATTATTATATTCTCTAGACATGCCACTGTTTGCGGGGGATGCCAAAAATGCTTAAATAATAAATACTTATTCATATATATATATATATATATATATATATATATATATATATATATATATATATATATACTAGGCTATTATTTCGTTTTCTTATTTGGTTTGGTGGTATCATAGGTATTATAAGTATTAATTGTAGGATGTTAGATTTAGTTTAAATTCAATTAATTTGCACAAACGTGCATGTCTGTGCCTTGTTATTTAAGAACTTACATAGTAAAGTTATTTTTTATACTTTTAGGTAAATAATTATGGTTGGCTGGGTTTATAAAATGTTTGCTTTGTTTGAACACACACACACGCACACACACACACACACACATATATATATTACTCCTACACATTCACGCGCGCACGCACCTGTACGAATGCTGCACTTACGCACATTCGTGTAACTGTATATGAATTAAATTAAGTATTTATTATCGTTTATCTAATGTTTCATATTTATTTAATGATTAGTATTTTTTTGTTTCTGCCTTGATGTTATATATTGACGTATTGATTATTTGGGGGTCACGTTTGTTCGTTTATACGTATTCGTACATCTGTATATACTTATATGTACATGCACACACACGTGTATAGGTGTGTATGCTTAATATCATCATTTAATAATAATTATTTTTTAAGCGTATATTTATTTCATTTATTTATTTACATTTTTAATTATATGTTATATTTATTTTATGTTTGTTTAATTTTAGTTAGTGATTAGATAGCAAAGTAAGTATTTATTTATATGCCTGCATTTACCCATTATCTCAATTTCCTTTTTTAAGAATTTATTTTAGTTTTTAAAGGTAATTCTTGCTAATTTTTAACAAAAACATTACTGTTAATATTGTATGCTGCTCGTTTTATAATTTCACATTTGATTTTTCTGGAGATATTGTTTCGTTTGGGCTCTATATGTATTTTGATAGGATTGTACTGTTTAAGTATTTTTTCTTTCGAAGGACATTTTGTGTTTATAATATTTTTCTTTAAAATTTTTTCTATGGCGTCTATGTTAATTTTTTTCGTCTGTGTTGATGTTATTAGTTACGATAGCTTTCTATATAATGTTATTTATTAAGCATTTATTGTTAACTAAACAATTTTCTTTCTGCAGTTAAATTTAATCATGTTATTTTGCTGGATGTTATTGTTATTGTTGTTGCAATTATTATTTGTTCTGTTGAATATTTCTTTTATTGTGCTTAGATAATATTATCTCAATGTTATCCATGCAGCTGTAACAAATTTTGTTGCATTTTTGTTGATAATTTTTAATAACTTGCTGTTTTTAGCAAAGTGTTTGTCAATTACTTTGAAGAATGTTTTCCTTATCTTTTTTATTGTATTATTATGGGGTCGGGGTGAATCAAATTATGTTTCTTTTCCTGTTGTTTTTGTTTGGATTGTTTTCGTTTTTGTATTCTAGTTTATTTGAATATCCGCCGTTTCTTAGGGTTGATTCATATGCTTTTGTTTTCATTGAATAATTTTAGGCTATTTGAACTTGTCGAAATTCTTTTATTTGCAAATATGGGCATTTGTTTGAATACATTAGTGGGTGGTTAGACTTTTTGCATATTAGATTGTTGTTTGGCTTTCTGTATGGTTTGTAAGTTCCATTGTTTAGGTTGAATGTTATATCTAATAGATTTAGTATTTTTTGTTAGATTTTATGTTTAGTGTAAATCCTAGGACTTTAAAGGATTTTATTATTTATTTTCTTATTTTTTCTGAATTTTTGCCATTGTACTTTCTTAGAATCAATAAACCCACGTCCCTATAGAGGCCTATATCTTTTTTGATAATATTTGTGAATTTATTACTTACGTATATACCAATAATTTCGCATATCATACACCATCATAGCTACCCATTTCTGCATCAAAGTTCTTGCTACTATTATTACTATGGTGATTTTTCGTCCATATTTTTTTTATTGCGAGATAATATTGATTTTCGGCATTGTTTAATTATATTTATGTTTTTTTTGGGGGGATAGTCATATATTGTTTTGCTAAGTTTACTGCGTTGTTTAGTGTATTCTCATTATTAGATGAGTAGAAGTCTTTTATGTCTGTGTGAGGGATCAGTTTCCTTTATTACTAATGTTATTAAACCAACTGATTGTTGCTTTTTTATTTTCCCGTTCGTTTATGTTTAGTCTGTTTCTTAATTTTGAGCATAGTTTTTCTAATATTTATTTGCTTATTAATTTTGTTTTCTGTGAGGTTTAGTAATCAGCATGTTGGTTTGATCTTTTATATATAACAATTTATAATTTGTCATAGAACATAGAAAACTTAATATCTCATTCCAGTTTTCTATAATATTACTTCACTTTGTTGAAAGTAATACATTGTGATTTTTTAATACCAATGCTGAATTTAAATGAGTTTCAGCTTCAGCTACACGTAGCCTATGTCACAACTGGATGTCTTTTGATTTCAGGTTACTTTTTAATGTTTAGAGCAGTATTGTGATTAACTGAGAAAAATTGTATTGAGTGTATTAACAAACAAGGAAATTATGTTGAAAAATAAACATTATTTTGTAGAGTAAATGCCTTTTTATCTATTATTAGGCTACACATTTATTGATTTCAGGCAGTCAGTTAAGTGCTATACTTGATACGCGCTTGGGCGATCATGTCTCAAAAGAGACATAACTAACTAGCAGAAGATTTTTCCACGATTTTTCCTGCCAGGCTGCCATTAATTTCTGACTGGTTGTCAACCAAGGCTATAGAACCAAACACTGTCCTACTGTTTAACCCATAGATGGATGGAGAAGAGACGGATTAATACATTTCTCAATGGTATTTGCGCGTAAGTGAATGCAACGAAGTGAATTCGAACTCGGCTCCCCGATTTCTCTTTCCGAGCCGATATCCACTGCACTACAACGCACATCCATTTTATTGATTTATCAGTATATTATTATCGAAAATGTTCTTACAATTTTTGACTGAGAAAGAATGAGGACGTTGAAAGACTTTGCAATTTTCATAAGAACGCCGAATAAATAGATATTTAAAGAAGACTCGATACATAATGGTTGAACCATTTTGAATATAACAATAAAAATGAAAAAACTAACTGAAATAGATTCATGTATAATAATGATAAAGAAATAATATTAATAAAAACAATACAGAAAAGAAAATTTCTGTATTTTCTACAAATATTTTCATGGCAATTGCTTTGAGGAGCTTTTTTTTCCTGATGCCAGGATCACGTAAGTTTAAGCGTGTTACTAGATTGGCATCTAGGTCCCAACCCTTTTCTGATAGCTACAATCTCGAAAAAATTAAATGCAACGTCAAGTGTTATCTTTTATCTTCCCGTTCATTTTTCATCCTTTCTTCAATGACACCTGTACCTAGTCTTTTCTCTCACAGTAACCTCTTACACGCTTAAATTCACGTAGACGGAACACCCTGGAAAAAACTCATCATATATATATATATATATATATAATTTTGAATTAAATGTGCATTGCGATACGGAAATTTCTATGTTTCGAGATATAATCTCGTCATCAGGCAGTTTTGGACCATCTAATTCATAATTATATGATTATATTAAGCTCTACAATATTTATTGTATTGAGCACTTTTTTAAAATATAAATACCAGAGCACAGTCTCAGGAAGAAAAGTTAGAGATTATGCTATTCCCAAACAAAATCGAACTGTTGAATGAAAGAACGGAAATTATAACGGAAAATAAGTGTAACTATACTGAAAATACCTCGTAGGTTCATACAACCATGAATGAAAACGTCATAATTCATTGTAGTTTTAAAAATTGCGTGTTTTAAAAATTCCCTGCCACGTGAGCGTTCAAAAAAAAAAAAGAAAAAAAAAACACCGTTACATGAGCGTTCTTTAAAAAATAAAAAATAAAAAAAATAAACGGTAAACGGTAAAATCAGTTATTGAAAATCACCTGAAGACATGACTCATGGTAGAAACCTAGGTCGCGTAATACCGCGTTTACAAATGGAAAATATTCAAAAGTTCTACAATATAATTGTATTGAACACGAATGTGCACTGGCGTTATTTTATTATGACCAGAAACTAAGTAATTAAACAATCAATCAATCAATATATATATATATATATATATATATATATAGATTAATCATATCACCCCGAGCAAGGCGGTAACGCCACTGATGTGCAGGGGGCTACGTAAGAGTGAACAGATTGGGAAAGAGAAAGTCGGAAACCACATCCTAAACAGGGAACAAGAGATGAGCCTCTTCACCTGTTCAATAGACGAGGGTGGAGTGTGAACCGAGCGATATATAGATCTATCTACTCCAATTGAAAAAAGAAAAAAGAAAAAAAAAGAGTGAAAAGGTTGGAAGAGAGAAAACCGGAAACCACATCCTAAACAAGGAACAAGTGATGAGCCTCTTCACCTGTTCAATAGACGATATACATATATATATATATGTGTGTGTGTGTGTGTGTATAGCCATCAGCAGACAGATCTGTTTCGCTGTATCACAGCTCATCAGTACGGTTAGACATTACCCAGAATTGAAACCCGACCGAATTGGCGTCAGTTGGCGATTCTACCTCTGAGCTATGGGTGTTTGGTAGAAGAAGGCAGACTTTTAGCGTATGATGTATGATATGCCAGTAGTTAGTGTGCTCTAATTCATTACTGAATGAGCGGTGTGTAGATGCTAGAGTAGCTATTGTTTTTCCAAAGTCTACTATTCTTCCAGAGTGCGCAATCAGGGTGTGAGAGCGCATATATATATATATATATATATATATATATATATATATATATATACTTGCGAGTATGGCGGGTTGTTAGCAATCCAGTAGCATGAAAAATTAGACCTATTACATGGCGGAAGATCTCTCGACGAGTCAATGGCCAGCTAACAGTGTCTTAATAAATTACCGTAGAGAAGGAAACAGGAAACCACTCTACTATTAATCCAAAGATATCATTATCATAGAAAATATCAAGCGAAATATGAAACCTAATGGCGTGAAGTTGGTTAAGTCTATATAAGAAACGACTTGCATAACGGGTGTCATCTGACCGTCATCCAGCTATTATTAACATAAATGGCATAAAGTGTTTAAAATTTCTCGGAACTGATCTCTCGCCCGGAAAGGACCAACATGAGTGACAGATGTCACTAGACTGTTATCCAGCGACTGTTCGCATCAAACAAAAAATAATCCTTGGGACATGGAATCGTTAGAATGTTATCGACTGGCCAGCCAGAGATACGTAGGTTAAATTTCAAAATGTTAGTGAAACTAGGTGGCCAAACAACGGAGATTTTGTCAGTGACAAACACAGAATCATATATGTAGGCGGAGAGAAAAGTGAAAAAGAAGTTGGATTGATGCTGGATGAAGACATAAAGAATTGCGTTCTGGGATAATCTTATCTGAAAGAATAACTGACGTAAAACGGAAAGGAAAGCCTTTCAACATATCTATTATAATCGTGTATCGACAACACAAAGTACGTAAGAAGAAATCGAATCTTTCTACTCCATGCTAGACAACGCCAAAGACCAATGAAAATCACAAGAAATTATAAATGATGTGACGGGTCATAATTGCTTACGTTCTGAAGGGACACAACGCATAGAAGAAGAAGAAGAAGAAGAAGAAGAAGAAGAAGAAGAAGAAGAAGAAAAAGAGGAAGAAGAAGAAGAGTGTGATTGATCCTCACTGGGTTGCTGCACACTTTCGTCCTTGTGCCACATCTAAGTTACGCTACAAAATCATTTTAGCCAACATGACGTGGTGTAATGGTTAAGAAGCTTGTTGCGCTAGAACAATTACAACTGAGTATTTAGTTCGATCCTCACCCGGTGTCTCATACTTTCGGCCTTATTCCACATCTAAGCGGTGATTCGAAAGTCACCATCCCGTGATAAAAATTAATGATAATTAGAAGGCGACATATATATGGTAAAATAATGGGTGTGACAGTCATGACATGCGCTTTACAAATAATACGCAATTACTCGTTTTCTTGAAGGAAAACGGTTCCTTCACTCTTGATGGGAGCGGAATACTTTCGGATTTTGAAATTGTGCAACGACTGCATTGTTATATGTTGTAGCAACTGGTAATGAGAATAATATCACACACACACACACACACACACACACACACACATTTTTGTTAAAACCGAGCAGTTCGACTTTCCGATAATGTTTTACTTGTAGAAAACCTCGAATAAGATGTACTGTGTTTGTTATTTTCATTTTCATACAAACGTAAAGTAACACTGTTCTCCTTGCTCTCCACCAGCTTTAACCTAAATAGCAGAGCAGACTGGGACTCTCTAACGTTGGTTAGCAACCGTTTTAAGAGAAAGACAATTCTGAATGCAAAATCGTTTGGTATAAAAATAGGCAGATAAAGGCTTTTGAACCTTAATGAGAGATGGTAGCTCGATAAGAACACCCTTCCCCTAGCAGTATGGGACACTAGTGGAGATGTTTCGACCAGAAAAATAAATGTATAATGACTGAAATTCTTAAATCACGTGTGCTACGCAATCTGTCGAAAGTGTTGATAGCTTCTATTTGTTACTTTTTTCGTCAGGATATGATCGCATTCGAGCGTCGTACTGAATCCATGTCTCATCACAAGTCAATATTTAATTGTCAGTCAGTTAATTATCATACGTGATACACGCTTGAGCGATAATATCTCTTTCGATCCGTGACTTACTAGACAGGAGATTTTTTCGTAGTCGGTTGCCATTTCTTTTTGCTGGTTACCAACCATTTCTAGTATTTTTTGTTGCACCATTTTATTAATGTTGTATAACTGTTCATATAAGTTTTTCAATATTTACTAATCATATACAAGACGAAAAAGAACAGAGTACACGACGAGGAGGAAATTCATTACATGTGAGAGACAAGCAGAATCATGAGATAATTGATAACATTAGTTGTCAACAGCTGTAGAATTTCCACAGTTCAACTATTATTATTTTTATTGATACTACCAATACTACTGTTAATATTACTACCACTACTACTAAGAATAATAATAATAGTAATAATGATAATAATATACGTCTATTTCATCTTTTCTTTACTTCACCTGCCGCCCGGTTAAAATGAAATAGCAAGGCTAACTGGACACTCTTGCTTGTCGTAGCAACTAGGAGAATTAAAAAAAAGAAGAGGGATGGGTTTCATTACAACTGCTGTTGTAACTATTTCACATATGAGTTTCATGATGTGTGACTTTTAATAATTTCATATCACAAGGCAATAATGCCACTAAGACGCAAGAGGTTACTAGGGAAGAAAGAAAACGAGAAAAATTTAGAAGGAACAGGAAACCCAATCATAAACAAGAAATAAGGGACAAGCATTTACTCCTGTTCAAAAGACAGGGAATGAGTGTGAACTGAACCATAGGCAAACCTTTCTACTCCCATTGGAAAACAAAACTAGTAAATGAAAATTTGGAGGGTAGGTGGAGACGTTAGAAGTAAAGAGTATTCAAGTAGGGGCAGTTAATTATATAATAGCCGTTACTATTTTCGGTTTAGTTTATATTTATTTTGTTTTACTGTGTATCAACCTCAGTGGGTTATTTAATGCCGACAAGATCTTTAAGGTAGGTTCGTATGAATAAAATATGTATTAATTTATCAAAAATGTATTGCTGTTAATTGTTCTTTTTTCCAAAAATGTATTAGTGCTAATATTAAAAAAATCTATTATTGATATTTTTACTTTAAAGATATACTTTTATACTTTCATAGTATTTTGCCACTGTTTAGGGGTTAACTATTTGCGCATAACTGGGGCCCTAACAGCTGACCTGGAAACAGCAGCAATAAAGAGTGGGTTCCACGCTTTTCATATCTTCCGATCAGAGGCCTTGCTGTCGGATGTCGTTTATCGTCATATCCAGGACGCATTACTGTTTCCAACGTAGCAGTTCACAACTGTCCTCTGGCAACCTCCAACTCACTCAGCCTATATAACTGAAACTTCTTTTTTTACTTGTAAAAAAATCTATAAAAAAGCCTACATCTAACGATTTATCCTTTCGTCTTTACAGCTATTATTAAAATCGAGAATTTTAGTTATAAAATCCAGGATTCAGCATTTTTTGTTCTTAATTTAAATATCCATTTTGATGTTTACTATTCTGAGATTAGTCTGCTACAAGGTTACGTGTTCTAAATCGAACAGTAAAAAATACGTAAGAAGAGATTGTTAACCACTACGCTCCCACATTTTGTATACTGATCTTACTTCATAAAGATTAAGAGATTAATAATTATATATATATATATATATATATATATATGCCAACTTGGCAGTTTAAAGTATTTTTTTAACGAAGTAAAATATGAATATTAGGTATTGCGTCAGAAGTGGTTATTTCAATTGCACACAAGAAAACATTTTCGTATATATGTATATAATGCAGTTATTTACATTATTCGTATTGTTGTCCTTGTCTTGTTGGCCATATTTACGAGGTTTCGGCCGTTGTACCGAAATGAGCTCAGGCAAAAGAAAAAAAATAAAAAAAATAAAGAAAAATTGTCACTGAGACAATTTATAATTTATAATTCCCCAAAATTAATACACTGGCCCGGTGGATAAAAGCGTTGGTTAGATCCATTAACTTGATTCAAAGAGTTGTGAGCTAACACCTGCCTACAGCAGTGGTGAACAAATACTTAGAGAATTGAGTTAAATAGAGATAATTAAGACGTGTCTGGAAGGAGTATGACTCATAGAACAAGAACAATCTACCCCAGTGATTGAAATAAAGGGTTCAGTTCCTAATTCTGATCACCTGAAGATGGTCAGAGCGTACAACGACCGAAACTTCGTAAATATGGAAACCAAGGTGAGGACAGCAGTCCGAATAATATAAATATTGTAAATAATTACAATAATTTTCTAATCTCAAAAATGTAGAGGAATATAATGTAGCTTTAAATAATGCAGAAAACTTAAAATGTCTTCTTTTCTTTTTTTCGAAATGCGTTTATCACCGTCGAAATAGCATTTCAAATCTCAAATTAATGAACTATGTCTGAGTTTCACACGATAAGCAGGCATATAAGTTAGTTATTGATTGCTTTTGGAGAGGTTTTCCACAAAATCACCATGTGTAGCGCAGGATTCAGAGCAGAAAAGAGGACCAATTAAAGTTGTTTACAAAATTTCAGCGTATTCAGTGAAGAGTCAGCTAACTACTTTAGCAAATTAGTTTATCAGATTAAATTTCTTAACCCTCCCCACCAGAGTAGACGCATTTCAAAAAGGTTATATATTTTTTTCATTTAATTTAAATTCTTTTTCATGGTTCAGAAAACTAGGTTAATTTTGTTTTATTACTGTATAACTTTTTTTCAAAGTCGTGGAATAAAAATGTGAATTTTTTAATCATTTCAACCCAAGGAATAAAGCAATGAAGAAGTGTCAGAAAATATGAGAGAAAGAAAACATCATTGAAGAGAGAGAACAATAAAAGAATAGGGATAAAATAAAAGACAGAAGATAGTGATTGACGTTGCTTTTGAATTTTTGAAGATAAAAATTGACTGGAGAGCTAGAAGCCGGAAGAGAATTCCACAAGCGAGAAGTGCGAGAGAAGCACAGGACTTACGGTTACATCTAGCCATTTCTGTAAGATGATAGATCCTTGCTGCCAATCTAGTAATATGCTACAAACCATATAATCTAAATTCATGTTCTCGAAAATAACCAATAATTAGTGAAAGCAGTACAACACAACTGTGATGCAATTTCAGAAAAACAAGAAAAATATTGAAAAAATATTAAAAAAAACTTCTATTTCACCCCAAGTAAGGCAATGAAGCCACTAAGATGCAAGTGGTTACCGAGTTTGAGAGAATATGAAAAACACATTTTAAGGAAAGAGAACTCTAAAATAACAGGAATTAAAAAGGCAGAATACAACAATTGACATTGCATCTAAATTTTTAAAGATCAACTGGGAAGCAAGATCCGGAAGAGAGTTCCATAAGCTAGAAATTCGAGAGAAGAATCTGTAAGCATAGGACTTACATCTAGCCATTTGTGTAAGATGATGAGACCTGGATGCGAATCTAGTAGTATTAAATTCACAAAGTCTAGGCACGAAACAATAAATCTTATTAAATCAATTACTATGAAAATATTTGTCGAAAAGCGCAGGAAAGCTACGTTATAGCGCAAATATATAACCACCTCCCCCAAAAAACAAACAAGAAAACACACCCAGGAACAATTTTAAGATAGCCAAGTGTAGAGTAGAAAGTTGATAAGTAATTTGATCATCCTCTGACAGGCTGAGAAATGTGGGTCATAAAATAAAGCTTGCAAAAGGTTGAAGACACAACTGCAAATGTTATTAAAGGAGCCGTGTATTTGTTGTTTTTTTTGCGTAATGATCATTAAAACGAAGCCAAATTCGAATTTCAGTTGAAGCTTTTTAGACTGATTTGACCAAATTTGGCCAGTGGCATTTGGTAACAATGACAAGAACTGTTAACATAAAAAGCGAAAAAGGGCCTTTCTACGAAATATGAACCAAACTGCAAATCGCTAAATGAAAATGAGTTGATGCTTGCTGTGTGAGTGTGTGTGACTGCAGCCACAACCAGTCAGATGGCTATGGTAACAACTAACCATCTCCAACTAGGCCTTCAATAGACATGTGAGTTTCATTACTCTATGATTACACACTATTACCGTCTAAACAACTTTGTTTATTCACCAAACTTTAAAATGTATTCGCAGTTCGGTCGTAACGACATAGAGAATTAGGGAAGTCTTTCATCGGGGAAGGGGACTTTGACTTTAGACTCTATTAGAAAACACTTTAAAATTTAAATTTCTCTCTCTCTTACACACACACACACACACACACACACACACACACCCTCTCTCTCTCTCTCTCTCCCCCCCTATATATATATATATATATATATATATATATATATATATATATTATGCTCTCATTACGATTGAGCTCTCGAGAGAAGAAAATTTTAAAAACAGTTTCCACTTCTGCTATATAAGCGTGACTCTTCAGAAATGAATTGAGGTCTTTCGGTGACTGGCGTGTGTATACACTGCTTATATACAACACTTTAAAATTTCCCTTCTCTAAATTCATTCACCTATGGCTTAGGGAGTAGCGACTCCAACTGACACCAAACCGGTCGAGTTTCGATCCCGGCCACACTGATTAACTGTGATACAACGAAACAAGCTTATATGTGGATGACTAATATATACTATATATATAATATACTATATATTTAATATATAATGACCATATATATATATATATATATATATATATATATAAATTAGGAAATTAAGATCCGGTAAGTAGAGGTAAAAATGACAGTTACTGTCTCGTTACAAATGTGTCTATCTTGGTCAGAGGTACATAGAGAAATAAGCTGGCTTCTAGTATTTCATTATAATGTATTCAATACCGAATGAGTAAGACTGAAGAATTTATTAACCCTCATAAAGGCCAAATTGTAATGGCCACAGGACTAGATCTGAACATTTCCGAAGTGGCAAGGCAAGACTTACTTGCGTTCAGTTGTGGTGAATACTTATTGGCAGTAGTTCACCAATCATCCGCATACTGTTGTGCTGCTAAGACTTATCGATTCCGGGAATGAACGGGGTTTCCTGTCAAGAATGAGACACAAAAGGTTACTGTGGTAGAAATTGCTAATAACTTGAGGAACGAAAGAATACCTTACATTGACCTTGTTGTGTATATGGCACTCGGAGTAAGCATGTTACCAATGTTCATCGCTAAAAGCGTCTTAATGGGACTTTGCATGAATGGAGGAAGATCGCATGGTTCGGTGAGTCTGATGTTCTTTTGAATAAAGTAGATGGCAGGATGTGTGTGTGTGTGTGTTTTTTATCCTGGTGTAACGATGATACGATGAACTGTGACAAGACTAAATGTCTGGTAATGCCTTACGATTAAACAGTGAGCCTTAACATTTCTATAGATGTCTGGATAAATGTCATCATAACAAAGGTCCTAACACTAAGACTGGCGTCTTTCAGCATCACAATAATCTCTGGCACATCGCATGCGTGGTTCGGGAAAGGTTTTACGGACATAAAAACTTTGTCCTGGCTACCAAAACTCTCCGAATTTCAATCTTATTGTACACTTATGTATTGGATCAACAAGTGCACTTCATACAATTTGCATCACTTACAGAGCAGCAGTTCAAGTAACCGCTGTTAATATTCTTCCACTTTATCACAGAGGAAACCTTGTAGAGTTCATTCCTGATAAAGGTAGAGATGTTTATCGGGAGCATGTCATATCAATGACTTTTGTTTCTACTGATCAGTATATATTCGTATTGCACAAATAACTTGAGAAAGGCTCGCAATTCATTTTTCACAATGCTAAATATTTAAATCGTCCCGTCACTGAAATGCCACAATAGTCTAGAAAAGTTGAAAGTAAACATTTGATAAAACTGCTTTTCCATGACTATTTTATCTACCTCGGCAGTAGCAAAAAAAAAAAAAAGCTGGTATCATCATTATTAATTTTGGACAATACCAATCGGTACTGTATTAATTAGGATTTATGTCGGGTTTAGTAAAGACCTGTGACAGGAAATATTTCATAAGTGTGTCTGCTCGCTTTTTGGCCAATATTTGATGAAGTATGATTGTTTTATCGTCTATTGCTATTCTAACTGAATTTTCTTCTCAGTGGGCGCTCCACGCTTGCATCCACTTTAGTAGCACTAAATAAAGCTTAGTAAATTGCAATGTCAAATATTATTTACTAACCTCCAGCCAAATTTTTCAAAAACAAAAGCAAAAAGAAAAAAAAAGAAAAAAATATTTTCTGATACTTATTCGACCGCATTTTTCAGTTGTTTAAAATAAATAAGTAAATAAAAGTGAAAAGTAAATTAAAACTAAAATAAAATTACGGGTACTTGACATTTTTTGAAAACTCAGTTTCATTAAATTTCTAGCAGGCATGTTTCAAGTTGCATAGAAAATAATATCAAGTGGAGACTGGATAACTGTTTGGTCTAAAATCGCTAAGAAGACTTGTTGATTGAATGAGGCTCAAAAACAGGAGAACAGCAGATGGACACATAAAGCGCACATCTAGGCATGCGACATCTTTTCGTTAATCATACAAGTGACCTTATATCAATTGTCGGTCATTGCTTTGACAAATCTGATTCGTTTTGAGGAACATCAACCCGTCATTTTCGCTCAGCCGTAATTTAAAACTATTATCTTCTGTTAAACCGAACTACACATAAATCAATTTCTATTAAAAGATGAAGGACAAACTGACGATAAAAGTAAACACTGTCTCTAATATGGAAGGGCTAATTCCGCTATTGAACAACCAGTAATATTTCCCTACAATCGGAAATCGGTCTCATTTTCTCCATTAGTCTTTCAGCGTTATTTTATCGATCGAATTTTATTTTGACAGTGTTGTTATCAAATGTGTAGCGTGAAAGGTTGGGTTTAACACGATAATCTTGTAGTCCATTACTACTAAGTAGTGAGTTCGATTCTCACTAGGTTCTCTGTCATGAACTTTTGAGTCTTCAAATCAGTTCTTTTACACTTTAACCAAGCCTGTTAATGTTTATTTGCGAAATGAGATGAAATGATCTACGAGAAAAGATATTTTTGGTGTCGTTTCGCTCCATTTACGTGAGTATTATTAAAACTTAACTTAGAGACTCTAACAAAAGTCGTTACAATGAGAATTTTGCTGCATATAAATTTTGGGCTGAATAAATTAAAAATCTTTAACATCCAACTGGTATTCATGTATTCATTATTTAATACTTTGTTCGACTATATATATATATATATATATATATATATATATATATATATATATATATATATAATAAAACAAATTCCTATGTTCAAATTCGTTGAATTTGTTTTATTTTATAATTTGCTCTGTAATTTGAATATAAATTGCATTGAGCCCTCCGCCTTGATCAGTTTTAATATTAATGTAATTAATATTAATTAAGATTAGGATTTTGGGATTTACCTACTTGCATTTCCTTTTTGATTAAAGTTATATATATATGGTTAAATAAAAAGAAGACAAGAGGAAAACTGTATTTAAATCGCCTACGCGTTTCGTCATGTGATGAACTTTATCAAGGCAAGATGAAATGAGCTTTATTTCCAAATAACGTATACGTAATTTGGAATAAAGCTCATTTCGTACTTTTACCTTGTTATGTCCATCACATGACGAAACGCGTAGGCGAGTTAAATACAGTTTTCCTCTTGTCTTCTTTTTATTGAACCATTCTGTCCTTAATCTCAGATCATAATTGAGTATATGTATATATATATATATATATATATATATATATATATATACGTGTGTGTGCTTGTGTGTGCGTGTGTGTGTGTGTGTGTGAATTATTAAAATATATATATATATATATATATATATATATATATATATATATATATAATTTATATGCAGCAAGAGTCTCATTGTAACGACTTTTGTCAGAGTCTCTAAGTTAAGTTTTAATAATACTCACGTAAACGGAGCGAAACGACACCAAAAAAAGTCTTTTCTTACTTTATATATATATTTTGGTGTCGTTTCGCTCCGTTTACGTGAGTATTATTAAAACTTAACTTAGAGACTCTGACAAAAAGTCGTTACAATGAGACTCTTGCTGCATATAAATTTTATATATATATATATATATATATTTAATAATTAACACACACACACAAGCACACACACGTATATATATATATATATATATATATATATATATATATATAGGAATACCCACATGTATAGAAAAATGCTCAATTTATACATATTATCCTATGTCAGTGGTACGACTCGGATGTTAATGCACTACGCAATCAGGTGCATATTACAAGCGTAATAGTTTGATCGTGAGTCATACGTGGCCGAGCGGTCAAAGACACGTCATATCTAATGACAGTTTTCCCTAGGGTACGCAGGTTTGAATACTGTCGGAGGGCGCATATTTTCCTAACAGGTTTTTTCGTTTACTCAGGCCAGTACATGTAAATAAATATACTGTTTAATTATAGAAAATTGAGCATCCACTCATATATGAGTGTCCATTTAAAATAATGTTTAAGCAAATAAATTATATATGCCAATTATGTCTACATGAAAAACTATATATTATTAAGTTTTTTAAAAATAAAATCTATTAAATAAACGTAATGAAGTAAATGTCATATGTAAATATTGCAAAATGTCCCCTTTAGAATATGGTTAAAAATTCTTCGTAAAGGAATATCGATTAATTTACATATATCCGGTAATTTTATTTGCATTATGATATAATATTAATTAAGTAGATATTAAAATTTATACAAGTTAAAAGTTTATGAAAAACTGAAAAAACAAAATGCACTCTGAACCGAAATAAAAACAGTTTAATCATACCAAAGGTCCCTTTAAGTCAGATAAAAAAAAAAAAATGTTTTCTTTCTTTCTTTTTTGCTTTTAAACATGCTGGGATACAGCGAAAGCTAAAACAATAATCTTGTAACAATAATAAATACAGCACACCGAAAAAGAGCAGTCTATATGAGCTGTCACTTGCCCGTTAAGCTTGAAAAAAGGAACCCTGTATTCCCCAAACATATAACCTATATTTTCAAATTTAAAAGCTGAACTTCATTCTGATTAATTAAATTAAACACACACATAAAATCTAAATTTTTTTTCTGTCTTGCTCTCTCCATATAAACTCTTTAAAAACAAGCGTATTGTTTTCTACAGTCAAATGTAAATCATCACAACAATGAGTCAACATTGACTGATGACAAAGTAAAATCTCGAAACGTAGAAATTTTCTTGTCGCAATGTAAATTAAAATTAAATAAAAAGACAAATTTAATTATAATTATATTATGCTTTACTATATATGTTGCATTGAGCACTTTTGTTAAAAAAGTAAATGCCGGAAAACTCGGAATTCTAAAACTGTAGGTTTACTTCACTGTAGGTTTGTTTATATATATATATATATATATATATATATATATATATATATACAAACAAGTTGCTATTAGCACACCAAGCTATAATACTTTTAAGAAAAGGGATCGTACTTTACACAATATATATATATATATATATATATATATATATATATATATATATATATATATATAAACAAGTTGCTATAATACTTTTAAGAAAAGGGGTCGTATTTTACACAAAAGTATCACGACGCTTAAGATTTAAATTTTCGTTCAATGGTAGATGTAACACATTCGATGTAATCATTTATTAAAAATAGTTGTTTAATTTTCTTTATTAAAAGATTGTTAAGTTCAATGAAGTTAGGATGTATAAATCTTCTAAATGTCCTTTATATGTTAGACTACCGTGGATTGGTCCCATTCGTCAGATATACGCTTTTCCCATCAAAAGTTGTTTTAGTGCCGTGATGGCACTAGAAGTGCTTTACCCCCGTGCTGTAAAGATTTCTTACCTGCCCATTAATGAAATCTGATTATATCTAAACCTTTATAAATGGAACTTTGTCTCTCTCTCTCTTTCTCTTTCTCTCTCTCTCTCTGTGTGTGTGTGTGTGTGTGTGTGTGTGTGTGTTTGTGTCCGTTACCTAAAGACTCCGAAACGGCTGAACCGATTTTCTTGAAAATTTACACAGTTGTACTATAAGCGTCTGTGAGTGTTCTTAGCTAGGTTTTGTGTCGAGGTACTCTCGATAAATATCGAAAATCGATAATCGAAAAAATCAGGTTATACAAGGAGTGGT
Source organism: Ascarosepion bandense (assembly GCA_037127315.1). Lineage (NCBI taxonomy): Eukaryota > Metazoa > Mollusca > Cephalopoda > Sepiida > Sepiidae > Ascarosepion > Ascarosepion bandense. The sequence continues at coordinate 3,400,295 of JBBBDQ010000536.1, read as the reverse complement.
CTGATTTTAATCAAATTTGATACACTCATAGACAAAGACATAAGAAACAATATTCAGAAGTTTCAAGGTTGCAGTTCTTACAATAGTGCAGAAAATCGATCATAGATATATATAAAAGACAAGATGTGTGTGTCTGTTTATCTGCCTCTATGTCTGTATTTTTTCAGCCCTTTTATTTTAGTTTTTGCTTCGGGTTTGGCTCTAAGTAGGTATAATTGTAGTTCTTAGTCTCAGCCATGATACCATTTACTCAGAGGACTTATTTAGCCTTCAAAATTCAGTTTACCACAAAAAAAAAATTATTTGATATCGATACCAGGAAATCAAAATTTGACTTACATCCATTTTTTTTTCAGTCTACGGTTTCGCTTTAAGTTAACTGGAAACAACTATTGCTATTTAGTCTTTCGTGCCAAAGTCCAAAGAGTCTGAGCTCTAGGACCATGGATTAGTTTTAAAGCTTTCATTACACCCGAGCAACGCTAGTATCAATATAAGTGTCGATGTGAGGTCGACTACGTGAGCAAGACTATCCAGAGGTTGAAGATTAGGATTGCCTCGCATGTTCCGGGCCGGGTGCGTAGACATGAGCCGGTGACATCCGGGTGTCCTCAGACACATTTCTCCGCTATTGGCGAGAATTTATTAAATTCTGTTACTTGCAGGATAAATTATTCTCAAGAGTTTTTCTCTGTCTTGCAGAGGGCACTGATCAGACTCCATTTAGATATATTGGAGTCATCAGAAAGTTGGAAAGAATAAATTGTCCTTGTTCGGGGAAGCTACTACTTAACTGGGGAATACAATTTTTTTCCTCCCTTAGCCCTTACTTAGTTCTCGTTTTAAATTCTGTACTTGATAATAATTTTTCTTATCAGGTCCTAAGGTTTCATCTACCGACAATTTTTTATGAAGAAGTGCCGGTCGAAATGTAGCTTAAATCTTAAACGTTGTAATACTTTTGTATCCGGTTTTATTAAAAAAGTATGACCTCTTTTCTTAAAACTAATATATATATATATATATATATATATATATATATATATATATATATATATATATACGAAGAAAACCAACAGATTTAGAATCCAGAGTTCTCCGGCATTTAGAAAGTGGTCAATACACCATAAATCGTAAAGCGTAATATAATTTAATTATATATATAATTGCTGATATCCCTCACAAGTAAACGTAATGATTCTTGGAGTGTCCGTTTACGAAAGTCTTGAGTTGTGATACGGAAGGTAGCATCAACTAAGTAACAAACATTTTATTAGTAGTAATTCTCTGTCTGTCTGTCTGTCTGTCTGTCTGTCTGTCTGTTTATTTCCAGTGGCTTAAATATACTGGTATAATCGTCAACAGAATATCGTTGTTAAATTGTTCAATGTATTTTGAGATGTGTTATACTTTGTCCTGTCTCCTCGAATCGTTAAAGAGAGACTTGTTTCATTAACGCTGCCCACGGAGACCTCTCCTGAATTATGAATTCGATAACTGGCATTAATTCACAAGTATGAAACAAGTATGACTATTGTTTATTTATGACTGTTTTCATCTGTATTTTTGTGCCATTTTATGTGATCAAACCGTTTTTGCATTCTACAACTATTAAGTAAGCAGAAACTGTCAAAATATAAAAGTAAGATTGCCGACAATATTTAAACTAGTATTCCGTATCCTTCTGTTGTAGTTGCGGTGTACTTATTTGAGTAAGATCTAGTCTTCTATTTGCCGTGTTCCGTCAGGACATTGGCAATGGCTGTTTAAGTTCAAATGGAGTAGATATCAGTATTCGTTTTTTTTACTTTTTTCTTTTTTCTTGCTTTTTTAAATATTTCTTACCCAAGCAAGGTAATAATCCCACTAAGACGCATAGGGGTCACTGAGTGTTAGAGAATGCGAGACAAATTACCATTAAGGAGAGAGGACAATAGAAGAACAAGTAGACAGAAGATAGCGATTGACATTTCATTTAAATATTTGAAGATCAATGTTAACGGGAAAGCAAGAAGCTGAAAGCGAATCCACAAACGAGAAGTGCAATAGAAGAAACTATAAGCACAGAACTTACGGTTACATCTAGCCATTTTGACAGTTAAATGATGAGACCGTGCCGCCAATCTAGTATAGCAATTTATAAAGTTTAGTTACCATAATGAAACATTAATCAAAACAGTTACCATATAAGAAAAGGCAGAGAGAAGCTACTTTACAAAGGTGAAAAATGGACTGAAGCCGAGACGCCAGGTCAAGGCCAATAGCATTACAGATTTTTCTTTGGATTTTATCAAGAATCTATAACAGAAGCACCAGACCAGATGTGACAAAAATATTCAAGGCAAGGACAAATGTTAGACTTATAATTAAGTAAGATAGATTCTGGCAAGAAAAATTGTCTAGCACGACATAGTGAACTAAGTTTCTTAGCTGCAGATGTAGCAATTGATTCAATATTCTCTTTCGACTTTATGTCAGTTGAAAACGTTAGTCCCAGAAAGTGCAATGTGTAACTCTCCTTGAGGTTAGCATCAGCCATGCTGATGGGAAGTAAAATGAATCTTTTAGGAGATTAAAAGAGAGAAGTTTCATTTTTAAGGTGTTAGAATTAATAAACCATTCCTTGCCTCATTTAACAACAGGTCATAGGTCATTTGTTTAGGTCAGTTGCCAATTCCACCATATCGAACCGATCCGACTTGCTATAATCATGTAAATAGTTGTGTCATCAGCATAGAAATCGCTTTGAGAACTAATGACATCAGGAAGATCGTTGATGAAAATAAGAAATACCCTAGGTCCAAGGATAGAGCCTTAAGTGACACTTACATTTATGCAAAAATATCTAGAAGTGTGGCCATTTAAAATAACATTAATTTCGCGATTTGATAAAAAAGATTGAATCAGTTCAAAAATTCGTTCAGAAATACCATAACATTTCAACTTTGCCAAAAAGAGTTAGTCCGCTAATAGGCCGACAGTTATAAATATCAGATAGTTCATCTGATTTCTTAAAGACTGGACCTACAGAAGAAGATTTTTAACAAGCAGGAAAGCAAGAAATAATAAAGCATATATTTTAGAGAAAATAGGAGCGTTTCTTAAAGACGATTGCAGGGATATTAAGCTCAGAAACTTTGTAAGGATCCAGTTTAAAGATGATAGCAGAAACCATCAACTGATTTATATGCATCTCACACAATAGATATTCAGTTCTAAATAAAAAATCGGGCAACTATACTCCAGATGAGTCAAGAGTAGAGTTTAAGAGAACTTATGAGCAAAACATTCTTCTTTATCAAAAGATATTTACACCTTAAATTATTTCTTTTTTCTTTTTCCTTCTTTTTTTTTCTTTATTTTGTGAGTGCATGTGCGCGCACGCGCTTGTAGTATTTGCAGCTTAATGTCTGGATCATGAAAACACTTTATTATACAAGAAAACAAAACCTATGTTTAAAATTGAAAATTCCTCTCTTTTCTTCAAAATATCTAAACTTTGTACTAAATGTGAAGACAGCAGATGGCCAATATACAAGTAAATAATAACAGTCGATTACGTGCTATTTTTTCAAAACTGATAAGTTTGAGAACAGATCATATTTACCTTATGATAAAGACATTTGTTTATAATGATATTATCGTAGCCTGATCAGTAGTAAAACTATAGAGAGTTCGATCATGTTTATTAAATAGGCCTTGTGCCAAACATAACCGAACTAACCACAAGTTATGATTATCATCAGAAGGTTGGAAAGAATAAAAGTGTTTCGTTTGTATGTCTAAGTGAAAATTTATTTATAGAACAGAATGACATCAATTTGTATGAAGTAAAATTATTAATTGTGTAAATGTTCAGAGATAAAGTGTAGTACGAAGTTAAATGAATCTAGAGTTCGTAATTACACCGAAATGAGAGTATGAAGACAAAGACTAACAGGTTAGTAATATAGTCTGTGTCTCTTTCTTTCTTTTATGGACGGCGAGAATAATTTTTAGAAGTGTCTTACTGTTGTTATTGTTTTCTTCTTCTTTGTTGACGGTGAGAATGGTGAGGACGACGAAGAAGAAAGTATAAGGAAAATAGGATAAGAGAGAGAGAGAGAGAGAGAGAGAGAGAGAGAGAGAGAGAGAGAGAGAGAGAGTTGTCGAGACATGTCCGGTTCAGCGGCTTGCAATTTCTCCCTTACATTGTGGTGGTGTCTTATCTGATCTCTGCTCCCATCTAACTGATTCCACTTTCTCTCTATATATATATCAAGGGGCTTTTTTCACACAGGCTTGTTAAATTCATTCAGTTTTGTAAACCGCTCTCTTTCCTTGGTTAGAAAATACTTATCACCTGGTTGCGAAATTTGGCTTTGTCTTCTTCCTTCCGTACGAGGTCAAACATTTTTCCTATTAGTCAAAACAAAGATTTTCCACTAGATTTTCCACTGGAGTGCGAAATTTGTAAACAGTAAATAAAAATATTTACAGATTACATGTTTCTTATAGTTTCGTGTTGTTTATATTATTTATAGTGCTTGACGCATGCACATGTAAACATTTTGGTTTGTTTTATTTTGGTTAACTAGTTTCGTATTTGCTTTTCAGAACTGTTTTTTCAATCATTTGAAAAAAGTTTGATATCGAAACTCGTTTTATCAGTCATTTTAATTTATTTTTTGTTTCTGTAATGCACTTAAAGGTTCGCCCTGAATATAAACTCAGTCCAGTTACGTTTACCGTAAAACTAGAAATAAATATTTCAAGTAATGAATTCATAAAGTTTTTGAAACCTTTTTTTTAACAAAGCTGGATCAAGAGAATCTATGATACGAGGCACCTCAATCTACTACATCTCAATTTTCATCAGTTAGTATTCATATAAAATACAAAGTTTATCGTAACATAATTATGTACAATAATGGGTCATATACAGGTGTATAATTCAACTAGAATAACTGAAAATAAATACAATGTCAAGAACATAAACGTCAAGAAAACTAAATGCATGGTCATCAGCAAAAAGAGGAGGCCAAATTCAAACTACAGGTCGGTGATACTAAAATCGAATAGGTGCAAGAAATTTAATTCCTTTGGAAGTGCTCTGACAGAGAACTGAAAATGCATCACCGAGATCCGAAGGCGTATTGGCATGGCTAAAGATAGATTTAAAAAGCTAAGCAGAGTATTGAGAGACAGGAAGATTTAATTAAAAACAAAGAAAAGAGTACTAGACTGTTATGTGATATCTGAATGCTGGAAAATCTTTTCAAAGATGAAGGAGAGACTCGAAGGAGCAGAATTGTGGTTCTGCAGAAGGATGCTGAGGATACTATGGACCCAGCATATGAACAATGAAAAGGTGTTGGTGAATATGCATATGAAAAAGAAACTAATACTCAGCATCAGGAAGAGGCAGCCAAGGTTCCTGCGACACGTAATGAGGAAGCAAGGTTTGGAGAATCTGATACTCACAGAGAGAGGTGGGGGAGGTAGCAGGAGACCTACTTGATGGGCTTGAGTGAGTGAATGGCGGAGAGGAGTCTGAGAGAGATACCAAGAGGACAGGTATTAAGAGCAACAAGAGACAAAGCCAAGTGAGTCCATGATCGGCCCATGAAGAAAAAGAAGAATGTCTTTGAGAAGCACAATTTAGTTCCCTCCATTTCCTCATATATATTCTAAGAGACTTCATTCACAACTTTTTCCTTTGCAAGTGAGAAATGAAAAATTTATAAGAAGAAAACTAGGGGAGAGAGAGAGAGAGAGAGAGAGAGAGAGAGAGAGAGAGAGAGAGAGAGAGAGAGAGAGAAAGGGGGAGCAAAAATAAAGAGAAAATAATATGTGACGCATTTTATGAGTGTTTTTCATTTCCAGAAATACAACCGAATCAACCGTAATAACTGTAAACAATAACCATTAAAGCAACGATGAACGGAAGATCTAATATTAAGCCTTGGCTAAAACTTGAAGGTTTTCATATTGATTTAACAGTGAAGTTCAAAGATCTTTTAATTGACCTTTGGTCTTTGAAATGAACTAAATAAGGACAAAAGCAATTTGATCTGAGCGTGACATTTTCACCTTGTCCTCTATTTTCAAGTTTTCAGAATAAATATCTTATTTTTAAGGAGTGACGACCCTATATACGGCGTATAATGACGGACTTATAGGGTGATTGGTTTATTTATTTGACTTTACGGTTTATCAAACTTTTGTAGGTTATTTAAAACCAGAAAATATTTTTAGATTGTAAGCAGTTTTTGAGAAATTAATGATTTACTGATACAAATCCGACTGATTAATCTCTACCTAGGGAAAAAAGAGATGGATTCATACTTTCCCCAAGAATATTTGTGCGTTAGTGAATATAATTCTCTACTGGAATAGGAACTCGGCTCTCCTTTTTTCAATTCCAAAACAGTATCGATTACACCAGCCGTACATTCAAGCTTATAGTCCCTGATATTTCCAAGCAGGCACCCATCTAGGTACTAACTAGGCTCGACGTTGCTTAACTTCGGTAATCGTCCGTGATTCAGTGTTTCAAAGTAATATCGCTGGAAGCCAAGATTTATAAAAGAAAGTAAGTATAGAAATCTCGTAAAGACGACATTGTAGCTGAACACACAAACTGATTTCAACAGTTATAAAAAAACAGTTGTCTAGTGTCTTTCGATGTTATGGTCTCAGAAAGATCTCACAAAATAATCACTTTCTTAGATTTCTTATATGACCCCCCCCCCCCCAAAAAAAAAATCAAAACAAACAAACAAACAAAAAACCCAGAAAACAAAAACAAAAACAAAAACAAAAAAACAACGCATGCTTCCATATCGACAGATTGCCGGATCTTCCAAAATGTCCACATTTTTACGCATAACGATGCTTGAGATTTCAGTCTTTGCCATTCATATTCCCGAAGGTCCTACAATTTAGTAAACATGATAAACAGACACAATTTATTTTGTGTCACATGTGAGAGATGTAATGTTTTTGTCAACAAAAATGAGAATACTATGTTAAACATAGTATTCTCATCATTTCTTGCTTTGTTCGCAATAATAGAAAAATCGACCAAAAATACCTGCCACGGAATACAAATAATAATCCTCTCTATTATAATAAAGACCGTTGTCCACACACACACACACACACACACACACACACACACACACACACACACACACACACACACACACACACACATATATATATATATATATATATATACGTATAGAAATGAATATGGTACGAAGAAAATATGAACAAAACAGTGCTCAATATAAATATAGATCTATGAATATTTATTATAAATTGTAATTTAGAACATGTTCACATTACAATCTACTACAAAGTGTACATTTTGTTTTGACATTAAAAGGACAATATCTCATCAAGTAGTAAACGCTATCTTTTGACGGGAGATGAAAAATTCGCCTTCTTATATTGGTAATCTTTTGTGTGCAAGGTAAAGTGGGTAGGGAAAATGAGAAACCAGGATGGGGGATCGTAAAAGGGACATTGAGGAAATAAAGAACAAAAAGAGGAAAACGGGACAGAAAGTGAAAGGACTAAAAGAGACATGGTGAAGGGGTCAAAGAAAGCGCCAGATTTAAAAGTAGGAAGTAAAGTAGTCATATACAACCTTTGATGACCCGGCGTTTGGGTTTAACAAAGAGTAAGAGGTAAGAAAATGCATAAAGGGGGTAGAAAGTGAGAAAAATGGGCAAAGACGAGAGAGGTGTGGGAGTCAGCATAACCGGCGAAGTGGTAGGTTTTTTTAACACTCTGGCCTGGAATGGGTAGTGAATAAAAATATGTTTTAGTGAAGTATAAGGCTACAAAATTTTGGTGTTCTTTGAAAAGATGGTGAGATCTTGTACATAGGCATAGGCATAGGCATATGCTATTTTTATCTCTAATTTGATCTTTATTTCATACTACAAATTGTGACCCAATTAAGGCTTTTCTAAAAGTTTAGGTTGAAATTCTACTTTAACAATTTTGTTTTCAATAACTCCTATAAGTTATTCAAATAAGTTAACCCAGTCGGCTTAGAAGGTCTCCGGTTGATGATGTTCTCAAGTAACTCCAATGCCAACTTGGCTGTGTCATCCTTTATGCTTAAAAATACCCCCCCCCCCAAAAAAAAAAACAAAAGCAAAAAAGAAAAAGAAGCCCCCTCAATTCATTCATAGTGCTTCTATCACTACTTTTGCTGAAGAACAGAAATACAAAGTGCGTCAGCAATTAGAGATTCATTCAACTGGTTAACGTAAGGCAACCAATTAGTAATTTGTTATTATATAATCAATTATTTTATCAAGGTAAAATAATTGAATAAGATTTTATATTCGGCTTTACTCTCTCAAACAACCTCAAATGGAATGACTACATCAAATCCATAGCTGCATCTATTGCTAGGAAGGTTGGGTTACTGTGTAGGGTCAGGAAGTTTTTCTCGTCAGAATCCATTTTGCACATTTCGTAATCAACCATTCGTCCATGCATTGAATACTGTTGCCACATCTGGTCGGGTTCGCCTGCTATTCAGCTTGATGTACCAGACAAAACCCAATGAAGAATCTACAATAAAATTGTTCTTGACTTAGCAGCCCGCCTTCAGTCACTTTCTCGTCGACGTGATGTGGCTTCCCTCTGTCTTTTCATGTATTTTCATGGCAACTGTTCTGACGAGCTTTTTTCCCGATTAATTTTTTCCACATGAATTTACTCGTGCTACTAGATTGGCATCAAGGTTTGACCCTTTTACAGTTGAAATAATAAAATGTAACCGCCTCTTCTACAGTTTCTTTTCTCGCACTTCCCATCTATGGAACTCATTTCTGTTTGCTTGCTTCCCTGATCGCTTAAATCTTAAAAGTTTAAATGCAACGTCAGTTTCCATCTTTTATCTACTTGATTTCCATCCATCTTTTATCGTTCCTTCGACATTCACTGTAACTTTTTTTATTCTCCAACTGTAACCCCCTGCGCACCAGTGGCATTTCTGCCTTTCTTGGGATGAAATGACTATTAAATGAATAAAAGGTAAAAGCGATAAAAATATATGAATAAATAAGAACTGTAATTTAAAAAAATGTTCTTTCTGACGATGGCTTCTATTTTCAGACAACGAAAAAGAATTGATCGGAGTGATCAATAAGATTCAAGGAAGACATCAAGATGGAGGTGGTCATGAATGGCGATGACAAATGTACAGATGAAACGGACATACTGTCTCATCATATGAATGTGACGCTGCAAATACCGCGTTCACCAACACCACTCAGTAAAAAAGAGAACATGAAAGAAAAATTTGGAGAAGTTGAAGACAAATTCTGCGACCCAGACAACACAGTTTTGATAAAAATGGAAGATGTGGTTGCAGCAGCGTTTGCCATTAAAGGTGGGATCTCGAAAATCCCCTGTACGGTAAGTCAACATTTATATCTTCATCGGTTATTGTTAGAATTTTGGAGAAACATTTTTCATGTTGGCCTTATATCATGGTTTGCAGAAGTTCTTGTTTCTGATTTGCTCGATAGACCAGGATGTTTGTATTCTGGTTCAGAAAGCTTCTGATTGGTTGGTTGAAACCTGACTTTATGTTATGTTATGTTATGACTTGAAACATGACGTTTCTGAATATACATCTATTTTTAGGGAAAGTGATATTTTGCTCTCGTTGTTATTATTCCTTTATTTTTATGCATTTATTTTTCTATCACTGTAATCATCATTATTTCGGGTGTTAGACAATTTATTACTAAAAATATTAAATTATATCAAAACAATGGTACACCTCTGAGCAAATGAAAACATCACGGTACAAAATGTTTAAAGAGTATGCATTTAAATGTAATGAAATAAAACCATAAATTAAAAAGAAATACACACAAATATTACCTTAGTTTATTTCAATATTTCTATTAACTTATTTGTGCAGCTTTTTTAGTGTGAAGCCTGTTTTTCTTTCGCGATTTCTTCAATGTTTGGTCGAATGTCTGATAGGGAGACTCTCAGTTCTTTTTCAGTTATGCGTTGTTTGTTTGTTTGTTTGTTTGTTTTTGCTTGTTAATTTTTATGCTATTTAGAGTTAAGAAACCCAATTCACATAAATAGAAAAGTAGAAACTTGCAGTAGAACAGTTAATGCTTTTCTAGCCAATGTGGAATATTCTTTTTATACTGAAATCCAAAATGTCTCAATGGCTACAGTCGAATGTTTTATTTTGAGCTCTCGATCATGAGAAATATTTTACGACACACTTAAGAGACTCTCGTAGCACATAATCACTAAATTATAAAGTTTACAATGCATACATGAGAACATTTTTAGTAATTCAGATTTTTATACACGTTGACAATAGCAAAGAATAAAAAAATAATAATTCGAATTTTGTAAACGTTCTCTTTTTCCAGAACGACCAGTCTAGTATCAATAACTCAATCTAGTCTGCAATATAAATACTTAATATCACCTTGTGTTTTATATTTTTATTTAAGCAATTTTACATATCTCTCAAATATATACATATAACGGTCACGCAACCTGATCTTCACGTCTTAGCAATGAGATATTCCGTTGTTATCGTAACAAGCTAAATTACTCGAAACCAATAAGCGAATATGCTTTGTGACATCACAAAAGAATACGTCATTAAAGAATAGTCTGCTCAATTTTTATTTCTTCTATTTCCTATTAGCTTTCTTGGATATTTTCACAATTAAATTCACGTTTAATGATTTAAAATCAGTTTTTTTTGTATTAATTGGGATCATAGGGATAAATATAGAGACAAAAATCCTGTTTTATTCTTACATATAATACAACCAATGTAATTTCAAAATTACTTAAATTTCAATGTAGTTTTTATAATGGTGCGTGAATAAAAAGTTAAGATTCTGTCCCGGGTAAGAGCAGACATGTTTCCCTAACTCACACAAACACACGCGCACTAGTTGCGGGTAGCAATTAGTGGCGCAGATTTTTATTTCTCACCAGCATGCACTCACAACACTAAAAACTCCAATTGGAAACAGACATTAACACTATGCACATTAACTTTCATTCAAACTGAACTTTACATAAAATAACTTTCTACCGAACATTTTACGTTTCTGTCCAGACAAAGGGAAAGAACTTTTCTTTCCTTACTTTTATGCATGCTCTCAACCCTATGTAACCTTTGTTAATATATTGTTTTTCTGGTTACTTTCGCCTTTTCATCTTTCTTATTTCCTGCTTTATTTCATGACCCAAGTTACACCGAGTCCACTCGTAAAACTAAATTAGTAATGGACGCTTCGTCCTCTACAAATGGTGACCACCGACGTGGGTCGATTCGACGTAATTCAGTCCAGCATCGTTGGAAATGGGACTCAGCATTTCTTCTTCGTCTGTCAACAAGAACTACTATTCAACGTCGTTAGCTCCCAACTTTTTCCACAGGACTCTACATAAGATGGCGACCACACACAGAATTTTTACAATCGCACACTAGACAACACAACTGTCATCTCTCTCTCCCAGGTTTTCTAGAAAAAGAGTAACACAACGTCTATTCAAAGACGCCTTTCAGCATTCAGCGCGATGTCACTCAACCAGAACTCGAAAGAGATCGACAAGCCGAATTATTTATACTGGAGAACTGAAACCTCCAAAGAAAATTCGACATTAAACCCAGATATCCTTTTAGTTCTCTTAAACACGCATCGACACTCGGTATCAACACAAGCTTCAATCAACCACTTTGCAAATCAAACTTTATTCCCAACTGTTAATTCTTCTAACGCCAACATAAATCCACACACACAGCCAAACACGGGAATTCTTACAAACGCAAGCAACTCAACGTGGAGCATTGGAATAAATTAGAAGATTTTTAACAGCCATATCAACCACCGAGAATTTTCCAGAGCATGCCACATTCTGACACTCTGACAGGGTTACACTGCCGCAAAACCCCTAGTCACGCGCACCGCAACTCAGACTCTTTTTCTCTTCAACCTACGAGAGACAATAAAAAAAATTCACTTTCACAAATTCACTCGTCATTAATGACGCCTTACAAACTTCAACTCAAGTGAGAACGATTTTTCTCTACATGTACACTGGTCAACGTAAAATTTTTCTCATTCTTCAGATCACCATGTGCTTTTCGATTATCCAACGTGGCGGACCATCGTTCCAGTAACCACCCTACACACCTATGAGCCACGTCCGTGCCACCCATCTTTTTTTTTTCAGCAACCTAACCTTTTCTATGTGCGTTGTGGTCCAGTGGATATCGGCTCGGAACGAGAAATCGGAGAGCCGAGTTCAAATTCCAGTCGAATTCATTGCATTCACTTACGCGCAAATACCCTTGGGAAAGGTATTAATCCGTCTCTTCCTTCCAGTTATGGGTTAAATAACAGGACAGATTGGGTTCTATAGCCTTGGCTGGCAACCAATCTACCGCAGAAAGCAATGGCAACCTACTGCGGGATAATCTTCTGCCCAGTCAGTCATGTCTCTTTCGAGACATGATCGCGCCAAGCGTGTTTCACGTATGGCACTTAACTGACTGACGTGAATAAACGACTTTTTATTCTCCAGTGCCTTTTTAAGGTGTTTCAAAAGACCAAGGAAGATAACTAAATTTAGATTATACAGAGTATTCTCCCTTAGATACATAAACAAAACTCATTTAAAGTAAATCTGATGTTTAAATTCACACAGAGAAGAAAAAAATCAATTAGAAATAAGAAAATATGAAAATACAAGAGCAATAAGACAATTCAACTGTCATTTTATGTCAGTATTTTTTCGGTAAAAATGTTAGAAATAATCTGAGGTAAAATTTCTACAAATGAAATGTCTGGATAACGATGCCCAATAAAATTAATGAACAGTCAGTCAGTTAAGTGCAATACGTGATTCACGCTTATCGAAAGAGACATGGCTGGCTGGACAGATGATTTTCCCGCAGTAGGTTGCCATTACTTTCCGCGGTAGACTGGTTGCCAACCAAGGCTATAGAACCTAATGTGTTCTGCTATTTAACCCATAGCTGGAGGGAGAAGAGACAGCTTAATACCTTTCCAAATGGTATTTGCTAGTAAGTGAATGCAATGAATTCAACTGAAATTCGAACTCAGCTCTACCGAGTTCTTGTTCGGAGCCGATATCCACAAAAACACACATAAAGTAAAGATAGACAGAAAAGTGTAGAATAGTCAGTGACGGCCAGCCTTTCCCAAACTCCGTTTGTCCTTGTGCCAAATCAAATGTATGACTTCAAAATAAAAACAACTCTTGCATTAGAGATAAAGTCTGGATGTAAATTTACGATCGCTCAAGTAGATGAATTTTATGTCAATCTGAATGCGCATTTGTGTATATATCATTTACGCTAATTAGCTTGCGAATAAAATATAACACATTACCATGTATATACCTTGATTTCTAATATATATATATTTTTTTGTAAATATCCACGCGTAGAACACAAGGAATCATTTAATTTTTAGGCGGACGCAGTAATACGTTACTGTAAATTCTTTTGTTGATATAATTTTATAAGTGGGCTGTGATTCACGAGAATAATAAAGAGAAATATACGATATAACAATTAAGAAATATTAATTACAAGATAAAGCGTTGAGATTATCTTTTTGTGGTGGCGAACTGACGAACAAGTGAGACGTTGAAATAAACTTCGTATCCGCTCAGAAAGCGACGCTGTTGTGTTGACAGAAAACTTTTTTCTCCCTAAAACGATGCCATTCTTAACCCAACAACAATGGGTGTTTTTAAAAATAAAGTGTTGCCGCGTGGGATAAACATTTTTCTTACCATTTTCTCACTTACACACACACACACACACACACACACACACACACACACACACACACACACACACACACTATATATATATATATATATATATATATATATATGCAAAAAAGAAAACCGAACACATATCTAAAGCGATTATAAATCCTAATTTATTTCGACAAGCGAATAAGCGTCTATCTCTTCAGATCGCAAAATTTTAATGGTTTAATTTATTCAGAATATTCAAAAACAAAGGGGATGGCCCAGAAGTGAATTTACTTCCAATGATGTCAGATTAGGTAATGGTTTGAGAAATATACAGTTTAGCATTAAGATGTAGCGATAGTAACAGAAATGTCACAAAGAATTTAAATACACGCACATACACAGAATAGACACAAAAACTAAAACAAACATAATAAACTAAAAGGAAAAACATGATACAAAATTTTTATACACACGTAAAATAAAATAAATTAAAATAAGCACTTATATATTGCCGAATATATCAAATACAACCACAAACATTTTAAAAACCAAAAACAAGAAAATTCGGAAAAATATGAAACTGGTTTAGCCAGCAAAATTAAGTAGGGGTAAAACAAACAAACAAACAAACAAACAAACAAACAAACAAACTAACAAAAACAAAAAAAAAAAACAAAAACAAAAAAAGATAAAAAACAAATCCTATTAAACAGGTAATTAGAATTTGTTTTTATGTTTCCTTTTAAAAAATTAATTTCTCTAGTTTAATAGCTGGCTAGTTTCTCTAAAGTTAATTATTCTTATTTTTTCGCTTAACCATATATTACATCTATTTCTAAAGTTATTGGGGGGGGGGGGGTTATGTATAATCTTCCGTTCAATCTGTGGAGAAAGGCCTCTGTCTTTTAACTCCCAGAAATATTTAGACAGAGCAGTCTGGAATTTAAGGTGGGGGTCTAGAGAAAAAGTACTTATGATTATAAAACCGCAGTTTCCAAGTTCCGGCGGAAATTCCAAAGTATACTTTTATTTCTTTTTCATATTCTCATGGTAAAATAATTGTTTGTTATATAACTTTTTCAAGCACACATATATCTCCAATTGGACAGTTATCTTTAATTCTACAATTACAGGAGATATATATATTTATTTAGTGATTATTATGAAAAATATCTAGTACTTTATTTTAGCGAAAATTAATGATGTTGTGAATGTTGCTAGTACAAGAGTAGCTAATTTTTAATGTTTCTTTCTTACTTAGTGGGTTGTTTAAATATCTATAGTGTTGAGTTGTGATTGAGCGACAAGATTGTTGTTTCTTTTCAGTAGTTTTAATGATGAAATATATTTCGGCAAGCAGGTTTTTTTTTTTATTGTAAAGCATTCGATTTCGGGGTGGACATGGAGCGCTGATAGGTTTAATGCAAAGAATTTATCACTTTAACTGAGCAAGTTCATACCGACTTCGAAGTTTCGTGAGAACATCGTTTTGATGTCGGCTCTCATCACACACACACACACACACACACACACACACACACGCGCACACACACACACACGCGCGCGCACACACACACACACACACACACACACACACACACACACACACACACATATATATATATTCTCAGATATAATTTGTAGAGAGAAACAATGACTAAAAGAAAGAGACAAGAAAAAAGTATTTAGTTTCATGCGACGCGTTTCTTCGAAAAAAAAAGAAAAAACAAAAACAAAAAAAACAAAAAACGAAAAGAATTAATTCAATTTTATTATTGTTTATAGATACTTTATTTCAAATAAATTCATCTGCTTTTTGCCTTGACAAAGTCCGACAGCGGAAGAACAGTTTTATTTATTTATTTTTCTTTAAAGCCGTATATATTGTGGTGTTATAGAGATTGGCTCGCAATGAGAAATCGAAGAGCCGAGTTCGAATTCCAGTTCAATTCGTTTCATTCACTTACGCACGGATAACCTTGGGAAAGGTTTCTTCATCTCTTTTCCCTCCAGCTATGGATTGAACAGCAGGATATATTGGGTTCTATAGCCTTGGTTGGCAAACAGTCTACCGTAGAAAGTAATGACAATCTACTATGGGAAAATCTTCTGCCTAGTCAAGCGTGTATACTACACTGCCATTAACTGACTTATATCGACTCAGTTCATTAGAAAAACAATAGCGAGACATCGTCGACGCAGTTCATTCTCTTTACTACCATTTATTAAACTTTATTACCGTTTATGAAAACTCTTTTCGCGAGTTCGCTCTTTAGCAGTGTCTTATCGTTTTATTTTTTTGTAATAATTATGTTGTCGAGTTTGAGTTTGAGTTTTGTTTAACGGCATATTAACCAATATGGGTTATTTAGTGCCAAAAAGGTGGGGTTTTAAGGTATTTTTATTTTATAATGTTCTGTTGTAGTAGAAAGGTTGATTTAGTCAGATTTTAAACTAAAAATGTCTTCTAGTTTTGTATTCAAAAATGTTTTGCTGAGAATTTTTTTCCTTCAAAAATATGTTATGTTAATAATTTTTCCTTCAAAAATTTATATTTTTCTATAAAAGTCTAGTTTTATGTATATATTTCTATAAAAGCGTATTTTTATACTTTCATAGTGTTTTGAACCCAATTTAGGGGTTAACTATTTGCCCATAGCTGGGACCCTAACAGGTGCTACCACTCTGGGTCAAGGTGGACCTGAAAACAAAAGTAATTAAGAGGTGGTTCCATGCTCCTCATAAACTACCAATCAGAGGCCTTGCTGCCGGATGCAATTATGTTGTCGAGTAGTGACGAATACATATATATATATATATATATATATATATATATATATATATATATATATAGTATTTCTATCCTGTCACGCTCAGGGGGTTGTATTATTTTTTCTTATGTCTTGATGTAAGATACTCAATAGTAGGCACATCGATATATATATATTGCCGTAATTTTAGACGGTATAGCGATATAATATTTTGCTGTCATTTTTGACTCGTATATGCATAAAGATCTACACATTCATACTTGTATGCGGGTGCATACAGGAGATTCGGAAAATTTTTACACACTTTATGTCGGGAAAAGAAAAAGAAATTGCCAGATGTAACCATCAGTTCTATGCTAACAGTTTGTTTTCTCTCTCACTACTCATTTGTGGAACTCTCTTCTGGCTTCTCGCTTTCCAGTCAAGTATGATATTCAAAAATCTTTATCTTCGCTCTTCTTTTTTTTCATCGTCTTTCTCCTTAATAATGTTTATTATTTTTCTCATTTTATCTCCCGCTTAGTAATCCCTAGTGTCTTAGTGGCTTTATTACCTTCCTTAGAGTGAACTGATTAAAAAACAAACTTTAAAGTACTACTTTTACAATTTTCACACACCACCAACTAGAGCCGCACAAGAAGTATTACCGAGAGCACAACATTTTGTTCGTTCCAGAATTATTTACATTTTATATTATAAGTATAAAAAAAATAACACGCTAAACAGAATAGATGCAGTTCCACATCCCAAGAAGCCAGTTTATCGACAGGGAGGAAAACCTTGGTTTTAAACCTCCGGTGTCTTACGGTGATATCTAAAACACAGAAAATGCTATGGGAGTAAATCCAGACATGAGAACGGGAGTAGTTCCCCTAAGCCGGTTGACTGCCAATACTGATAACATTTCGGCAACGCTGCTGCCAAGTCGACTTCAAATATACTGCCTTGTATTCCTTGTCGGTACATCCGAGATGGGGCTATGTAGCCTGGACAGCACGCGACCTCCATATACCATTGTCATTCTTGGAGAAATAAAAAAATAGAATTCAAACCACCTGCTGCCTCTTTAACTTCTGAGAGGAGTGACGAAGTAACCTCAAAATCCTCAGTGCAGAAGGGACTTGCAAGTAATTGCACAATTTTGTTTTGAATATCACCAGGAAATACGACTGCAAAGTTGAGGGGCATGGTGAGCATAGCTAACTAGTTAACTGGTTAAAATGAATGAAGGATGAAACAGAATTATATCGTTTTTTTTTTGCTTTGGCACGAGCTACAAGTTTAAATGGAAGCTTAGGGTAGCAGCTCGGCTTGAAGAATCGGAGAGCCGAGTTTGAATTCCAGTCGGATGCATTACATTCCCTTACGTGCTAATACCCTTGGGAAAGATATGAATACATCTCTTCTTCCGTAAACTATGGGTGAAATAGCAAGACAGACTGGGTTCTATAGTTTTGGTGGCAACCGGTCTAGGAGAAAGACAACTCTGAATTCAAACCAACCTGAAGAGGGTTAGGTTCCGTCAGGTTGCTGTGCCCAGAGAAACACCACTTCTACTGCGGCTGCACTACACGTGGTGCCCCTACGGCTCTAATGAATTACGTGAGATTTGGATCTGGACAAGTAAAAAATTAAGAACACCATTCGTTTCAGATTAGATGACCTAAAACGTCATCTCTCCTTGCTATCTTAAGTTCACATTCATCGCTCAGACTTTTGACACTGTCAACTGGCATTCTTCTTCTTCTTCTACGTATCCTTCAGGACGTTTTCGATCATGGTTCTCCACAATTTTCTTTCTTGTGTATCTTTTAGTAAATTTTGTCTGTTTGCTATCTCCGTTAAACCATGTTCCGCCATCCATTTACACAAGCTCGTCGGGTAGGTTATGTGTTGCTTTTCTATGATCCTTCTGCATTTAAATATGTCCAGTGGGTGTTAAATTTTCCAAGCCTTCTTTCTTCATTATGTGCTCTAGAAATTTCAACTGTTTCGTTCTGATGTTAAGTATAAGTGACCTTTTCATTTTCATTCACTCCAAAGCTTTGTCATTGCTCACATGTTCAGTCCATGGTATTCTCAACATTCTTCTGTCGAACCACATTTCTGTTGCTTCAAGTCTCTTCTATATCTTTTCACTGCCATACTTTACTCATGTTTCTCATCAGTTAATTAACGTTTTATTTCAGCACTCATGACTACTGATTGGAATATTGTGAATCCAAGTATCTACGATGCCGTTACACTTTCACACTGTCTGCAAAATGCTGCAACCATGAAGGCTTTGTTTACGCCACTTTTGTTGCGTAGTTGTTTTTGCAGATGATGACTAAGAAATTATGTTATTTTCACGCTTCAGCGATAGACTAAGTTCAGGTTAATGAGTCTAATATTTATTTTTCTTCCCTTGTCACGTAGACGACAAGTCGAGTTGTCAGCCTTTTAAACAAACTTATCAAAGTAAAAAACTAAAGCAAAACAATTCTTTATTCTTAAGTACGATTAGAATAATAAATATTAAAAAAAAACTATCCAGTGTCTAAAGAAAAAAGAAGAAATTAAAAAATGGAAATAAAACTAAAAGAAGAATAAACAATGGGAAACAATTGTTTATATTTCTGTCATATCATCTGTTTAAATCTTCCAAAATTATTGATTATAATTACATTTGTTTCACAATCTATCTATCAATCTATCTCAGTCTGTTCATATCTATCTATCTATCTATCTATCTATCTATCTATCTATCTATCTGTCTGTCTGTCTGTCTGTCTATCTATCTATCTATCTATCTATCTATCTGTCTGTCTGTCTGTCTGTCTGTCTGTCTATCTATCTATCTATCTATCTATCTATTTGCTTGATTTTTGGCATATCAACCGCAATGGTTTATTTAATGTCGACAAAATTTTTGAAATAGGTTCGTATGGATAGAATATGTATTCTTTGTATGAAATCAGTTTGAAGATCAAGTTCCATTATCGTATCTTAGTAAAGAAAGTCAAATGTTTCGCCGGTAATAAATATTACCCTTTTTCCTTCAAAAATGTATTGCTAGTAATTTTACGATAAAAATCCATTTTTACTCTTTCATTATTGACCCCAATTTGTGGATTAATTATTTGCCCATAGCTGGCACCCTAACAGGTACTACTACTCCGGGTCAGAGCGGATCTGGGAACAACAGAAATTAAAAAGTGGTTCTACGCTTCTCACAACCCCCTAATCAGAAGCCTTGCTGCCGAATGCAGCTTATCGTCATACCTAGGACGCTTTATTGGTGTAAGGGTTGCCCCACTGCAGTGGTGCAGTCGACGTATTCTGAAGCCCAATCCAACATGGCGCTCTGTCTGTTCATATCTATCTATCTATCTATCTATCTATCTATCTATCTATCTATCTATCTATCTATCTATCTATGCAAATCTGTTCTGTTCATCTATAGTCGCTTAAATGTGAGAAAATGTTTTAACAAACTGTTCCTAGCCTAAACTGACCACCACTTTTTCACTAGGAATTTACTCCTTGTATTGTAATAAAGGATTTATGGTTACTTGAACTCGAACACTCAGTTCACAATTCCGTTTCACTCACAACGAATGCGACTTGACTAACTCAAATTGAACACTGTTGATATTACTCAACTCCTGATAAATCATATTTGGTTCACTAAAAATGAACATACATCATAAAAAATAGCCCGAACTTAATAAAAACAAAATTTTATCGTCAACTTCTTTGTTATTATAGAGATGAAAGACCGAAGGATTTCTTGATTATTAGATTATATTTTTTAAATTTTTTTAGAACCTTCAAAATTTTGGTTAATTTTTTTTTTTTGCGTGAACGAGTAGTCATAAATTAATATAATATCTTTTTGCGGTGCAAAAACACATTGATTTGGAAATTCTTGTAAAAATTAGATAAATGTCGGATTTTAATGAAATTTCCATAACTTATTCACAAATGAAAGAAATTACATTAGAAATGTTCTTTGTGTTTTTTAGAAAATCTTAGTAAAAATCTTAGTAGAATCAGTTGGGCATCATCTGTAAGAAAAAGAGCACCATGAGGCGATTCACTCCGCCAGAAATTTGGAAACGGCATACTGTACTGCTTGGCATTCGCACCGGAAGGTCTAATACGAACATTTCAGAGTGCTTGGGTGTCAATTTGAGGACAGTGCAGAGGAATCGGAAAGAGTTGGATATATCATAGAGCATCGGAATCAACACGGAGGCCTACATTAAGTGCCTTGAAGTGATAGTGCTGCTCTTGTTTAAGAGGGTGGCTGCTGGAAATCCTGTGTCTGGCAACAGGGTTTTAAAACATGCCACACAAGCAGGGGAACCCATTCATAGCTGTCAGACAATTTAATGCGACCCCATCATTCCTTATATCTGGCTATCTAACTTCCCAGACTGTAACCCCCTTGAATAGATGTGTGGTGTACAGTTGAGCGAGACACCGACAAAACTCCTTATAAGATCAAAGATGAACTGAAGGCAAGTATTATGGCAGCATTCACCACCTTAAACAAAGTGACTATTGAGAAGAGATTCAGATGATTCCGAAATCATTTGGAGGCAGTGGTTGAAGCTAATGGTAATTTTACTAAATAAATTCATTCTTTAGTATTTTAAGATATTTTTGTGTAATATTGGTAAATCTATCTGTTAAAATGAGATGTCAGTATTATTCTCATTTTTGCGTAATTTAAATGATAATTTATTCATCGCACCCTTATAGTTCACTTTTCTCAGTTTCTGGACACACAGTGCAGTTAAAATTAATGCATTAGTCGTTCACCCTAAGGAGTCAGAAGGTAATTTCAATTAAAAAACAAAACAAAACTATTTTAATTGAAAGAAAAAGCAATTTACTAAGGTGAAAATGTATATTGCTAAATCAACCACCGTACATTTGCGTCCAGATTCTGACAACCTTCTTGGCAGATCTTCTGATATCACAATTGAAGATATTTCAAAGCAAAAATAGTTAAAACAAGACATAAAACAAAAACGTAATGAAACCGAATAAGATCGGCTAGACTGTGTGTCTAGATACGTCTAGAGAAAAAGAAAAAGAAATAAAAAACCTCAAAAATTTAAAGTTTCTACAGTCAGTCAATCAAGTGCCATACGTGACACAAGATTGGGCGATCATGTCACTTTTAATCATATTGATAGGCAGAACGTTTTTTCTTCAGTAGATTGCTATTTCTTTCTGCTTTAAACTGGTTTTCAACCAAGGCTATAGAACCCACTCTGTTCTGCTATTCAATCTATAGCTGCAGGGAGAAGAGATGCATTCATATTTTTTTCCCAAGGGCATTTGCGCGTAAGTAAATGCAACGAATTCAACTTGAATTCGAACTCGGGTCTCTGATTTCTCATTCGGAGTGATATCCATTGCACCACAAAGCACATCCTCGGTCTATAATTATAAACCAACGCTCGCGTTTATATATCCTCTCCCCGTCCTACACACACATAATCCCATCAATAGAAACATTTATTTTTAGCCTGATTAAGTCTGTCTAGAGAACGAAACGCGTTACACTGAATTTTTTCATTTTGTCATTCAATAGGCTGACTTTTTTTTTATATATAATAATTTATATATAATATGCTATGTTTTGTGTGTGTGTGTGTGTGTGTGTGTGTGTGTGTGTGTGTGTGTGTGTGTGTGTGTGTGTGTGTGTGTGTGTAAAAATACCCTTGATATACAGCTAACTTGCCAACAAGGTTCTTACTTTTTAAAACTTTTTTTATCTATATTTCTTGGGCACTCAACTGTCACGAATATTGCAGATAATAAGTTGATCACACCTTTGTTCCATCGTGCGTATTATTGTTTACAGCATTTGTTTGGTGATCATTTTTCAAGTTGATGCCACTTAGGGAAAAAGAAAATAGATAACCAAAAGAAAATGGATAACAAAAAAACCAATGATTTTCTCAATTCTTTTTAACGTAAATGAAAGCAAATCGATAGTAAATTTTAATTAGCTTTTGTTACCGTCTAAATTCCAGACGAAACTTTCGTTGTTTCAATCGACTGGAAACCAAATGTTTAGACAAAACATAATCAATATGACCTCCTATAAACTTTGGTAGATCTACAGTAGCAAAGAATCACATAATGCTATTTTTAAACTGCAAACCGGTAACTTGGAATCACGTCTTTTATGATGAATTCTTGTTAAAAACGTAGATTATTTGAGTTGTCGAGATCTGTTCTTGTCTAGACTGAAAAAATGACGGTGGAAGAACGCTATTGTCTTGGACTTACCATACAATTAAGAATTATTTGTTTACCATTTACTTAGCATAAAAATAAGCTAATCTTTTTATTTCTTCATACACCATACATCTTTCGGAGAATGTCCTCATGATTACTGCACTTAGGAAGCCATTTGTTTTCGTTATTAATGGAAGGATTTATCGGCTCAAATGTAAAAGAACAAAAGCAAAAACAAAACAAACGAAAGCAAACAAAATCCTTGAACAAACAAGAGTTTTAATATTATATGAAATAATGAAAACTTTTCATTTCATAACTTCAAACAAAATTCAACTAAATACTTTGAAGGCTTTAGTTTATCTGAATTCCCAAAATGTTCAGTATAGGCATTCTTTGTATTGGAAAGACGTGCAACGTCCTTGTCACGAGTTTCGTAACACATTAAAGGCACCACATGTAGTATCGCCATAACAGCAAAGTAACCGGACGAAGCCCATACCTTTTCAGGTTTGTTTTTTTAAATTCAGTGTTGCCCTTCTTTAGACTGGTTGTTACCTCTAAAACAAAAGAGCCTAACCTATTTAACCTACAGCAGGGGGAAGAGAGACGAGATAGATTAATAGTAGTTGTGTGAAATTGAACGTGACGAACTCGGGCAGAATTTGAACTCGTTTCTCTGATTTTCTCTTTCCGTGTCAATTATTTGTATTATCCAAACATCCGCTGTGCTGCTTCAATTTAAAGCGCCAACAAATTGATTTAATTCCTGAAAATTAACTTAGATTTGAATTGAGAGGAAAACGAACAAAGAAGAAGAAACACTTCTTTAAACTGGTGTGTTGAGCCGATGTGATAAGTGTCTTGATCATTTCTGTTGTAGTCACATGTTCTTTTATTTCATGTTTGATCTTACAAACTTAGTCAGAATGAGAGAAAGTTTTATTTTCTTACACCGATGAGTAACACGCATAACACCATAATCAAGTGTAAAAATCTCAAATTGACAGAAAAGAGCATTATACTTATAATAATAACGCTTTTTTAATGCATATTCATCGCAGTAAACTGAGGATCAAAAATGCATGGCCAATAAATTTCGTATTAAAAAAAGTTGATATTGTGAATATTAATAAATGTTTAAATTACACCATGACTTTTTTAAAAAGATCTTTTAATGTATTTCTTAGAATAATTGAGGTTATTTGGCGGATCTCATTTTCTGTAACTAAAATACATCAAGTGACACGAGATTATCAAACCAGCAGCAAAATGTAATAACTAATCTAGCTTTAATGACTAAAACAAACATATAGAATGCAAAAAATAGAAAAGAAAAAGTTTTAAAAATGAGAAAATCTTTATTTCATCAGTTATACGTTTAGTAGCATTGTCATCAATATTAAGGAAATAGCAAATAAACATCTTCTCGGGAGCTCGGCCATGCTTATTAAATTGACTTTGTGACAAACATAACCGAACTTCCCACAAGTTAGGATTATCGTCATGAGAATGTTGAACGAATATAAGTGTTCCGTTTATAAAATAAGTTTTATTTTATTAACAGAATAGAATAACATCAATTTGTAGGAAGTGAAATTATTAACTGTGTAAATGTTTAAAGAGAAAATATAGTACGGAATTAAGTGAATCCAGAGTTTGTGTGTATGCAGAAAAGATTAACAGGGTAGAAATAAAGTCTGTGTCCCTTTCTCTCTTTTAGCAGACGACGAGAAAGTGAAAAGGATGGTAAAGCAATAAAGGAAAATTGTACTTATCGACGTTAATTTTTAGAAGACAGTTGAAGGCTTTTATTGTTGTTGTTGACGTCTTCTTTGTTGACGGCGAGAATGGTGAGGACGAAAAAGAAGAGATAAAGGGAAATAGCAAGCAAGAAAAAAATGGGAGGGAATGTTTTTCGTCGAGGTATGTCCGGTTTAGCGGATTTGAAATTTCTTTTGTCGCATCGTGGCGGTTTTGATCTCTGCTCCCATCTGACTGATTCCACTTTCTTTCTCTCTATATATACCGAAAGACTTTTTCACATCGGCTTGTTAACTTCTCCCAGATTTGTAAATTGCTCCCTTTCATTGGTTAGAAAATAACACCAGATCGCGAAATTTAGATTCGTCTTTTTCCTTCAGTACGGGTTCAATCCTTTTTCCTATTGGTCAAAATTAAATTTCACACTGGATTGCAAAATTTGAAAACAGTGAAGAGAAGAGAGTTACTTATAATTCGGTATTCACCACAACCTGGTCTTCTGAAGAATAATTAGCAATGCTCAAAATATTTGTAACGGAAAGTTTTGATTTTCTAAGCGCAGCTTAGATGCAGTGGCGAGCCCTAAAGTATGGGGTAACCAGTGAGGATCGCACTCACAACTGAGTTATAACCGAAAGTATGGGGTACTCCTGGAGAATTGAACTAACTACACAATTGTAATAGGTTCTAGCGAGACAAGCTTGCTAACCATTACACCACTTCGAAGTGCCCATTCCTCCGGAAGATTCTTGACTAATCAACTTTGTTTCCAACTGTTTTGTCTTTCCAGAGATCCCAGATGTCATCTGCTTTTGAAATGGAACTATATTTCAAGAAAGAATTTTTGCATACAACTGGAAGGTACGTACTAGTAAAGTGTGGATGCGATAGAACAACAAAAAAAGTAACAAATCTTAATTTTTACAAGTCACGTTATTTAATATTAGCCATAAATAAAACACTATGTAAACCTAGACAATTTACATACACAGTTTCACATAACCAACAAATAAACAATCTAAAGATCGTAATCGTAAATAATTTTCGGCATTAGCCCTAAACATAAAAAGAGGGAATTATCCTTTTCCCTTAACCTCGACAGCCGCGATATACATACAGAACTCGCTATATATACAGTCTCCTAAAGAGGTATTAGCACCTACTCGAAAGATCTTACTGGGGCGTGAAATTGAGAGTCTACATTCAGTATTGATCTGCAAGCCTACTCTCTGTCTCTACTTTCTCACCATATATATATATATATATATATATATATATATATATATATATATATATATATATATGTGTGTGTTAATGTGTTTATGTTTCATCAATCGATATATAAAGTCGTATTAAAAATAATATGGGATTTATGAGAACATTTACTACACATTTTATTTGATATGTAATTAATCCACTCAAATAAAATCTTACAGATGCGATACAGACAAAAAGCAAGATTAATCTTATTTTTCAGACGATAATTAAGGCAACCTTAGAAAAACTGTTTTGAGGTAAATGATTAGTTTCTTTTCTGTAACGGTTCAACCTAAACGAGTTCTTTATATATTTTTTACAGTTTTAAAGAAAGAGGAGCTCGTTACACTTTAATGATGTTAAGCGAGGTAAGTAAGAGTTTCTCTTTTGTATTTGATCCGCGTTTAAAGCATTTTGAGTTGATCTTCTCTTAAAATATTTTGAGTTGATCCTCGTTTAAATTATTAACTGACTTTCTCTTAAATAATTTTGAATGGATTTTTTATTACAGCATTTTTAGTTGATCTTCTTTTAAAATATTTTGAGTTGACCCTTACTTAAAACATTTTGAATTGATTTTCACTTATTGTATTCTTTTAAATCATTTAGGGTTGATTTTTTCTTAGAACATTTTGTGCGTATCCTTTCTTAAAATATTTCGTGTTAATCCATTCTTAAAATATTTTCTGTTCATCTATTAAAACATTTTAAGTTGATTTTCTCTTAAAACATTTTTATATGATTCTCTTTTAAAACGTATTGAATTGATTTTCTCTTAAATCATTCCTCTTCTCTGTAAACATTTACCCTTAAAACATTTTGTGTTGATTCTCTCTTAAAGCATTATTTGACTTACAAAATATTTCCCTTGAATAGAACGTTATATTTATATCCAATTCAAACAGTTAAGTGCCATACACGCTTAGACGTTCATGTCTCGAAAGAGACATGGCTGACTGGGCAGAAGATTTTCCTGTAGTAGATTGCCATTACTTTCTGCGGGTTGACATTACTTTAATATCTAATTAATTTATTAAAAGATAAGCTTACAACTAAATGTGAAATTAAAGATGGAAAATTTAATTGGATACCATAAACGGATATGAACTTGTTCAAATAAAATCTATTTTGCTTCAATGGATATGTTTAAAATTTTTGTTCATTTGTTTTCTGCTTATTCTTTAAAGATTCAAAACTTTGCGTTCTAAAAGTTAGGCGCAATTATTATCAGAATTAGGATACATTTTGTACAAGGCTCCAAGTGCCCAGTGCTTAATGAGGTCACTGCTATGTACTTTTATTGGACTAAGCTAAGTTTAGTAAGTACCTTTCATAGGTCCATCTGGTATAATTACTGTTTAATACTTAACAATTTAGACATACTCTCGAGTATTTACAACATTATTAAATTGATAATTCCTGCTCGAATTTCTCGGATGAGAAATTACCATGATGAACATTATTTATTTTCGCTCTACTGTCCTCTCCCACAATCATTTTCGTTATTATCATGACTTTTCGGTCATTCTTCTGTCTTTTTCAGGTGTCTGTAGATCCGGATAATCTTCAGGGAATTTCAAACTGAACACTTTATTTCATCTACGGGGTTAGATTGTTCTCATTATACTGTCCATGTTTCAGGATATTTCGCCTTGTTATCATTTTGTTCTGCTTAGATATTTCTCATCCTGTTTCTACTGAGTTCAAGTCTGTATTAGGGACTGAACTCACAATTACTATGATATTAAATGCACGAACCAACGCTTTATACTAGTAGACTATTGCTAAGTTGAATAAACCTTGGTTCTGAATTATGAGTTCAATACCTGTGGTGGGTTGTACAGACTCAAATTAAGTGGAAACAGCATTAACTGCTCAATACTTAAAAGGACAAGATGAGATAACCCTGGCTATGGGTAGTGGAACGAGATCGATCAACCCCCGTAGATAAAATAAAGGGTTCAGTTTGAAATTCCCTAAAGGTTACTTGGGCTGACAGATACGACACTTAAAACAGGAAACATCTCAGCTGATATTTTGCTGTGATAATTGCAAATCTACTTCGGCGAAATAAATTATTCACGCGAGATTAAAAGCTACACTTACCGAATTTATTATTTTCTTTAAGGACGAAAGACAAGCTGCGGCGAACAGAGACCGAGAGATGTGACATTTTACTGGATACGGGGTGCACGGTCGTTGTATCAGCTCATTTAAAAAAACAATTCTATATTTTCACAAATTTATAAAACTGGGAATTCTCCCCAAAGTTCAAAACAGAAAAGAAGATAATGTCAAATAAAATAAATGATATTTACACACAGTTAACATGTTTCTCTTTAACTGCGTCGTTTTAGTCATATGAACTTGTTAAACAGATTTTAATTTGCGGTTAATTTGAAAGTTGTATGTTGCACGTTTACACTTTTGTCATGGTAAAGATCGGTACTTGAAACCAGTTCTGAAAATGGCCGAGTAAATAACTGAGAAATGGTAGAAGAACATAGCTGAATGTAAGCGTAGATCGTGAGGTAAATCATTTCGGCCTTTAGTACATTTTGCTATGAGAACAGAACAATTACAATGTAATGGTGATCTCATGCCCGTTAACTGTATTGAAATGTAAATAATGCTTGTTGCGTGACACAATCGGTCCGCACTAGATTGGTTCAGGGCATACACGTAGTCAAGGGGCCTGTAAATGGGACCAACAAATAAAACGTGCGGATGAAGGTTGGCAAATGTGTCAGTAGTAGCAGCAGCGGCGTCAGTAGGAGGCAGGTAATAAGAACATTGAGTTTAAGGCTCTGGAACATTATTCTCATAGATTAAATTGTTGGTTTTGTGGTATAGCGATTGGTAGTTCCATCCCGGGGTTGAGTAGAACAGACTCAATGGAAAGGGGTTGAGCAATAACTGAGCAGTTCTTCATGAGAAAACGACGAAATATCCTTAGCCATGGAAAGCGGAAAAGAAGTATCTACCCTTGAAGATTAAATAAAGTGCTCAATTCGAAATGTCATAAAGATTACTCAAATAGACACGTAACTGAAGAAGGCTAGTGGACACGACAGTTGAAACGTTATGATAATAAGAATAAAGATAACGACGTTAGCCCAAATTTAAATAATGTAAATAGCTTGAAATTACATTTATCAACTTAGTTCAATATTCAAAACGAAGAATTGCGTTCAGTTTTTGTGATTTGGAAAGAAGTTACATACGGTTTATCTTTACTAGTCATTTGATTGTTTCTCAGCCTTTTGGCTGGAAGGCATGACCAGCTAAGACAAGTTTGGATCAGTTAAAACAAACTTAGTACCCAGTCATCACGTATGCGGAGACTGGGTAATATTTGACCAGTGGTCCGAGCGTACGCCATATTAAAAAACGATCTTGTTTCACAACTTACCCAAGTGTGTTGGGGGCTGGTTAAATAAATATCTTTACTAGTCATTCTGTATTATCGATTTTCTATTATTTAATATTTAAACACTTATTTTGATAGCAGCAGCAAAATTTATAAGAGTCTTATAAATTATTTATTATTTCAATTATTTATTATTTCTTACTTTCTATTACTTATCTTTTAAATGGTTTTAAGGTAGCAAGGGAAAGCGATAAGAAAAACAACTAAATATAAACTTCAAGAAAACTGAATGCATGGTCATCAGCAAAAAGAGGATCCAAAAATGCCAACTACAGGTCGGGGATATTAAAGGTGCAGAAATTTAAATGCCCGGGAAATGTCCTGACAGAGGATGGAAAGTGTGATACTGAAATCCGAAGTCGCATTGGCATAGCCAACGACGCATTTCAAAATCTAAGCAGAGTGTTGAGAGACAGGCAGATTTCGTTGAAAGTAACAGAAAAAAAAATGAAAAAATGGACTATTATGTGATATTTGTCCTTCCATATGCAACAAATGCTGGACAATCTCATCAAAGATGAAGGAAAGACACGAACCAACAGAAATGTGGTCCTACAGAAGGATGATAGAGTATAAGTGGCAGTTACATTTGACTTTTTTGACGGTAAAGGGTGGGACCTAGTTGTTAATGCGAGCAACGACAATGTTTTGGAGAGAATGCAAACGAAAAGGAAATTTATACTTAGCATCATGAAGAGACATCTGAGGCTTTTGGGAGACGTAATAATGAAAGCAGGAATTGAAGAATCTAATACTCACAGGACGGATAGAGAGGAAAGAGAGGCAATGGAAAGCAGTGCGAGACATATTCGATGAACTTGAACAAGCCGAGCGGGGGTTGGGAGGGATACCAAGAGGGAAAAGTGTTAAGAGCGACAAGAGATTGGGACAAGTGGAAGTCCATGATCGCCTACGTCCTCTAATAATAATTGTTACATTTAACAACGTTCTATTTACTTTAACGCTTATCAGTCAATAAATAAAAGTAGATTTGTCTCATTGAACTAAGCGAGCAAAACTCCACGTTTAGTGCTTCTAAGGTTCTCAACAGTAAGGAATTATGCATGGAACCTTTGCATATGGAGCCGAACTACGGGCATTATATCCAGGGCGATGATGACATGGTATCGCTGAACGGTGAGTTTCCTAGATTGAAGTTAACGGCCAGGGTGGAGGGTTCCCTCGATGGAATCAACTAATCCGTGTCCTTGATTAAAGTGAGCCTTCAAATCGGTGGCCTGATCTGAAGAAAGTTGGCTCCGTCAGGTTTCAGTCAGTCAGTTAAGTGCCATACGTGATACACGCTTCGGCGATCATGTCTCGAAAGAGACATGACTGATTGGGCAGATGATTATCCCGCAGTAGGTGCCATTGCTTTCTGCGGGAGACTGCTTGTCGATCAAGGCTATAGAACCCAATCTGTCCTGTTATTTAACCCATAACTGGAGGGAAGCGACGGATTAATACCTTTCCCAAGGGTATTTGTGTGTAAGAGAATGCAAGGAATTCAAGTAGAATTCGAACTCGGTTCCCCGATTTCTTGTTCCAAGCTGATATCCATTGCACCACTTAGGCCTAAACACGCTATTCATGATATGAATAGCTACCAAGACATGTAGAGAAAGATGGTGAGGTGCTCAGCTGGGCAATGTTCCTACGATCAGATCTGGACAAGGGGCTAAACGACGACGACGACGATGACGACGAGGATGATGATGTTGCTGATAAAAATCGCCAGTCGCACGAACGAAAAATCACTCTTCTCAGAAAACAAACAAAAAACACTTAGCCAACAAATATGACAGCTTTAGACAATTATATGGAACACATTCAGTAATATTTAAAACTAAATAGTGTAGAGTTGAGACATTTAAGAACATACAAAACCTCTTTTCTGCTAAGTGGTTGTATTAAAATAAAATAATTTATTTCTAAGAAAAGATTAAACGAGTAAACATTTAACTTTTAAAAATATAAACAGAAATACATTTTCGTTTTTCTTAAGACTTTTAGCTTTAAAAAATGTCTTTCTGCATCATTTCTATTCTGATCTTTCCAAAATTGAATGAAAGTATAAAATGTTGAATGCTTGTGATATATTTACGGAAAGAGAGATAGATTATTTTAAAGAAATTTATTTAAGAATTTATTTTTTTATAATCGTTTCATCCCAATCAAGTCAGTACTGCCACTGGTGCGCAGGGGGTTACAGTTAGAAGAAAGGGAGAAGGTAAGAAAGAACAAGGTACAGAGGATGTTGAAGAAAAGATAAGAGAAAGATTGAAATCAAGAGATAGAAGATGGCAATTGACGTCGCACTTGGAGATTGTAGCTATCATGGAAGTAAGTACACGGAAAGGAATTCCACAGTAGGAGAGTGTAGGAAAAGAAACTGATGAAGTAGAAGTGTATGTTCCATTGGAATTTTCAACGGTAAAAGAGTGGGATCTAGTTGCCAATCTAGTAGCAAATTAATTCACTGGAAAAAGCTCTTCAGAGTAGAAGCTGTGAAAATATTTGTAGAAAAGACGAAGCAAATTGATGCAAATTTGTGAATGAAAGTTTCTTTAAAAATTTGAATTTTCCCTTTTTAGGAACAGAAAAAGAATGGTGTGATAGCTGCCAGCGCTGGCAACCATGCCTTAGCATTGTCCTTTCATGGCAATGATTTGGGCATTCCAGTTACCGTTATAATGCCAGTCATCGCTCCGATTATGAAGATTCAGGCGTGTCAAAGATATAATGCAAATGTTATCGTCAAGGGAGAAAATATCGCTGAAGTAAGTCACATTTTGATTTCGTCTAAATAATTTCACTGATGTTTTTTCTTGTTTTTGATTTGAATCTCACAAAGCTGTTTTTCTCTTTCAAATATTTGCTTCCAATTTCAACACAGTCTGGACATTTACAAAAATGTTTCCAGCTGATTTCGAATGTCTCTTAGCGCAAATGGCATTCATAGTTTTTCTTAGTTTATTTTTATCGCTTATTATTTCTCGACTTTTTCTTTTCTACTCAACGATACATTTTTGATATTTACAAAATTAAATAAAGAAATTAAAAGAAAAAAAATTTTAATAATTTTTTAATTAATTTTTCTACCATTCTAACGTATTTCTTTTTTTACTGGAGATAAGGAATGTAAAAATATTCCGTAATTATTTAATTAGTAACTGTGTACACACACACACACACACACACACACACACACACACATATATATATATATATATATATATACCACATATAAATTCGATAACAGCCATTTCAATAGGATTTTAACAACCTGTTAAAATGGCTATTATTGATAGTCTGTTACTGAGAGCTGAGGAAACAGCTTTTAAAATCCTGTTAAAATGTCTACTCTCCCAATGTAATGAATTTATATGTGAAATAAATATTTGCTCTGTTAATTTAAATTTACATCGGACTCTCTGTTAGATCACTTGTAATATTTAATCTAAGATTAATAGGATCCCTTGAGATTACTGAGCAAATTTTTTCCTCGGATTTATTACTGCTATGTATATATACGCATCGCTCATTCCATAATGAATTAGAGCAATCTGGCTATTGGGCGTGTATCATGATAATGTATACGCTAAAAAGTCTACCTTCTTCTACCGAGCGCCCATAGCCCAGAGGTAGAATCGCCGACTGACGCTAATTCGGTCGAGTTTCAATCCTGGGTTAAAAGCAATCGGAGTCTAACCGTACTGATAAGTTGTGATACAGCGAAACAGATCTGTCTGCGGATGACTATATATATATATATATATATATATATATAGATAGATAGATAGATAGATAGATGGATAGATAGAGACGTAAATTAATAAATATACATATGAGGAGGGTATACATATGTACAGTATTATTCAGGTGTTTATAAAACAGTGCACAATGTATGAACAGAGCTGTTTTATATATATATATATATATATATATATATATATATATATATATATATATATATATATTTTTGATCGATTCTCGTATTTAAGTAGATATTCTGTTTATAATCAAACAGTATTATATATTTATTTCTACCGGGCTGATTATTTACGATAAATTTTTCTTGCGAAAATGTGTGTCATTCGGCAGGATTCGAACCCGCGACTCCTAACTACATAGGGGAAGCCACCATATGATCTGGTGCGTCTGTGATCTCGTCGGTAGAAATAAATATATAATACTGTTTTGATTATAAACAGAATATCTGCTTAAATACGAGTATCGATCAAAAGTAATGTTCAAACAAATCATCTCAAATTGTCAGTTGTTTATAAACATGTTTCGTTAATCTCTCTCTCTCTATATATATATAGTCATCCGCAGACAGATCTGTTTCGCTGTATCACAGCTCATCAGTACGGTTAGACATCCGATTGCTTTTTACCCAGGATCCTAGGTTTATGACAAACAGACGCAGGATACTCTCTCTCTCTCTCTCTCTCTCTCTCTCTCTCTCTCTCTCTCTATATATATATATATATATATATATATATATATATATATAATTAAATTTATTTTTTATTTAAAATTAATTTAATTTGCATTGCGGCACGGAAATTTCTATGCTTCGAGATTTTATCTCGTAATCGGTTAATGTTTACTTATTGTTGTGAAAATAATTTACATTTGACTGTATAAAACAATACGCTTGTTACTTATAGAGTTTATATTGAGTGGGTAGACAGTCTACCATGCATAAAGTGAGCATCTAAAAGAATCAGCGGATCTACAGGCCATTCAGCATCAGGACAATATTCAAAAGCACTTTAAACTTTCGAATATATATTTTCTGAATTAAGTGTCATTTTTTGAAAGAGAGCATAATCAAGAACTGTGTGTATCCAAGGAATATTGAAATTATGCATAGTTGATCATGTATGGAGGGAAAAAGGTGCTCATCTCTCGTTGTGGAATGAAATCAAGATATTAGAGAGCAGCACTGAAGGATATGTATACTGAAAGAATTAGGGCAGTGTTAGTCTCTGGTAACCTCTCAGTCGACCTAGCATAGAGATAAACACCATTTTGGAACTGTAGATTAAGAAAGAAAAAACACTGAAAAATCCCTTAGTACAGACATTAAGGTTCCAAATCACAAAATAGAGACGTCCTAATGAATTAAAGCATTCCTTAAAATATCTGGTTCACAGGTAGGTGTGAGTTCAATCCTTGGAACACATATTACCACATTATTAAATTTTTAACACAAATATATGATTTTTAGTTGTGAAAGAATGATAGTTAAATGCCTAAAATTTTCTCTTCCCCTGAATGGCCACTAGCCACAGCACTTATAACATCTCAGCTACTATTTTCAATTGGGCCGAATCAATTATTTATGCGAGATTAAAAGATACACTTTTCGAGCTGACTTTCTTTACAAATGAAAGTTATCTGCAATGAACAGACACCCATAGATTTGACCTTTCACCACATGAAAGACGCATTACAAACCATAGTCATTGTGTCCGCACTTTTAAGTCAAGTGTTTCAAGTTGTAGTCACGTGAACACTAAAACAATTTGAATTTAGAAAGCTGTCTTGAATTTGAAACTTAAGCCATGCACGACAAATTTGCTGCTGTGAAACTATTGGTACTAAATACGTTGGAAAACTGAAACATTACAGGACAAATTATTATTTATTCATTTATTTATTTATAATTTTTAAATAATTTTAAAGTTCCCATTATATAAGCATTTATAGAGACACTTATAATGCATGAAATAATTTAGTACGTTCTCAATATAACTATTTCTTCTACTAGTGTCGAAAAGTAGAGGAACTTTAATGAATAGTCAATGCAAATACAATTATATAAAATAAAACAAGCATATATATATATATACCTTCCTGCTTTTTTCCCTTGGATTGAAGTATCTGAATTAAAATATATATATATATATATATATATATATATAATCATCTCACTCCAAGCAAGGCATTCTACTGCCACTGTTGCGCAGGGGGTTACATCGGGGAAAGTGATGAGAAAGATGGGTTAGTTCTTGGAAATGTCAGGAGGAGGGTAATCGACGGATGAGGATACCGAAGATGTGGATGGAGTAGATGGAAAAAGAGCTTGTGGGAATGGATGCGAGTTAGTGTGATAGAAGATGTCTATTGACCTTACATTTAAATTCCTGGAGATTGTAACTGTCGGGGAAGCAAGTATATGGAAGGGAATTCCACAGTTGGGAAGTGTGTGAAAAGAAGCTGTTAGAGTAGAAATTGAGGTTACACTTTATTGGTTTCACTGTAAAAGGGTGGGACCTAGTTGCTAATCTAATAGCTCGTATAAATTCATACCTAGAGGGCACCAGTGATCTAAGTTCATTGGAGCAAGCCGTGAAAGTATTTATAGAAGAGGCACAGGGAAGTCACGTCATACCGGTGAGAGAAAGACTGAAGCCGAGTCGCCAAGTCGGTATCGATCACATTGCATATTCTCCGTTGGATTTTGTCAAGAATCCCGAGGTGAATAGCAGGGGCACCCGACCAGATGTGGCAGCAGTATCAACTACACGGGCGGATGGTAGATTTATATATGTGCCGGATGGACTCAGACGGGAAAACTTCCTGGCCCTTCACAGTGAACCGACCTCCTTAGCAGCGGATTTAGCAATGGATTCGATATAGTCATTCCACTTGAGGTCCGCTGAGAGTGTGAGCCCAGGAAGGCTAGCCTGTTCCATGCTAATGGGGGAGGGGTAGGAACGATTGTCTATGATGGTTAATAGATAGCAGATTTTGTAATAGTGGTTATAACTGTCTAGAGATGAAGAATGCAATTTTCTCCACTTTGATAAGAAAACTTTGATATCTTAAAGGGTTCTTGAGAGTTACGTGATAGCCTATCTGTGAGAATGGTTAGTTACTTCTTAGCTCATCATGCAGGTCAACGCTTGAATTAGTCTGTTTGGCTGATCACAAATAACGACGTGGAACAAAAGAGGAGTGCATCATGTCCCTACTGGGGTGAAACAATTGAGATCTTTTTTCCTCGTCTTCATCACATACCGATTCCATTTCTATTAGTGTTTTAATTTTTCTGTGCGGGGAAAATTTGTAACAGTATCGATGCACAATTTTTTTTGTAATTAAAATCATTTCGTCTGTAACACATTTCCAGAATTTTATTGAGTTATTGAGTCCCTTCCATCTCTCCAAGGCCAACTATATGCTTTATTGCGTTATTCCGTTTATTTACAGAACTTTGAGCTGATTCTCCTGTTAATTATTGACCAAAGATGTACTAATGCCTGTAGTGGGCCTTGGAGACCAAGATATTTTATCCCTATTACCAATTTCAAGTGCCCCTATCACTATTAAAATGTTACCTGATTGTGATATGCAATTAGGACAATATCTTGGTCATTTCAGTTTTTCTTTATCTTTGAGTCTATTCTCCTGTTAATTATTAATCAAAGATATACTAATGCCTATAGTAAGCCTTGGAGAGTGAGGAAAACCATTATATTTGATCTCTACTTCCAAATATTCCATTTGTCACTTTTTTATTTTCAGTAAAACAAATAGTGCACTCTTTTTATGCCTAATGAGGATAAAAATCCCGTGTGTAACAAAATTCAGCTCAGTTCAATTAGGATTAGTCTGAATACACAGTCTTTAAAATTGTTGTATTCAATCTCATTTTACTTGGTTATATATCCAGAGCACGATGGTTAAATTGCCGCCATTTTATATATTTACTTTTGCGCATGCGCGTTGTTTGTTTTTTATTTTGTTGACTACATAGTATAGTAGGGTCAGTTGGGCACTGTATCTGAGAAAAGGAGCATCATGATGCAATTCACTCTGCCAGAAATTTGTAAACGGCTTGCTGTATTGCTTGGAATTCGGGCCGGAAGCTCGAACCGGACATTTCAGAGTATTTGAGTGCTAATTCGAGCATAGTGCAGAAGTTTCAGAAAGAGTTGAATGAGTCTAATGATGATTACGAAGGTATTTGGAGTAATCACTCATGATGGTGATGTCATGCCTCCATTCCTCTTCTCACAGGCCCTCAGACTCAATACGGAAACATACATCGTGCCTTGAGAAGATAAAGCTGCCCTAGGTCAGGACGGTGGCTACTGGAAGATCCTATGTATGGCAACAGGACTCTGCACTATGTTAGACAAGCAGGAAAATCCAGTCAAGGATTATGGCAGCATACACCAGCTTAAACAAGGAAACCACCAAGAAGTGTTGCAAGAGATTTCAAAATCATCTGGAGACCATAGTAGAAACCAATGGCGATTTTATTGAATAAATTTAGTATTTCAAGATACTTTTGTGTAATTTTGTTAAATATATCTGTCAAAATGAAATGTCAGTGTTATTTTCGTTTTTGCGTCATTTAGTTGACAATACATCCATCGCACTCGATACTATTTCTATTTTGAATAATTATTTTGTTCCATTTTCTTGACTCTACTGCAGGTTTTATTTTTGAACCTGATTTCAAGGTGACTGATACAAATGGGAAATAAGGGATACTTTTTTCTAATATTAGAAGCGAAATATAAACAGTAGTACTGTATATCAAATTACTTGTCTTCTTTCTCAATCTGGAAGTTTCTAGAAATAACTTTTTCGTTCAATGTTTAAACGAATCATTTAATGAAGTCGAGCTGAAAAGTGTCTTGTTTCAAATTTAGAAACCTTTTTTTTTACATTCCCTTTCAACTTCTGAGATTCAGAATCTCACACATATCGATTCTCCATTATTTAAAATCAATCGATAAAGATAATTTAAAAGAGGAAAAATTAAATTAACTAATGTCATAAACCATTGGGAGACTTATAAAATTACTTAAAAAATCTTCAGACCTTTATGAGTGAAATATTTGCTGATAATAATATTGTGTAATAATCGATATTTTCTTTTTATACATATTTTTCCATTCAGTCTAGGTTGTATGCATTAACAATTTCCAAAGAAACAGGAAATATTTACATCAATGGGTGAGTTTTTCTGTCTTCAATTATAATATATTTATGCAAAAAAGAAAAAAGAAAAAGGAACGTGTAAAATTCTACAGGATGAATTAGTACTGAATTTTTACTTCTCTTAAACATTCTCTCAACCAAGAAGCATTATGACTCGAGATGCAAACTTAATAGTAAAATAGAAGAGAATTAAAAATTCGAACAACTGAACATTTGAAAAAATAAAGCAAGAAAGAAACACTTTCTTGTGTATTTATTGGAATCTAAACTCTACTATCTTTACTCACATATAATGTTGCCTTCCGTTGAATATTATAAATTTAAACCAGATAGTTTTGTTGTGAAAAATATCAGTCATTTACGTGCCATACGAGATACACGCTTGGACGATTATGTCTCGAAAGAGACATGACTGACTGGGCAGAAGATTTTCTCGCATTAGGTTACCATTACTTTCTACCGTAGACTGGTTGCAAACTAAGGCTCTAGAACCCAATCAGTTCTGCTATTTAATCCATATCTTAAAGGAAAAGAGACAGATTAATACCTTTCCCAAGAGTATTTGCTTGTAAGTAAATGCAACGAATTCAACTGGAATTCGAACTCTGCTCTCCGATTGCTCGTTTTGAACCGACATCCACAACGCACATTAATATATATATATATAAAGAATATATATTCCCATATTTTCTTCTTTGACTTCATTTTCTGCTATGGTCCTCGTCTCTTCAAGACATAGGCAAACAGCGCTTTCCACTGCCTTCTATCACATGTGGCTTTTAGGAGTTTTCTCTCTTTGGTAAGTATCTCCCTAGTTCCACCATCTATATACACAAACTTGTTAGATAAGTGGCTTTCTGCTTTTCTATAACTCTCTTGCCCTAAATATTATCCCCGAGGATTAAGCTTTTCAAGGTCTCCTTCCTCATTATGTATCTAAATCTATCATCCGCCCGTGCATTGAATACTGCTGTCACATCTGGTCCGGTACCCTTGCTATTCATCTCGGGCTTCTTGACAAAATCCAACGAAGAATCTGTAATTTAATTGATCCCGACCTGGTAGGTCAACTCCAGTCACTTTCTCACTGACATAATGTGGCTTTCCTCTGTCTCTTCTACAAATACTTTCACGGCTTCTGCTCTGATGAGCTTAGCTCCCTGGTGCCCCCACTGCATGAATTTACTCAATCTACTAAACTAGTGGCTAGGTCTCACCCTTTTACAGTGAAAACAATCAAATGTAATCGTAACCTCTACTCCTTCAGCTTCTTTCCTCACACTTCCTGCCTGTAGGATTCCCTTTCATATACTTGCTTCCCTGAAAGCTACAATCTCCAAGAATTTAAATGCAAAGTCAATTGCCATCTCTTATCTTCTCGACTCACATCCTTTCCCTGACAACCCTTGTATCATGTTATTTTTCATTTCCACTCCACTCTCATGAAGACCTCTTCATACCTGTATTCTCATTCTTTTCTTACTCATTCTCTGACTCCCCTTTAATTTATTCCTCTTTCTCATCACTCACCTCTTCTATAATCCCTTGCGCACCAGTGGCATATTCTGCCTTACTTTGGGTGAAATGATTAAAAATAAAATCTACGGAATTTCAACTTCTTGATTACAAGGCTTTCTGTTGTTATTTTTTAAAGACTTCCTTGTTACTTACTCGCTTTATCCATAAAATCTCAGTATCCTGCTGTAGAACCACACTTCTTCTGTTTCTAGTTTTTCATTATTCGTGGGAAAAATGCTCAGCTTCTCCTGCCATATAAGAGGATGGATAAAACCTAGCAATCCAGCCACACTTTTCTTTGTTTCTAACGACATATTCCGTTTGTCAGAACCTTACTTGGCTTTTGGAATGCTTCTTTTGCTCGTCTAATGCACGTTCGGATCTCGGTATCGCATTTTTCATTCTCTGTTTAAGCGCTACCTAGATATTGGAACTTCTGCACCTGCTTGTTTTTATATCTCCAATTCCTAACTCGCATCTTGGTCCTTTTCTCTTCATCATAACCATACTTTCTGACTTCTTGCGGTTGATACAGAAAGCTGTAAGCAAGCTTAAAAATGATTATTATTGTTTTAAGTATAACTGTACACTTTTATAGTTTCTTGATACGTATCGAAAAGAGAACAAAGAAGCTATTTTATCTGCCTAATTAGATTGAAAAATGGCTTTTATTATTGTAAGGATAGGGCAGATGCTTATTTCCCTTTGTCGGAGATAAGTCATATGAGCTACATAAGGACCGAGTAATGACGCCACTTCATACAGCGTCGAAAGCGTCGGTCATTTCTTTCAGTTCGTTTACAGCAACCAAACGGTAAGAGTCTTTTCTATATCTCGGGCCCCCAATTATCAGAGAAGAGAATAAATCTGCCTTTCCTGTAGCTTACAAGTCCATGGTGTCACTTCTCTTTGGTAATATATCTTTCTCAGATATAGAATAAAACTCCAGCTCGCAGTCCTTAATTTGGGAAGACCCATAACTCGCTGTTTCTTGTTTGTGGAATATATCCTCACCTGGGACATAGACGAATCCGGTCCGTTTGAATCAGGAGTCCTAAAAATGTCTATGTTATATGTAAGATGCTTCCTTTATTTCTGCATACACTCTGCTTTGCTGTGTAGATATATTATAATCGCGTGAATATGTCTATATAGTTTTGTGTATGTTTTACTTATATGAAGATCTCTCTGAGAACAAAGCATGTTTGTAATTCATGTTTCTTTCAGCCATTCCGTTCTGTCCCGTCTGTGAACTTCGGTGTTATTATATCATGGATATCATAATGCTCATAGCAGGAAGAAACGTAAATGTGAGAAGATATCTTTCCCCTAAGCGCACCTGTTACAATGTTGTTTAAGTTGAAACTAAACACAGCTGATAATAGTCTAGCCGTAAAATTCCAGACTTCTAAACCCTTAAAACGTTGGTCCATAACAGAAAAAGAAAAACTGATTGAAACTTTATCAAATTTGAACATCGGTAGTTTTATAAGAAGAAAAACTTTATTATTGTAAAGGGTTGAGCATTCACGTGATGCAAAATAATACAAACAGCTTGATTCAAAACATAATAAAAAAAAGTGAAACATTCTTTACGCGTGGTAATCTTAGATGTTATTTTAACCGATACAATTTTGAAGTTTAAAGGATATTTATAAACTTAGATAATCCTAAGTGGGAGACGCCGAGCAATGATCGGACTGCCGTAGTAGTAGTCTACGAATTTAATTATTGCTTCAAAGTGAGTCTTCAAACTGAATGAGTATTTTCCATCTATTTTATTTCATGGCCATTCTATTTTTGCTCAGTTTCGTAGGATTAAAAACATATATTCCTAACTACGTTCCATTTATTTAATTAAACTTGAATAAATACATCTTCTTCTATGTGTCGTGTTCCTCCAGGACGTAGGCCATCATGGCCTTCCACATCTCTCTATCTCTTCTAGTTCTTAACAACCTTTCTCTTGTTACTATCTGAAACCCCCGCTTTTCCATCAAGCATGGTATGCGATGTTTTCCCCTGTCTCTCTTTCTCACTATCTGTCTCGTGAGCATCAGGCTCTCCAAGCCATCCTTCTTCATTACATGTCCCAGAACAGTTTTCCTGATGTTAAGCATTAGTTTCCTTTTTGTTTCCATTCTCTTCAAAACCTCTTCGTTGCTAACATGTTTGGTCCATGGAATCCTCAGCATCCTTCTGTATAACCACATTTCGGTAGCTTGAAGTCTTTTTTCATCTTTGATAAGATTGTCCAGTATTCGTTGTTCATACTTATTCATAAAGTGAATATAACAAAATATATTGGAAGTAGCTATCAGCCTGTCTTTAATGGCTATTAGTATTTCATAACTACGCAAAAAAAGTGAGTGTCAATTTCGGGATTATCATTTATAAGTCTAATGTGAAATAGTTGCACAACCAAACTCAATAGTATCGTAACCCATTAAGGTCGTGCGGACGCCACATATACTGCAGCAATGAATGCAGGGGCGTGTTTAGGGTAAAGTAACCTGACAGAGCCCATCTCTCTTCTAGCTGGTTTTGAATGCAGACATTCCCTTTTCCTAACCTGGTTGCTGCCTTAAGAGAATCCGATCAGCTCTGCTGTTTAACCCGTAAGTTGCATGGAGAAGAGATGGGCTCAGCTTTCCCCAAGAGTATTGGTGCGAAAGTAAACATATTGAATTCGGATAGATTTCGAAATCGACTCACTGTTCTTGCTTACCGAGCCGATAACTGTTGTACTAGTCGCACGACTACCAACACGCCTAGTTAGATAAATTCAAAAAATATCCTTAGCCTCATTCATTAAACATATCTTATACCGTAGAATAAGCCTGACCATTATACTTGTGATGTTGCCTATGATAATAAGTCCAGTTACAATTCAGAAAATATATTATACCATACAGAGATTTATCAGGTGCGATTAAACGCTTTCAAGTTGATATGATATTAAAAGTAGATGTATATATTCTGAAAATAAATAATTTATTATAATTTAATTTATCATTGTTTATTAAGAAATTCACAGTGAATATTTTCTATTCTTGAGATGATTACAATATTTTTCGGCAAATTCTATATCTAGTTTTCCCATTTCCTCTAGGTATGATCACCCACATATTCTCGCAGGCGCAGGAACAATGGGACTGGAAATTGTGAAGCAAATTCCTGATTTAGACGCCTGCATCATCCCAATTGGAGGTGGAGGTCTC
Organism: Ascarosepion bandense; assembly: GCA_037127315.1. Classification (NCBI taxonomy): domain Eukaryota; kingdom Metazoa; phylum Mollusca; class Cephalopoda; order Sepiida; family Sepiidae; genus Ascarosepion; species Ascarosepion bandense. The sequence goes on along the minus strand of JBBBDQ010000536.1, from coordinate 3,357,318 downwards.
ATTGCTGGGAGTGCTGTTGCTGTAAAATTTTTGGCTCCCAAATGTAAAATTATTGTAAGTTTATAAGTTTATTTTGGTTACAAGAAAAAAAAAAGTAGAAAAAATAATCTTTCGTTTGCAGTTTGAAGAATTCATATTTTTTTCTTTTGAGAATGAATATTTGATGTTCTAAATGTGACGATGAGTTTTTCTTCAAAATGATAACACAGTAAAATCTACGCAATTCTGGTATATCTACTGGAAACCCGATTCTCTAACTGAATTCATGGTATGTATGTAGTAAAAAGATGCTGGGAAAGATAGGATCTTTGCTGAGAGTTTTTGATTTGGAGGCGAGTACATTTACGAAATTATTTATACTGTCTTATCAGATATGTAAAGAAGTGTAAGGTTCTAAATGACTGGCTAGATATCATCACGATTTCTCTGGGTAAAAATAAAAAGAAGCAGCTAAATATGAAGTGTGTGGAAGGTGTTACACTTTTATCGTAAGCTGGAAAGACACTGGTAGGCGTATTTCTCTCAGTACTTAATGCCAAAATCATGAATACAATCCTACTCAGTTCACAGTGTATTTTTCATTAGAATAGTGATACGACTGATACAGTTTTTGCGAAACACCAAATCCTAGGCCTGTACCATGTCTCCGTTGATTTAGTTAAGGCTTTTGACACTTTTACCAGAGAGACACTTTGACAGATTTTAAGAAATTTGGGTTGTCCTGATGATGACAACTCAGTGTTGGTATACATATGAAACCTTTTATGATCGAAAGATTTGTTTGCACCAATACTGTTCTCCACTTTATTCTCTATCGTGTTCATTGATGCTTTCGGGTACGACAATTAGGCACAAAAGCTTTGGAACCCTTTCAACATACGCTGTCACGGTGTCCATACCAAAGATCTACTGGTGCTTATTCCTTATCTCTTGTATGCGGATGACTGCGAATTTGTCGCACATTCAAAAACTTTCTAGAGAGGCCGTCGGAAACATGCAGAATGTTCGACCTCACGATCATTTTAGGCAATATAGTAGTGATATCCCAGCCTGCATTATGCAATATACAACCATTAACTACTTACCATGCTTACGTATTGAAGATTTACTTACCTTGATATCGCCTCTATTAACCGCTTGACGATGAGATAGTTTTACGAATTAAAAAAAAATCGACGAACTTATTCTACCTTGAAAGACTGCGCGTAGTTGCAGAGGGCATTGAAAAAGAGCACAAAGCACGAAGTGCGCAACTTATGTGCGCTAATATATCTTCTGTACTCATGTGAACTGGGGGCGATCTACTGAATCTACCTGAGCGTTTTTCTCAACGCTGATTAAGATCAATTACAGGTATCCACTGGATAACCCATACTCCAGAATCAGTCTAGGACGATGCGAATGCGCTCGGTACAGCTACGAACTTTCTAAAACTCTGAAAACACATTTGAAATGCCGTCTTTGAACTTAGATTTTGGTTCAATTTGAATGATAAGGATCTGAGACTTAAAGATTCCATATATAAATAAACTTCTGAGACATTTTTAAAAGCGTTGGTACTTTTTGGCGCAGTAGATATCGACTCGGAACGAGAAATCGGAGAGCCGAGTTCGAATTCCAGTTGAATTCCTTGCATTCACTTACGCGCAAGTACCCTTGGGAAAGGTATTAATCCGTCTATTCCTTCCAGTTATGGGTTAAATAGCAGGATAGATTGTGTTCTATAGCCTTGGTCGGCAACCAGTCTACCGCAGAAAGCAATGGCAACCCGCTGCGGGATAATTTTCTGCCCAGTCAGTCATGTCTCTTTCGAGACATGATCGCCCAAGCGTGTATCACGTATGGCAATTAACTGACTGATTTTTGTCGTCACTTATCGACTCATCATTGTATACTAAAAATGTAAACAACGTATTTAAAATTCTCTTTGACCAAGAAATGTTTCAAAGTCTATTAGTAAATTTAAGGATTAATTAACAGGAATTTCTAAAAGTAATGCATATCTTTTGTTTGAAGCAATGAAATAAATGTTTTATTTACGCACACAGGCCTGTTAAGTCAAAGGACAGTGTAGAAAGACTATACTTCTAATCCTGTCTGAAAAGGCGCGGAAAAAAGTAAAAATAAAACCTAAAGAAGTATGGAAAACCAACAGTGCGATAATCAAGAATTTGTTATTTATGTTTAAAACTAAACTTTTTAAAACTTTATATAATAAATAATTTAAGATTATAAATTTTTATTCTATACGTTTTTATTTCGCTTAGTGTAATTTTATACCGACTGAACGCGAGATATGAACTTAGATGAATATCATAATATACTGAAATATATTGGAAAGTAAAAAGTAAACACGAGATAGCAAAATTATTTTCTTTTTGTACATATATACGAAAATAATCTAACAGTTGCTAAAAGGAAAAAAATTAAATAAAAATAATTGTTTTAAAAATGATCATACTTGAAAATGGCATTAAGCTTTATATTTTTTAAATCTTCAAATGTGTCTTTATTTAATAAACTCTTGTGATGACAGCAACGAGATTAATTTCAAAATTGCACTGAAAAATTACAAATAATTTAAAAAAAATTAAATTAAATGCTTTTTTTTGTCAAATCTGGAAGAAAATAATGAATTTATTAAATTATATAAGACCCACTTTTTAAACAGTAATTTTGCGAGTTTTATTGAATTGTTTTTGTCAAGATGCAGACCGAACTATTCATATGTTCACACTCGATATTGCATAATTACATACTCAAGGATTTCTTTTTATATTACTGTAAAAATGTTGGACGAATACCCCCAACCCCAAATTAAAAAGTACACACGCGATATCAAAAAGGTGGGGGCGAAACTTACTTCAAAATATTTTGCTAAAGTATATTTATAAAATAACCTATTCAGTAAAATATTAATTCACTAACAGATAAGTCTTGAAAATTTTGTTTGAAACAAATAATTCCCTGATTTTTGGCAAACATTTAAAAACCGGATATATCAATTTTTTTTTCATTGCGTAAAAAAACAAAAAAATAAACTTCATTTTGACGGTACTTAGAATGTGGTCAGCATCGAATCACACATCCACCGATATCGATTTTGTTTGACGGGTGGGTCACATCATACTACTTAGCAACGACGATAACATTCCTAAGCTGGGGAACTATTTGTTGGTTCCTGCCCACGGCGTAAGCGGAAGAAAAGAGTCAGATCGTAAGATTTTGTTTGCTGGAAGAGTGTTTAAGCCTTTGATTTCAGAGTCATGAGTGACAATAACAAATTATATTTAAAAGTCAGCGATGAACATGCTTGTTTAATGAGTATACAACCATCGTATAGGACACCTCAACATAGTGTAATGGTTAGCCATCTTCTCTCGATAGAGTCGTTACAATTGTGTAGTGAGTTCGATCCTCACTGGGTACCGCATGATTTCGGCCGTGTGTCACATTTAAACTGCGCTTAGAAAATCCCATGTCTCACTAGAACAATTACAACTGAGTAATGAATTTGATCCTCACTGGGTTCTGCCTTCTTTTGGTCTTGTGCCATATCTAAGCTACTCTTAGAAAATCATGTACAACCATTATGTTCGAAACGGTGCTGAAAATTTCTACACCTGACTTACATAATAGTATTTTGGAAGGTCTTCTAGTTCAGACCAAGAATTTTTCATCATCACTGGTATGTATGAGTATACAAATAAATATGTGCATATATGCGTATGCTAGAGCTTATGTATAGGCGTATGTGTATATGTTGGTATGTAGGTCTGTGTATATATATGTGTACGTTTGTTTATTATTTAGTGCATGTTTTTTGGGTATATATGTTCGTATACGTATGTTTGTATATTCGCGCATATATATATATATTATATATATATATATATATATATATATATATATATATATATATATATATATATATATGAAAAATTTTGTAATTTGCTTGAAGCATTGTGTATATTAGGTGTATGGTTAGGTCTTGAACCTTGCGTTTGATGAAATAAAGTAAGATTAAGAAGGTTTTGGTTATTACTTATTTTCTTATTCATTAATATTTCGAGATCAAAATCTCATTTTCAGAATGATAGGAAATCTTGTTTTCACGTTCGTCCTGGACCGTGTTTTTCAACGAATGTTCATCCTTCGCTGCTACTGCTGTCATTAGTAAGTGTGTGTGTGTGCGTGTGTGTACCTGTAAGTGTGTTTGAGCATGTATGTGTGTATGTGTGTGTGTTTATGGTATGTATATGCGTCATTGATAGTGGGCGCAGTTTTACGATCTGATGATACCTGTCTGCTTTAATTTATGGTTTATATAAGTGCATTGAGCGCGTTGATTATGATTTGGCATTTTCGCACCTCTGCCAGAGTTGTACGTTTTACGACTTGGTGTTAACACGACTATATATATATATATATATATATATATATATATATATGTGTGTGTGTGTGTGTGTGTGTGTGTGCGTGTGTGCGCTCGCGTGTGTGTTTTATGTATATATGTGCCTTCTGGACCTGTGATCGAGTGGTTAAAATGTTTGCTGTCTAACCATGTCAACCGAATTCGAATCCTACTATGTTCTTTTTATCAGGGTGGCAGGTGACCTAGTAGGTAGGTTATCGGCGGGGAGATGCGATCCCAAATGTGTGTAACTATTGGAAAATACTTTAAAACCATAGAATAGTTTAATACAAGAATTGTAAGTGAAACTTTTTAGACGAAACTGTTCGGAAGCCATACATGGATGTGTTATCACGAAGTCCCAAATGAACGAGAGTGTGAGCGTACAGGTGATCACTCCAGATTATCCACTATCGCCCAGAAAGTGTAACTAAGGCCCACTCAGCACAGTTCCAGTATGAACCACATGTGGGCTCTGTGGGTGTTGAACAAACACAAATGTGCCTGTGCAGGTGTATACAACTGGGATTAGTTGGCCGCCCTAGTAGACGGTCATCTTCGGATACTAATGGCCAGCCATCATAAATATGTTATCGTTCTGGAAGAGACAATCTCAGCATGGGGTAGTACCAGTAAATCGTACCATGGGTTGACCCAATCCTTGTGAGTGAAAATAGACAGACAGGATTCTTTAGGAGCCGTCGATAGTTGTGCTGACATGAAGTCACAAGTCATCGTGACTGAGGGTTTGAGCGTGCTGGTCTTGTTCATACCAGCACGATGACACGCTCTCTCCCGGAAACTGTAACTAAGGTCCGCTCAGCATAGTCGCAATATAAATCACAGGTGGGCTCTGTGGGTGTTGAACACATACAAATGTGCTTGCGTTTGTCTAGCCGTTCTTGCTGGCACACTCGTCTGCATGGACGGTTAGACAAACCCTGGCACATTTAGCGAGTAGCCCAGCAATTATACGTATCTTCACTTTGATTTTATCCTCTAACAGCGAGTCAGCACTAATATATAAGTATATTTTCAACTTCACTAGTAAAAATATAATTGAAATATATGGAATAAAATTATAAGACAACAAATATAAGTAGAAAATTAAAAGTTTTCAAGAAAACCGAAAATAACTATCACAAATTTGAAAGCCTTTCTAAATAAAACTAAAAACACAAATTTATATATTTGTTTTTCTTAAAAAACACTTACAGGAAAAAAAATATCAAATGCATCCATTCAATTAAAAGAAACACGTGTATATGAGCAGCTGGAAAAAATATTTTTTCATTTTAAATCTAATTATTTTATCCCATTCTACAAATTGTGTTCGAAAACGAAGACAATTTATTTCGACAGTCTACAATTTTCCTGAATTTTTTGCGATGCTGAATTTAATTCACAAGAATACAGTCATTTCAAAGACACACGTTGGTTAGATTATTTGTAAAAAGAGGAAAAAAAAACGTGAAAGAAAAACAGACGTCCGTCGAGTGTTGAGGATGCTCAGTCAAATATTGCGGTAAAAATCACGAAAATATAAATCTTTCTTATTAAATGTGTTAATAATTAATGATACCCAATGACTAGCATATCTCATGTCAGATTTCCGCTCAAGCTCAACCTTGTTGAACTCTCTGCCCTCGGGGGGTGGGGAGAGGAACCAAGAAGGGCAGAATCTCGTCTATGGAAAAGTAGACAAAAGCCCGATCCTGTCCATGAGGTGTCAACGGGAAGTTTTTTTTTGCCTGAGCGTAATCACTCGGAATTCTCACGTAAAATTCGGTCTTGTGTCACATCTCACTTTTGTGGAGAGGTCTCGGGTAAATACCTATGGGTCCCATATTTTGATTAAAACTTGTAATATATTTGAAAGATTAATGTTTAACTTATAATTAGTATTTCTCATTAAACCTTTTAATAGGTCCTATTTTAATTTCTTTTGTCTTGAAATTATAACGATTTTTAGCTTGAAAAACATCATCAGATATAAGTTCATCTTCAAATGCAATACCAGATATAATTTTATTCGTTCCTAATTCTTTTAGCAATCATAAGGAGAATTACAAAACAAAGAAAAACAAAACAAACACTAGCTTACGTTTTTATTTTCAGGGCGTTGAATCGGAAGGATGTGCCAGTTTCACTGGAGCAATGAAGAGCGGGAAACCAATTTACGTAAAACCTTCATCGTCTTTGGCCGATGGTCAGTTAACTTGTTTGCTTTGTACAAAACCTTCAATAATGTGGTATTCATAACGATAGAATTCATTGCATAGTAGTAACAGTGAGCAAGACTATCTTTCATATGATCTCTTTTCTCTTAACCCAAATGCCATGTAATCGTCCGGCGAATTGAAGTCGAGTAATTTCGATATTTTGAAATGTCCAAAGAGACACAGAAAACGCTGGGTAGTTTTACAGGTGATCGATTTGTTAAAAAACATTTTTTGTAGCAACTCGTATAAGTATTACCTTAATAAATTAATTATAATATAATTTGCTTGAATTATTCTTTTTACTAATTGTCACCCAATACAAAGGCCAAGAGCCACTTAAGATAGAGTGTTACTCAATAATATTTTTGTCTGAGCGCAAGAGGAGGAGATAAATGAAGTTTGTGAGGTTATATAGGAGAGATAACGGTTAACCCTAAACTTGAAAAAATTAATATTGTAATGTTTGGGGAAGCATCCTCACGGGAGTTTGTTCTACCTGTCACTACTATAAATATTATCAAGAAAGAAAAACTATTTTTATCTTAAAAATGTAATGACTACATTAAATCCATAGCGGCATTTACTGCTAGGAAGATTGTTTCACTGTGTCAGACCAAGAAGTTTTTCTCCTTAGAATCTCCTTTGCACATTTATGAATTTACAATTCGTCCGTGCATTGAATATTGTTGCCATATCTGGTTGGATGCTCCTGCAATTCATCTTGAGGTTCTCGACAAAATCCAAAGGAGGATCTGCAATATAATCGATCCTGACTTGGCAATTCACCTTCAGTCACTTTCTCGCCGACGTGATGTGTCTTCCCTTAATTTTTCAGCAAGTATTTTCATGACAATCGCCCTGATTAGATTTTTTTTCCCTTGGTACTCCGACCACATGTATGTACTCGTTCTACTTAATTGGCATCCTCGTCTCATCCTTTTACCACGTCTTCTACTCTGACAATTTCTTTTCTCGCATTTGTCGTTCGTGAAACTCAGTTCCATTAGCTTGCTTCCCTGATAGCTGCAATCTCCAAAATGCAACGTCAATTGCCATCTTTTATGTACTTGATTCCCATCAATCTCTTATTTTTTCTTCGACAGTCCCTGTACGTTTTTTATTCATTCACTATAACCCTCTGCGCAGCAGTGGAATTTCTGTCTTGCTCGGAGTGAAATGATTAAAAAAGATTCTTCGATATATAGAAAAAGTTAACTTGACAATCTAACACATTTATTAATTTTGAATGATCGGGACACATACATTGTTTTCAAGCGTTACATGACTTTAAAATTTAAAACAGACATTGAATAAATTTCTCAAGATTTTTGTACGATAAATATTTTAATTGATTGCTATGTAGTATATACTGACGTGCTAAAAGACATATGATATGTGCCTTGTATCTTGTAGGATAACCTCCAGTTCTACTTTGCATCAATTCCGCATAAAGTCGGAAGATCTTTGTAAAGATTTCAAGTCATGCCATCTCGATAGCTGTTAATAGTTCCCTGATGTTTTAGGTGGAGGATCATGCATGTGAATAGACTTCTCCACCACATCTATAAATGTTCGATTTGGCTGGTCGTTGGTGAACATAGTGGTTACACTATCGTTGGAAGTCGACAGAATATTCTAATTCTGAGCAACTTATGCGTGATAACATTTATCGTTCATCTCGACATCAGTCACTTTCCCACCGTTGTTACGTGGCTTCTTTCTATCTTTTCAATAAATATTTTCATGGTATTTCTTCTAATAAGCTCTTCTCCTTAATACGTCGACTACACGATTTGAATCGTACTACTAGATTGAAAACTAGTCTTTTAGTTTTACTGTTGAAATAGATAGATGTAACCGTAACCTCCTTTTTAATAGTTTTTTCTCTCGCACTTCTCCCGTAGTATTCACCTCCTATATCTTGCGTCACTGTCACCTACAATTTTCCATAAGTTAAATGCAATGCCAATCTCTATCTTCTGTTTCCCTGAATTTTTTAATTGTCTTTTCTTCTCACTAAAGTTTTCTCATTCTCTTTCACTACCAGTAGCACCATGCGTCTTAGTGGCATTATCGCCTTGCTTGTAGTAAAATAATTAATAGCTTATCTGTATTAGGTACATTGAACCCATCAATGAGGGTAAATTTTCCCGAATCAGTGCTGTATAGCGGTCACTGGTCAATGACGTATTTAGAAGGACAAGTGAACCCAACGCTTATCATATGAATACACCGAACACCATTGTGGAACTTGCGCCAGTCTGCACTGTATTTTGCTGAAAAGTGGGTTTCATATGCCACACCCAAACCCTACCATCAAGTTGAAACAACAAGAACTGTAACTCTTCAGCCCACGCCTCCGGGTTCTTACCAAAATAAAAAAGTACAAAAATTTAAATGTCTATGACTTGATTTAAAAGAGGGCGAAAAGTGTGTCACTGAAATTCGAAGGCGCACTGGGATAGCAAAAATACCTAACAAGAGTATGAAGAAATAGAAACAATTCGCTAGAAACAAAGAAAAAACTTGATTCAAGACAAAGACAAAAATAGTGAAATGTTATGTGAAATATGTCCTCTTATATGGCAACAGGGATAATCTCTTCATAGGTGAAGAAGATACTTGAAGCTGCAGAAATCTGGTTCTAAAAAAGGATGCTAAAGATACCAATTTTAGAGAAATGGAAAAAAAGAAGCTCATACCTAACATCATGAAGAGACAATTAAAATTTTTAGGGTACATAACGAGAAAAGACGGCTTGGAAAATTTGACATACTAAAAGCAAGTGAGACAGATGAAATTAACGCATGACCAACCTAACGAGCTTGAGTCAATGGACGGCAGAGTAAGGGTTAGGAGAGATAACAAAAAGACAAAATTTATTAAAAGCTATAAAAGACAACGAAATTTAATTGTACTTCACACAAGAAAGATTGAAATTTCTAGGCCACATAATGAGGAAAGAGGGCTTGGAATATCTGATACTCACAGAACAGACAAAATCAAGAGGGACAGAAGAAAATAGAGCATAAAATACTTAGCAAACGGATGGTGGAACAGGATCTAGAAGAAAGAAAAAGACAAAATTTATTAAGAGCTTCACAGGACAGGAAATTGTGGTGAGCCATAATCGACTACATCCTGTGGTGGAGGACTGGCACATAATGAAAATCTCCTGCATTGAATTTAAGCCTGTTACCACAAATAAATCTAAGCAGATGCCCCTGGTCGCAATAATTAAGAACACGTAGTCGGCGACAGCTCTGATCATGGTGGGCGGTAATGTCTTCTCGGTACATACATATCCCCGTGGATCGAGTGATATCAAATATCTGCACAATTTCAGAAATTTCTGATTGCCACACACGGACATAATATTTTCTGCTTTCCTAAATATTTATAAAAGTAACAAGTCTCGGTTCTCAGGCAACGTTCTGTGCATTGGAAATGAAAACGAAAGAGATTGTCAGTGACAAGGACTAAAGACAGACATTACTGACAAACTAGCGTACACCGAACTAGAAGACAGAATGCATGGTTGATAGCAGAATGATGAGCTCAAAATGCAAATTGCAAATCGGAGATACTAAAATCAAGTACAAAAATTTAAACATCTATGAAGTGTTTGAAAAGAGGGTGAAAAGTGTGACACTGAAATCCAAAGGCGCATTGTGATTGCCAAAGATGCATTCCAAAAGCTAAGCAGAGTATTAAGAAATTGAAAAACTTTGCTTGTACTAAAGCATTTATAGTAGAAAAATGGCATTCAAAATTACCATCTGTGGAAGAGCTGGCCTAGATTATGCTGGCACCTCGAGCAAATTGAACTTAGCTTATCTTACAAATATAATTTTTTTTAATTTTCAAGAGAAGAAAAACTAAAAATGTAAAATAACGAGTTTATTACAATCTTCTTTCTTTTATGTGCAGTGTTCCTTCAGGACGTAGGCGATCACGTTCTTCCACACCCCCTATCCATTGTAGCTCAATACTTTTTCTCTTTCTCTCTATCCGTCCTATGAGTATTCAATTCTCCAAACCCTATTTCCTCTTTATGTATCCCAGAAACTTCAGCTGTCTCTTCCTGTTGTTAAATATCAGTTTGATTTTCGTTTCCATCCTCTTCAAAACCTTGACGTTGCTCACATGTTCTGTTCATGATATCCTCAGCATCTTTCTGTAGAACCCCATTTCTGTTATTTCGAGTCTTTCCGTCATCTTTGATGAGATTGTCGAGCATTCTCTGCAAATCTTTTCTGCCAGGTACCAAGTCAAGTATTGCATAACGGTCTAGGACTCTTCTCTTTGTTTCCAACGAAATTTTCCTGTCTCCAAATACTATGATTAGCTTTTGGAATGCATCCTTGGCCATGCCAATATGCCTTCAGATCTCAGTGTCGCACTTTCCGCCCTCTGTTAGAACACTTATCAGGTATTTAAATTTTTGCACCTGCTTCATTTTAGTATCCCCGATCTGTAGTTGACATCTCTTTTTGCTGATGAATACAAGCTAAAGAAAACATTAATTATTTTACCTAAAAAATTTTTTGTAGCCTTTAAATCTGCAAATCTTTTTATGGCACTTTTTACACCTGTCTTCTTTATAAGATCGTTTGCTATTGTCAAAATAGCTAGAGAATTTAATCTGTTTTGCATCACGGTCGACCACAAGCATGATTACAAATATAAAACATGGCGACATGATGTCCGCCTTGACACAACTATCCGAGTTATCAGTACCTTGAGCCGGACCTGATATGAGATCTTAATTAAAAAACGCACAAAATAAATACTGCTAGTATTTTCATAATTATTTATTTATCGTATATTCATGTATATATGCAAGGTCAAACGTTACTGAATGAATCATATTAAGAGTGCAGTGTAAAAAATCCTGGTGAACTTTTTTAAATAATTAATTTGCAGGTTTGGCTGTTCCAATGGTTGGCTTCAATGCATTTGCAACAGTAAAAGACATAATTGATGAAGTCATTACAGTCAGGTAAGAGAAAAAAAAAACTTTCTTCTCGAGGGAAACATTATTAAAAGCGTTCTCATCGTTGGTTTTAAAGCTAATGTGATGCCATTACTTTAACTTTTGACTTGGGCTTGGGATTGGAAAAGTCATTAAATTTGCTTGAAACGGATAAGAAAATAATTGGACATAACAGAATGAACTGGAACAAATGCCATTGTGGCAGTGGAGAGAATTCCAGAACAGAGATAAAACAAAGATTAAAGAGATAAGTAGTCGAAAGACAGAAAAGACAAGCTATAGTGAAATCATTGAGGGCTTTGAATCTAGTTTGTCATGAGATATTTGTGATGCACAGCCTATTGCTCAATACGATGGGCACCACGGCGTGGTGGAATGATTAGCAAGCTTGTCTTGCTAAAACCTATTACAACTGAGTAGTGGGTTCGATCCTCACTGTATACCCCATACTTTCGGCCTTGCGCCACATCTAAACGGCGCTTAGAAAATCAAGTATTGCTCAGTACGTTGTAGCTGATAGAATTATATAAGTAGATAAAATCTCAACGAAAATAGAAAGAAAAACACAGATAAAAACGACGCAAAGGAAAAAAGTTAATGTTTTTCGCTTTTTCGGTGAAAAGACTCAAAGTTTAGAAATGCATTGAAAATTTTAAAAGAAAGTGCACAGAATATTGTCGGGTTCTTAGAATTTTGTACTAATAAAATAAAATCAGTTAATATTGCACTAATTTTTTTATTAACATATAACTATACATTCTCTGACAGATGAAACCACACAAAATGGCCGGTATGTAAAATTAATGTCTGAAGTGTAACTGTATTTCAGCCATTTTATGACGAAATGCACCAATTCTAAAACTATTTTGGTATCATTCCCACAGGTTTCAGTCAGTTAAGTGCTATACGTAATCTACGCTTGGGCGATCATGTCTCTTCGAAATATGACTGCCTAGGCAGAAGATCTTTTGCAGTAGGTTGCCATTATTTTCTGTGGTAGACTGGTTGCCAACAACGGCTATAGTACCCAATCTATCTTGCTATTTAACCTACAGCTGGAGGGAGAAGGGATAGATTTATACCTTTCAAAAGGGCATTTGCGCGTAAGTGAATGAAACGAATTCAGTTGGAATTCGAACTCGGCTCTACTGATTTCTGGTTGCGAGCCATTATCCACTGCACCGCAACACCCCTCTATTCCAGAATTTTACGCTACCCAAATAGTTATGTACATTTGCCCAATGCACCCTTTTCTCCACAAGTCAAAAAGCTATACCCCCACTTTTCTAAGATTGTCCGACTCAAAAGGTGCATTCCAAATAATATGTATTTTTGTACACAGACATATAAAATGAATTATATTTATAGAGAAATTTAATAACAATGGAAAATTTTGATACATTTATAAACTTGGATAGTGTTTCGAATGTGTGTTGTGGTGTAATGGATATCGGCTCGGAATTAAAAATCAGAGAGCAGAGTTCGAATTCTATTCGAGTTTGTTTAATTTACTTATGCAAATTGGGAAAGTTATGGATCCATCTCTTCTCCCATCAGCTACGGGTTGAATAGCAAGACAGACTGGGTTGTTAACTAGTCTATTGCAGAAAGAAATATCAACCTAGAGCGGGAAATTTTCTGCCTAGTCTCTCATGAATCAAAAGAGACATGATCGTTCAATCGTATACGTGTATCACGTAGGGCACTTAATTAACTGAGTTTGTTTTAATTCGTAGCTAATTATTAAATAAATAAATTGAATACAATACCCTGGCACTCTATTGAACGTTTTTATTCAATAGAATGCCAGGATATTGTAATTCGATAAACAAAATTCTGTAAATAAAAAGTGAAAGATCCCCACGAAATCCTGAAATTCCATCCTGGTGTGGGAGAAATTCCAACTCCTGGTTGAGAACTCTTGGTTAAATATTAGCACAAGATATATACTTTTAATGAAAATGACAGTTGTTGGGCATTACTCTAACAACGTTACTTAATTATTTAATACCAAACACTTCAAATATCTCTTCCATATATGTATAAATTATAAGAGATTTAGTATAGGAGATAAAGCAACTGAACATGAAGGTACTTTCTCCCAACTTCACAAATTGCAACAAAATCAAAAAATTAACCTGAAAAATAGATTCCTGTTCTTAAATAGCATTGTCAGATCAAGACTTTCATATGGATGTCATGCATGGCACGAAACATATTCAGAAATATCTAAAGATATTCTTTCTAACATCAATGGTTAAAAATGGCTTTGAGCGAGTGAAGTCTGACTGTCTTTACAAACACCATTCTTTTCCGAGCACTGTGAACAGCTGTTACAGAACCATAAACAAAAAACTATTCCAGATAAAAGAAAGCACATTGATTCCAACGGCATCAATAGCCAAAATAGATAACTCGAAGAGAAAATAAAGACTTAATCAAGATGTGTTGATATTCTACACTACTTCAAATAGAAGGTTGGGAAAAAAGCCTTCATCGAGCCATAACAGCTAAAGAGCTTGAGAAAACTATTTATTTATGTTAAGAAAAAGATTTTATCAATTTCAAATGACAGTAACACTGAATGTAAAGGATATCTGAACGTAATGTAATGGGTAATGTAACGGATATCGACGTGGAAAATGGAATCGGAGAACTGAGTTCAAATTCCGGATTTATTTGGTGCGTTCATTTTCGTATTTGTTTCTTCTCCTAGTTATGGGTAAAATAAATAGCAGATTCGACTAGCACAGTCTACACTTGTATGCCAACCAGTTTAAGAGAATGAAATTGCTGATTTCCATACTGTAGAAAAAAGAAAACGCGTGGCAAGTCACAATAAAGGAAAAAGAATATTTGGTGTGTCATACTTGCTTATTTTCTGAAAGGATATGGTACTATAAAAAAGTTTAGTCTACCACAAGGACATGAGAGTGGCATTGAGAATCAAATTCATTCCAGTTGTAATGCTTAGCGAAACTTGTTTGCTAAACATTACACCATATAGAAATTATCACCGGTGTTTACTGGGTTGAGTTGAATACGGTACAAGTGTGGACACCCATCGCAATAGTTTATGCGTGCCTAGCTTCCTAGCAACTATTCCATGGTGTGGTTTCTTGACTTTAATAAAAGTTAGAAATAGTAACATTTACAGCTTTAGATTAGGCAATATTGATACGAATAAGATAACTTATTGTACAAATATTCAGGCCGTATAAATGATTAACTTTTAATTCGTTGCCTTATTCGCGAAAGTCATTTCATGAATAAAATCAAATAATATTTTAATATTGCAGTGAGAACTCCATCGCTCTTTCAATTCTGAGGTTAGTTGAGCAAGAAAAGGCTGTCGTCGAAGGCGCCGGTGCAGTTGGTCTCGCTGCACTTCTCGAAGAAAAATGCCCATATTTAAAAGGAAAAAAGTAAGTCAAATTTTATCTCTTTATAATGCAATCAGTTTTTTTTTATGTGAAGATATTACATAAGTTCTTGCTTATGGGTTCTGATATTTTTTTTTAATGACTTTCGATTTTTAGGCCGACAGACTTTCAGTGTTTACAATGGCATAAATATCTATCCCAATACGTGTTCGCACTCAACGTAACATTTATAGCAGTGATAAATAATACAGGATAAAAACTAATTACTTGCTTAAATATATATATGACAACATAAAAACCTGCTGCTACAACCCTAACATAACTAACCTCATATCAACATGGAACAAATAGGCTTTAGTTATTCACTAAAAAAAACATACCCAGATCAAACATTTCAAATTACAACAGACTTCAAATAAATACGAAAAAAATTGGAAAATAGCAGCAGAAAAAGCAAATGACCCTGAATATTGAGGACATTACAATAATGCCTTCACGAAACTTAGAAGTCAGCATGAAATAACACTGCTCAGCTAAGTGACAAACTTCTCCAGAGTAATTATATATATATATATATGCAATTTTCATTAAAAACAACAGACAAAATGCTGTGGTTAAGTATTTTTTATATATATGTTTTTCATGCGATTCTTATAGATTTTTTCTTTTCAGTAAGTAAATTATATAACAATTGTCCGAATGTTTTATTTATCCAAGAATTATGGAATCATTATTAATAAAAAGAAAAGGCCAACGCTTAGTAATTTCAACTATGAACATGGGCACAATGTGCTGATCGTGTTTGAAAAATAAAATATTTCTATATCTCTAGAAAAATACATAAAAAATTCTATATATTCAGTTAAAAGTAAAATGAAATTCATTTTTGATAAAGGCTAAAATTATATAATTTGTGTACTGAAAAGAAAAAGATGATCACATGAAAAATTATAATTCAAACTTAACCATAGCACCTTGTCTGTTATTTTTAATGAAAGCTGCATATATATATATATATATATATATGATTAATGTGAAGAATTTTGTCACTTAGCTGAGTAGAGTTATGACGGCTTAGAAATTTCGTGAAGGCACCGTTATGATGTTACAGTTTGAAATTAAACCCCGACGAGTTAAGAACATCATAACGGTACTTTCACGAAATTTTTAAGCCGTCATAACTCTATTAACGCTGTATCTGTATCTCGATATTGAGCACTTTATGACAACAAACCTGCTTGCCAAAACATCTTTTTAGCAGTAAGCCACCGAAAAAACAACACTTTCGGCACTAAGTATTATCACAACTCAAGAATATATGTATAAATATATGCATATATATATATATATATATATATATATATATATATAGAGAGAGAGAGAGAGAGAGAGAGAGGGTGAGTGAGTGAGTGAGTGAAAGAGATAGAGAGAAGAAAAGTGAACACATTGTTAGACGTTTATAAATCCAGAATTTATTTCAGCAATGTAAGGAAAAATACTACCATTGGCTCGTTCAGACCGTAGATGAATGAATGAATGTAAATTTCAGACAGAATATTTTGGAAAAAAAAGTTTTTAGTAGAGGGGTTTTTAAACCGAAAATAAATTCAGAATAGATACAGTTGGATACATTATAAGAACGTGAGATGCAAGAATAATGGACCTTCACTAACTGTATCAATACTAGTTGTCATCCAAAAGTGTGATGTTATATATATGATGGGTGTAGAAGGGAAGTCTTTAATGCGAGCTCCTCCTGTAGAACCAATTAAGAGAAAATGCTTAATATTCTGCGAATGTTTCTTTGGTGACCTGATAAAAAATTGTTGCAATTTTTTCCGAGTAAGTTTTACTCAACCGTTGTCTTCACAAGATGTAGAATTCCAGTGAAAGAATAACTTCATTTCTTTCTGTTAACTTTAATTCCAGGGTTGTGGTGGCACTTTGTGGAGGTAATATTGACACACCAGCATTGGGCCGAGTGATCGAACGTGGTTTAGCTGCAGACGGACGGCTTATCAAATTTGTGGTGACTGTCAGTGACCGACCAGGAGGTATTGCTGAATTGACCAGACTCATAGCCAGCATCGGAGTTAGGTAGATATTTTCTCTCTTTTTCATCTCCTATAATTTACATCGTGCAAATTTACCAAAGATTCTTTAATCAGGTGTATCAGAACAGAACATAGAATCTCACTGATGCTACAACTTTTTATTCATGTAGACATCATGGACGATTGTCCTTGTTTTCGCAAAAGATTTTCGTGCGATTCATTGTAATAAAATTCTATTAATGATTGGGCATTTTAGTTTAGAAAATAACAGACAAGTAAGTCATACATTGTAAAGTCCCATGAACATCAGAATGACAACTGTTCGTATGTACACGCACTTGGATATACTTTTCATCTATTATATTTTTTGAGCAATGCTCAGAGTTCAGTCACGTATGTTATTTCATATACCTTCAGTATTACACTTAAAAGTATACCCTATACACACCACACATACACACACACATACACACATATCTATCTATCTATCTATCTATCTATCTATCTATCTATCTATCTATCTATCTATATTGTTAAATATAATAGACAATGAATGTCTATTATGTTTAATCATGAGCCGTTCGAAATATCGTATTTTGGCTTTAATTTCTGATGGTTATAAAGACAAAAAATATCCAACATTTGGATATTTTTTTTATTACGATGGTTCTAAGCTTCCGGCTCGTATGATACATCTTCAGAGTGATTGTAGGGACGTTAACATCAAGACACCCACCATCAAAGATGATATTTTTGCGTTGATATAAAATATTCCTATGCGACGATAACAATCACCGAATAGCAAACAAAGGTTGTAAATTAGTAATGCGGTTCTTTGGTTAAATAGTAAGACAGATTGGGTTCTATAGCCTTGGTTAGCAACCAGCGTACGCAGAAAGCAATGTCAACCTACTGCGGGAAAATCTTCTGCCCAGTCAGTCATGTCTCTTTCGGGACATGGTCGCCCAAGCATGTGTCATGTATGGCATTTAAGTGACTAACTGATATCTCGTATATCTTATTATTTCAGCATCAAGGATATATTTCATGAGCGGGCTTGGTTAACTTCCAATGTATTTAATGTGAGAGTAAGTAAAACATTTTTATCTATATTTTTATGGATGCTTAGTGACTGGAAAAGAGAGAGAGAGAGAGAGAGAGAGAGAGAGACTTACTTATTCTTCATAACTTTCAGTATTAAGTCTACAGGAGATATTTTGATTTAACATAAAAAATGCCTTCAAATTTTTACATAGAATGTTGCTAACACTGATTTTTTTTTGTAATTTGGGCAATTTTAATTGAATTTGAATTTTTCTGATAAAACTGAGTGAACGTATAAATAGAAAACTAACAAATTTAAAATTTCTAAACTCAGACGTACTATATTTACCCCGCCTCACCACTGGTCTTTTTTAATGTGGGGAACCCGAACGTAAACGCTCGGGCCGTTAGCGATAAACGGATTATACGATCAATTTCAAAATATTCCAAATACGACTTTATTGTTACTGTTTATAGTCAACATTGCCGCTTCATTTTTCAATACTGAAAATTAATCTGTTGGCAGTGAAAAAATCTGACAATATAATTTCTTATTTTTTCTAAATGTACAACACAGGTTTTATAAACATTAAAATATGACTTTAATACTGAGAATCCCATGGAGAGAGTGAACAAGCAACGAAGAAGCCTTAAAAAAACTGGCAACAAAAAGATAATATTAACTCACCGAAATCGTTGATATTATAAGGTATTACGACAATGAGTTCCTTATTCTACAATTTCTTTAAATAGCAATTCTTTGGAATAATGGTACTCTTTCGTATTGCATGACAGCGTAATATTCAAGCAAAAGAAAGAAGGAACTAGTGTAATAATATATAAGAAAATAAGGATAACATTTCACGAATTCAGTCTTTTCATCTTGTATTGCTTTCAGTCTTATCCTACACAAATGTTTTCATGTGTTTTTTTACAGGTGAAAATAATCGCCGAAACCAAAGGGCAGTCGCATACCGATGAACTAAAAGAGCTACTAGCCTTGTACTATGATGAGATTTCCTGGGGAAACACTGCCTGATAGAAAATTTTCATTTGACCAATACATGTTTATCGCAGATTATGAGGAATCAATATATATTTTTAAGTAAACCCATTTTTTGATGTATCATTTTTCCCAAAATAAAGTAGAAAAAGTGGAAATATGCATTTTGAAAATGTTTTCATATTTGCTTACTTGATAAATATATATATATATATATATATATATTGTGACACCAGGGTCTTTCAGACAGTTTCATCGACTGGTCAGCTTCTTCTTGTGTCGATATGAACAACACCGGGAAAGGTACCGTATCAGTTTACCAAAAGAACAGAACGTGAAATATCATCACGACGAGAAAAGAAAACAAAAATTCTCTTTTCAAGTTATTGGGTTTTTTATTCATGGATTCATCTGGCACTGTCTGGGGGCAGGCAAGTAATCCTCGGAACATCTTTGCTGCTACGTCTCTCGCGATAAACTAACAGAGCAGGAGAAACACAGATTCCGTATGACTCTAACCATGACTTCGTATGACTTTTACTGCGACTCTATTTCTGAAGGTTCTTATCTACATTAATTGCTATTTAATGTAAAAACTAACACATTAAATTTAAAGAATAAATTTACAATTCACTAATTCTAATTTAATTATTCAATTATTACATTAGTATCACATAGTTTGATAATAGATATTTGTCAATCTTGAAGTTCATCTGAACTCCTCTTTTCTTTGGCAAATGCCAATTTAATTTAGACGATGAATTTTATGTAATTTTATATCAATAACAAAAAATATTGCAATGTTTTAAATTGAGTGCCTTAGTTTTTAAACTGAAGAACTTTTAAAAAAAATCTTTTGAATTCAGCAATATTTAATTTGAATGCCTTAGTTTTTAAATTGAATGACAAATGATGTAGAATGTCACTAGACCATATCAGCTTTTGACCAGAATTCTCGATTTGATGCCTTGTCACTTGATTTCGCAAGTTTTATTTATTTATACAGGTTTTAAATTTTGTTTTCGTCTTAATGACAGTGAATGATTGCTTTGAAGCTTTCACGTCTCGATTTTACTGGTGAAGCTTTCGGTTGTCTTAAAACTACCCAGGCCCAGATAAAATCGTTTACAGCTTAAAATAATTTACCTTTGATGACGCAGATGTCCTAACTAATTTAACGGAGACTCACTGTGTCACATTATGGATCAATCAAATATCTCTGATGTTGATCAGATTATTTGGAAAGATAACATTTTTGATGTTGTTTCCGGACTGTTTTCCACTTTCTATCTTTATCGTTTTCCTCCCGATGCAATGATCTCCATTTGGCGTCAACAACAAATTTTGATAAGTAATAAGTAAGTCTGACGCAATATTTTATTTATCTGCACAATTTATCATGACGTTTTCAGTTGAGACTTCAGTGTAAAAAATATTCTTTCGTTTGGCTAAAATATATATTTTAATTGCAAATTCATATCTGGAGACCACCAGTGAAATTGGGGATCCGCACCACTTGTCATATTTTTTTTCAAGTTACGCCCTCATACTAATTTATCTCTAAGAATTTAACAGTTTGTCTACAGTATAAGTCATGGAGACTAGGAATTTTGAATTTGACTTTTTCTACCTTACCAGTTGTGTGTTAAAAATTTGTATTTCATAGTAAAGCCAACGTATCACATTATTTCGCATAAAATGGTATATTGAACCGTTTGGTGACTTCTGGAGAATTATAATAACCTCCAAGATCAAACCTAAGTATATCAAAAACATGATGTCTGGCAAGTCTTCATGCCAACATATCTAACACAAATTCTCAGTCAATTGATTAATTTGACTTGAAATGACATGATGTAGAAAACTTCACCTGACATTATCTGGTGAACTATGTTCTCATCGGATGATTACGAAAAAAATAATATAAATTATTTTATGACTTAAATTATTTGATTGCGCTGAGGTTAAATTTGTTTTTAAACTTACAAACTTCTGCATAATAATATAGATATAAATTATCAACACGAAAGTCCTGCACGTTTCAGGTTGATCTCAGGTAGTTAACAAGGCGAGCTTCCCCACAACGATCGCAGAAGGTTTGCCAGCCGACGAAGTCTCCAACTTTGCGTCTTCTTCCTCTTTTTTATGTTTTGAAAAAGAGGTTAGACGTAAGGCTTTGCGCTCTCATAACGTCCTCTTAGCGATTTCTCTAATGATGGTGGCCAAATCTACAGGAGACATGTTTTTATTCCGGGAGCGGACGCTCAGTTTTCAATTCTTCGCATATCGCCAACACATCAGTCACAAGAAAAAAACCTGCCTTATACAATATTGAACAAATATTTGTGGTCATCGTCTGGATTTAATAATTAGTAAATTTAATAAATTCTTTGGTTTAATTAGCTCCTACTAATCTAGGATGCTGAAACTATTTAACCCATTAGCTCAATTATTAGACAGTGATCTATTTCAGGTAAACTCCACTAGCCATAAGATTACATTTAGCCAGTAAGGTAGATGAGGCAAAGAAAAATACAATTCTAAAGAAACTTTGTCCAATAATAGGCCAGTTTCGTTATTATTATTATTATTATTATGTCATTTTTCATCATATTTCGATTTCTGCTTTGGTCTCACTACCAACCAAGTCTGCGGGGAGACGTAAGGCAGGTCGTGGCGTGTTGTTATGACTCCATTTCATGTTTTTCTATCTTCCCTATCATCCCTAGCATTACATAGATAAAGTTTTCCTTAGTGTGTGGGCTGTACTTAATAAGACAATTTTTTGTATATCTCTTAAGCTGGGGTTTCCAGGGATTATTATTATTATTATTATTATTATTATTATTATTATTATTACTACTACTACTACTACCTCCACTGTAAGGGGAAGGTATTGTATCCGGTCGCGTTTTTCTGTTTATTTGTTTGTTTGTCCGTGTTCAAGATATCTCAAGACCCACTGGATAAATTCAGATGGAATTTTCAGGGGTGATTGGTCTCATGACTGGGGCGAGCTGGTTAGATTTGGTGTTCGATTCATTTCTTTGTTATTTTCCCTGTTTTATTAATATTTTGCGTTTTTACGTTTCACATACCAAATAGTGAATTACCCCCCAGCCCATTTTGAATAATGAATTACCTCCCTTGGTTTATTTTAAGTGTGCATTTAATTTTGAAAGTGGTCGAGTTTATTTTTTGTATTTTCTTTCTTGAGAGCGGTCAAATTCATTGCAGTCATTCTTTTTCATTTTAATAATCATCACTTGCTAATCGCTGAGATGATGTTGGTATTGCTTTGGCGGAGGTTTGCGGTCTTTGACTGCTCTATTATTATTATTATTATTATTATTATTATTATTATTATTATTATTATTATATAATAAAAATCTTCAGTAAAAAATGTCCCTCTATCACGAAGCGAGCAAGCAAATTTGAAAAAAAGAGACGCAACCTTCAATTTTCAGGCGAGTCTTCGAAATTCAGCGGGTTGCCTCAAACTTTTCATAACATATATCCAATTTCTTGGATCTTAAATAAATAAAATACTTTTCAATCAACTGTAAATTATGTTCTGAAACAATTAAACATATTTATTATCTGTATTCACCGCGTTATTAGGTTTAATCGCTGTCGCTAATATGAACTTCCATGGAAACATTCTACAATTTCAATCTTGCAACAAACGAAGTTTCAAATTAAGTGTTAATTTTCATTTTAACCAAATTTCAATGCACTCCATTTAGATAAATTAGTTGATAACTTATCACCGATAAAAAATAGATTAAACATTATTCAAACAATAAGCTACCTACATTGCAAAATGATTGGATGCAAGTGCATTGTTCGCCCTCCTTCCTCATTACATGTCCCAGAAACTTCTGCCATTTTTTTCCTGATGTTAAGCATGTTTCCTTTTAGTTTCCATTCTTTCCAAAACCTCGTGGCTGCTCACGTGTTCAGTTCATGATATCCTCAGCATTTCGGTTGCTTCAAGTCTTTCCTTAATCTTTGATAAGATTCTCGAGCGATTGTGCTATATTGCAAGACAGATATCAGGACAGATAACAATCCAGTACGCTTGAATGCATCCTTGACCATCCAAGTACTCCTTCGGATCTCAGTGTCGCACTTTTTGTCTTCTGTTAGAATTTTTCCCAGGTATTTAGATTTCTGTGCCTGCTTGATTTTAGTATCCTCGACCTGTAGTTGGTATTTTGGTATGACCATGTAGTTGGCATTTTACAGATGACTATTTAGTTTTCTTGTATTTTATATTTAGTCCTTTCTTTTCGCTTTCTTTAGCTACCTTCTGTAGGAGGTCTTGTAGTTTCCTTTCTGTGTCTGCTATCGAATTTCTATTCTGCTATTAATTGGAAGAACACAACTTGCAAAAGGAAAACCTGTCCATTTATTTGAATCAGGCCTGTTCGTAGTGTAGTAAAAAACGCATAGCCGCAAACAAATAAGATATATCCTCACTAAATGCTTTTGTTTTGTATAAATGAATTTTTAAAAAAATCTACTTACCTTCAATTTCCAGTTTGAATAAATGGATATCATTTTCGAAGTGCAGGCAATTGTTAAATTTATTGCAAATTAAGACGTCAAAATCTATAAAGATTGTCTTCTCGCGAAATCAGCCAACATGGCGGTGTTTCTCTCGATGCTCTGTAAAATTATGCATTCTCTACATTTTTAATTGTTTTTCAAATGTTACTCGTTATTATCTGACTCCAGGGAGAAATTCGCAACTATTTCAGCTACGAGATTTTTTATTCAACGAAAAATGACTTAGAAAAGAAAGAAATTTTATGACATTTATAAGGTTTTTCTGAAATCAAAAATGCAAAACAAAATCATACAATTTGAACTATTTACATTGTTCGGACTATTGTCGTCATCTTTATTGTTACATTCACAACGTTTCAACCGATGTACGCTTCGGCCTACTTCAAGTGATATTTGGTGGAATTTCGAACCGAATCCACTGTATTCAATCTGTATATTGTTGTTTCTGAAGATTGGTTTGGTGAACTTTGTGTAGACGTTTTTCTCATGTTTATTTCTCAAAATGGTCTGACATATAACCTTCACATTATTTGGTCGCTTAGAAAGTCTAAAAAAGTATAGACAAAACCACACAAAAAGCAATAACAAAGACAAAGAAGCAAATCAAAACAAACGAAAGCTGATATCTTTATCCACCTCAGCTCACACTTTTTTCCTTGACCTAGTCATTTGCTTGACTAATTCTTATCCAGTCTTTATGACGCTTTTGAGATAGCTGATCTGAAAAGACATTCAAAATTAATTATATTTTCTTTAATTGATGGTTGTTTTTCTTTCTTACATCCATCGACAAAATTAACTTCTTTTCAATAGCTTCTTTTTAATAACTTTTAATTCTCTGATTTTGTAAAAGTATATATAACTTTAATCCTAAAGAAAAAGCAGGTAGGTAAATCCCCAAAACACAATCCTAATTAATATTAATTACATTAATATTAAAACTGATCAAGGTGGAGATCTCAATGCAATTTATATTCAAATTACAGAACCAATTATAAAATATAATAAATTCCGATGTTCAAATCAGTTGTATGGCCATTTCTACGATAAATTTCTAAAAAGAAAATTCGTGTATCATTAGCAACCTTTATTACAAAAGCCAATTTACAAAATAGACAAAGATATTTTACAGGCGGAAGTTAAAAAAAAAATTCATCACGGAAAAATTAGAGGGGTGGGATTAATAAGAAAGCAGACAGAACACTATGTCTATCTTTATTTTTAGATGTTTGAAAACCCTTAATTTTAAACTAAGTCGAGAGTTGAAAGTGGAAATTTAGCCTTGTCTGGCTCCAAGAAAAGGAAGGGGGAAGCCTAAAGGAAAGAAGGAAGTAAAGGGAAAAGGTAAAAAAGTGGGAAGGGGTGGTTGACATGAAAGTAAGCAAAGAAAAGAAAAGAAAAGAAAAGAAAGAAAAAAGAAAAAATAATTTCCATAGAAACGCTAACAAACGTGTTGACAAACAAATCATCGCGGTCTTTGGTTTAAATAAATGGGATGAAGGTTATAGAAAATTTTTTTTGAAAACCTTGACATACAATTTAAATTTAAATATAAAACTAGATTAGGGTACTTTAATATTTGTATTTTTTTCTGTAAACACAGATTGCATCTATCGTGAAAATTCCTCTGGATACGAGCGGAACATACAACTGATTTGAACATCGGAATGTATTTTATTATATATATATATATATATATATATATATATATATATATATATATATATATATATATGCACTTTGTTATATATTATATATGCACGGTACTTATTGAAAAACCCTTAATATCAGTGATAGAGCTAATATATTCATTTGGGTTGATATGACTTTGTGACTCTTGGTTTCGATCGTCAAAAACGTGAAACCCAGGGTCACAAACTCACATCAAATCAACCCAACTGAATATATATATTATTACGAAATCCGTTACGACTTGGATTAACTTCGACATATTTTTAATTTATTTGTTTAAACATTATTTTCAATGGATGTATTTAGTGGATGCTCTTTATTATTATTATTAAACAGTTAATGTATTTACATCTACTGGCGTGAGTAATCGAGAATTTTTTTTAGGAAAATCCTGCCGGAGGACGCAAATTATTTATAACATGATTCCTCGATTATTCAGGCCAGCAGATGTAAATAAATATACTGATTAATAATAAAAACAGAACATCTACTCAAATACGAGTATCCATTAAAATAATGTTTAAACAAATAAATTAAAAGTATATATACGCCCTTGTATAAATTAATTGAAACAAAACGATTAATGCCTTCCTAGAATCTTTCATACTTTCCCTGATCACGTACACGTTGTTTCTTGGCGTTGTTTTAATCTTCTGGCCACATTTTCATTTACGTTTTGGACTGATGCATCCAATTTTTTTATTCTCCTTGATGACACGACTGACATTAACAATATCCGAGATTTCTCTCTAAGGTTTGCCAGTGTTTTCATGCAGCGTTACAATTTTGGTACGCTTCCTTGAAGTAACGTCCATCGCCGACAATGGCCGTAGGACAACTAATCGACAGTCGATACAATAATGTCTGTGAGTGATAAAAATCTGATGCAATCATGGACAACGCAGTCATTTTCAAGAACAAACAAATTTCATCATACTCCCCGAAAATAGATTAATATTACACACCCCACCGCAAGTGACCTAATCTGAGAAAAAAATCGAAATTGATTACACCCTGTAACTCCAGTGGGTCTAAAACTAACCGTATGGTGACAGAAAGGAAACTAAAGCAATTGTTTCAATTAATTTGCACAAGGGTGTATATATCTAAATACATAGAAAAACAAACTTGGTAAATGTTACCAACTATCATTTCAGTTGTTTTAATTTACACAATTGCTGATAATTTATCTATTTAATTTATTTGTCTTTATTTTATTTTAAGTAATTGCTTTATCTTTACCCTTTTTATTTTTTATATATAAGAAATGTGTACATACGTTTCACAAGATAAATATCTGCATAGCAATTTCAGCAAATACGTCTCTTCATGACTGGTATTTGCTTTGGCTTCGTAAACTACTGAATTAAAAAAAAAAGAAGATAAACTAAAACAGTCATTTACAGTTCAACGCACAAAAACCGCTTCGAAAAGTGCAAGAAGTCACGGAAATGTAAACTCATTCTCTATAATCTTTTTTTTTCTGTGAATAAAAAGAAATGAAACAGACGTACGTGGCTTACTTCTTATTTACGCAGTAAGTGGGAAAAGCTATTTTCTCTATTTGTTTTCTTTTTTCCCCTCGCCTTCGCTCTCTAGCTATTTTTTAAAAGAAACCTTAGACGGATTCAATCTTTCTACATTGTTATAAATTGTCTCCCAAAAGATAACTGATAATGACTAATGGTGATTTACTGTTTCGCCTAAATATCCAGTCATTACAACAGACGTCTAGAAAAAAAAATCCTGTGTATATGATAATTACTTGAATCTTGTTCGGTTTGGCAAATCAACCAATAATATATAAATACACTTTCATATGAATATCTTTTGTTATGTAATTACACTTTAATTCGGGCTCCATTTTTTTTATTCTTAGACGGTTTTCGTGTCTACTTCAAATGTCATATCAAACCACAAATGATTGCGTGTTGGGCGAGAATAGAAATAAATTAAGCAGACCAAACTGACTTTTTAAGAATATTTTTTATGATGATTTTCTTTTTCAAAAGAAGGAAAACAGTTTGCAAAATCGACTTTAACTTATTTAGATGAATAAAATAAAATTCTACTTCTTTTCCTACTCCACAAAAGCCGCCAATCATAACATAAACCTTGCAACTCAGAGTAAATGGCTATAGTCACAGTCACAAAATGATATACTGACCAATCATTTTCAATCGAGACAGACTGTCGGTTCGACGATTGCTTCTGTGCGGTAAACCGCCACCGGCGAAAACAACAACAACAACAAAACAAGACGATATGTTAACTAAGAAGTGTTCCGTTAGATGTAGTAGCCAATGTTGTAGCATGCATAAATTTATGTGGTCGATGTACCAAAGCGGGGAGATCTTTAGAACAACTGCAATGAAAATATATAGAAGAAAGAGGGAAGCCAGACCACGGCGGTGGATAAGTGACTGAAGTCGAGATACACGGCCAGGATCGATAATATTACAGACTTTGTAATATTATCTGGACTTTTCTGGATTTTGTCCAGAATCTCAATATATGTAGCCAGAGCACCGGGATCAAATATGGCAGCAATATTTAATGCAT
This sequence comes from Ascarosepion bandense, assembly GCA_037127315.1. Lineage (NCBI taxonomy): Eukaryota > Metazoa > Mollusca > Cephalopoda > Sepiida > Sepiidae > Ascarosepion > Ascarosepion bandense. The sequence goes on along the minus strand of JBBBDQ010000536.1, from coordinate 3,329,376 downwards.
GGACGAATGGCAGATTTGTAAATGTGCAAGATAGATTCTGACATGAAAAGTTGTTTCTTATGCATAATCTTTTGACAGCACATGATGTATTTCGAAATCCGCACAGTATTGTTGAAGTTATTCACTGAAAATGTTTTTGAGATTTATAAACTTTTTTTGAGATTTATAAACTTTTTTTGAGATTTACAAACTTTACAAACAAAATTTTTCAGTAATCGTTTTAGAAAAAAATAATGAATAATTATTGTACTAAGGTAAGCATCCGAGTAAAACAAACTGTATTTTTTACCCCCCTTTCTTGTTTGAATTTCTCTCAAAAATTTGGTTTCGATCGGTAAATGTTTTGTTACTTAGAGATCGTGACGGATAGACGAACTAACAAAAATCACAGAATTTTATATATGATTTTCCTACTTTCAATGATTTTCAAAACTGAATTCATTATCCCTTGCGAAAATAAAGTGAATTATGTAGATAACAGTCTTACATTCCCAGCGCATAAAACAATGCAGATAATTTAAAAAATACTATCATCATTATATCTTCCTTTTTACTGAAATGCATTTTCTTTTACTGTTAATAATTCCTTCTGTTTGAAAATATTCTATTTCTCAATTATGACTATATGTTCCTCACATCTTCACCGAATAACAAAATACATAAAATACAAATACATGCATATGCTTGTTCGAACGTTTTTCCATTACATAACTGTGAGTTTCTTGAAATTAATCTATTAAAACGAAAATTATCTTCTCTAACGGTGAAGTTGGTTGGTACGGCTTTTTATGAATGTGTAAATATAATTAGCTAATTATTCAGATTTAAATGACACATATTTTCGTGATATCCTTTAATTAATTTCATAGGAAGATAGAGTCATCAAAGCGAAAAATGTTCCAGTTAACTGCAATCGCTTCTACTGAGCAACGAGCTATTCATTCAGAGAAGACTAGAATTATTGACACCCCACTGAACAATACATTATTAAAGTTTTACTTTTTACTCAGATACATTCTCTATTTAAATAAAAAACAAAATTTATAATCATTTCACCCCAAGCTAAGCGGGACTGGTGCGCAGGGTTTTACAGTGAAAGAAAAAACAAGGTAATTGTTGAAGAAAGGATAAGAGATGGATGAGAATTAAGGAGGTAAAAAAAAAAAAAAAAAAATTAGCAAATGACCTTGCATTTAAACTTTTGGAGATTGTAGCTATCAGATAAGCAAGCCAACGGAAAGGAGTTTCGCAAACGGGAAATGCAAGAAAAAAACAAAAAAAAAAAACTGATGGCGTAGAAAAGGCGGTTGTATTAAACTATTTCAATGGTAAAAGAGTTGGACCTTAATGCCGATCTAGAAGTAGGCGTAAATACATGTGGTCGGGGGATCAGGAAAAAAAGCCCGTCAGATCAGTTGCCATTAAAATACTTGTTGAAAAAAAAAACAAGTATTATTGTTAAAACTTCCAGCTTGTGTAAACGTTTCAAATTCCCAATTATAAATCATAACATTTGTGCTTATGTACAAGAGGACCAATTTGCTCATCAGATTGAACCAAGTTACTCGTGTTAAAGTCGGCTGGCACATATTCTTCAAGGTTTTAAATGACAATATAATACACTTAAATAATTTAGATTAAAATGAACCATCCAGACCAAGTCTTATTTCCATTCTAACTTTTGGTTATATTTGCGTTTTAATAGATTAATTTAGAGAAACTCACAGCTATACTGACTTCTAGTTCCTTTCGTAATTAATTTACGAAAGGAACTAGATTAACCTTTAATTGCAGGTGTCGGTTAACGTTTAATCCTTGATCCTGCTTTGCTTTTAATTTTCATTAATGACCTTCACGATGGCACAGCTGTCAACTT